>BSBK01000045.1:600000-955350 GCA_027943335.1 Chamaecyparis obtusa
AGTTTGTCTTAAGAACTATAATTTGAGACATTAGGGGGCTTTGATTTGAACATTTGAAACAGACTTTTCTCCAAAATCAGAAGGAAAGGGGGCAATAAAGTGAAATCTGGGCATGTTATTGCAGCCCAAAACTCATTTGGAGTCCCAATTTTGAAAGAATTCATTTTAGATTGCAAGACTAAGGCCTTTTTATCAAAACATCAGAACTCGATACTTACAAGAAATAGAGGAATTTGGCTTCTAACTTGAGATAATCCATGATTAAATCTATTCTTGTTTGATGTTGATGTAATTTCTTGTCATGAAATTTTAAGGTCTCTTACATGTTTGCTTATTATTCCATGAACTTAATGCTTCCTCTCCCTTGTTTTGCAAGGAAAATTGTTGAAGAAGGAAGCTAGGAGGACAAAGAGATTATGGTGAGATCAAGCTCAAGAACTTCAAACTCATGCTCGAGGACTCCCAATGAGCAGGAAGATTCAAAGTCAAATTATCAAAGGACAAATTCAAGTCAAGGTTCAAGTTTGCAAGTGCAAGTTCAAGTTAGAGCAATGAGAAAATTTCCAGGAAAGAAGATGAAGACGATTTGAGAAGATGAAGCAGTTTAGGAATATGCCATCACAATTGAGGACTCGATAATGTTGAGTATCAAGAGAAATTTTCTCATCACCAAGAGGATTGATCAAGTCTACAAGATAAGGATGTTGATGTGGCACCTAGTTGTCTTCTACCAATTAGGAAATTCCAATTACACATGTTTCAATCACATCATGTCAAGTGTACAATTTTCTCATTGTCTATCAAATGCATTATAATTTTCTTATTGGCCCACAGAGTGATGCCTTCATGTAATTGGTTGATAGTGTGGCAACCCTAATTAGGGTTTGTAGGGATAAATCTTGGCCCTTGATCTTGAATCGATCTTGGCCCTTCATTGTAATTGAACACCTATAAAAGGCCAAGGCCTTCTCATTTGTAATAGTTAGTGAGTTAGTTAGCCAGTGCTAGATTAGATTAGGTTAGCTAACGGAGAGACTTGTTGAGATTGTTGTTGTAATGCTATCAAAGTGATTGATGATTCATTGTTGGTCTTCATGGTGAATTACTTAATGTTTCTTTGAATTGTTGCATGGTTTCTTCAATCCCTCGCTTGGAGTAGATTTCATTTCATGTTTCTTAGTAGTATAGTTAGATGAAAGAAATTGTGGATGTTTACTTTGGTTGACTCGAACAAAACTTGGCCACCAGCCTCTTTCTTATTGTAGGAGTGCCTTGTGTGATTAGTTAGTGATTGATACTTAACTTCAATTGATATTCAATCTTTAGTTTGCATCCATTGATGGGATTGAAGAGGAGATATTGATTTGAGAAACATTTGAGTATACCTTAGAAGCTTGCACTAGATGGGTGGAGTTGCTGACAAGATTGCACCTAGTAGTGTCCAAGTTCATCCACACCTCCATTCAAAGTTAGAAGTAGAAGTAGAAGCTAACTTTAAGTTCAAGTTGAGAGTTCAAGAGTTGAAAATCAAAACTATGTTTTCATTGCACATTGTGAAGCCAAATCTATAGGAGTAAGTTGATGTCCATTGGATGAACAAGCATAAGTCCCCTTAGTGATTACCAACAAATCACATTATTTCACTGAGCGAGTATCCAAAATTGAAGGGAACCTTGAAGTCATTTCATGATCTTACTTTGTAAGCTTAGCATGAGAAGTGACCTTATTGAAGAGAGGATTGAGTATTTAGTGTTTCATTTCAAAACATTGAGTGTTTGATCCTGCATGTTGTAGTGGAACAAAACTCACATCAATAGGTCCCAAATATGTACTTGGTTCAAAATGATTATACTGCTGTTTTATTGTCCTTTTGATATTGAACTTGAATGGCTACAACATATGCTTCTTACCCTTAGCTAAATTCTCATCATGTCCCCTTTCCTCTAAGCGGGACCTATTTACCATTTTGTCTTATAGCTCATTTGGTACCCCGCAAGCTATCAAGGGAGTGTTAGGGGGTCCTCTTTGTGGCATGCTTTTGATGCCACCCTTTGGCACGGACCTATTTCATAGTTAAAAATTTGGTGCCAACCTATTTGTAGGCTGACTTGCTTAATTAAGGAGGTGTTGGGCCTCGTATATGTATCAGCATTCTTGGAGCAATAATCATCATCAATCAGATTTGCATTCCAAATTGGAATTCATTGGGAGATTGCAGTTTTGGAGATATCCTCCCTAGTCTGCTATTGATCTCTATTTGGTGTAGTCTCTTAGAGACAATTGGATTGATAGACTTGCATAATTATTAGCATTCAATTCCTTCTGGCACATCATTCTTGGCGTTTAAGGTCAATGATCAGACCATCCGTTGTTTTGGCGACTTAATGTATTTTCATGCTCGCATTGGATGCATCTATGATCAGCAGTTTCATATTATATTTCCACGGTAGCTGATCACATTACTGTTGGAATAACAGTGAAATACATCTGCCACATCAGAAATAACAACAGCAGCCATATACATACCTGTGACATCAAACATAGCATGAGCAGCGACATATATATATATATATATATATATATATATATATATATATATATATATATATATATATATATACCTGCGACATCAGAGATAGCAACATTAGCAACACATATATCCATGACAGCAGCAATTTCATACCTCTATAACAAAAGTGATATCATTCTTGCGGGGGTAGCATCAGCAATACCACATCATACAGAGCTATCATCAGCATTGGCAGTGACAACAGTAGATCAGACATTCTGACACCAGTATACCAAACATACTGACATCTGCACCTCAAGCATACAAACATCTGCACATTGGGCACCCTACCATCTGCACATCAGACATATTGATATCACTCTTCCACAACTTCCAATGTGGAATGAATTGTTGGAAGGCCAAGATGCAAGATTTATTGAGCTTTGTCATGATTTTAATTGCAATATGTTTGTTTGAACATTAATTGGAATCGCAAATTGCTGATCTGTCTTTGTCTATCTTTGTTTCTTGTATGCTTGGGATATTTCAATGGTATCAGAGCTTGGGTTGAGATTAATGAGTGGGAGAAGACAAAACTATATCCTTTATCAAAGGAGAAGACATCACTCCCTAGACAGAATGGGAGACATGCAAATGAATATTTATGCCATCTTGGGAAAACTAGCAAGAGGGCAACAAAAGAAAGATGAGACTTTCAACAACTTAGTATAAATAAGGGTTAATGGAGCCAATAGAAAGAACAACGGCCATGGTGAATCAATGTGAGGTCACATCCCTCTTGGCCTCATGTGGCCCTTACCATACATATGAGGTGGCATACCTAGCGTGGTGTCCTATCACCATTTTCCTCATTCTTGTCACTTCTACCTCACCTCCAATGATTGAGCATTCCTATGCATTTGTTCACTATGATAGAGGCCATGAAGATCATTCATAGCAAGGTGCTCGAAAAGTCCCTCCTCCTAAACCCAAAGGCAGTCCCCTTGTCCGCCTTTGGGCCCATGAGACTCCTTAGGCACATAGCATGGGGTGGTGTGCTTAGAAGGTGACCTCTTCACCATTTTCCCTCATGTGACTACCTCATTTTGCCTACAATGGTCAATTGCAGCAGATAGAAAACATACATGATGTTTCACACAATAAATCCTATATTAAATATTCCCAAGTCAGCAATGAAATGCATATTAAATCAAAGGTATGCAGATATATATTTATATATGTGTGTGTGTGTAAGAAATCACATATGAATATCAGATTTTTGAACTGTATACATAATTCAATAGAGAACCATCATAAATGGGGTCATTATGCAATATATGTCACATGATACTCGTACCAAGGATTGCAGATATGAATTTATCATATTATTCTATGACAGATAATCATAAACAACAATGTTTACTAGTTCAGAAAGTAGATGATGTGTGTAGAACAGATTATCTTTGATATAAATAAACAGTCAGATAATCATATACAGTAATTCAGAAGGTATGCAGATGTACACAGATCCAATCATCTTTGATACAAATAAACAACCAGATAATCATGAACAGCAATTCAGGAAGTATGCAGATTTTCACAGAATTATTTCATTGTGCATTGAGACCCATACCATGGTATATAATTTGTACTTCCAAAAATATTTGTTTATGAGTGATTCTATTTCCTTGGATCAATATCTCCCCCGCTTATCTCCTCCACTCTCCTCTTTTAATACCTCATAATTGAGGGAGTCACAACCTTTCGCAAATATTTCCTTTTGAAAGGGTGTAACTCTCCCATTCTTGATCTTAGACTTTGAGTCCCTTTTTTATTTTTAGTTAATTCCTCTTAATGCTGTCTTAATTCAATGTTAGTTAAATGCCTTTAGCGATCCAAATAAAGCTATGACTAAAAAGGCATAGCATATTTCCTTTGAGAACATATACGGTGGTTAGAGGGAAAGAGAAACAGATTTGTGTCAGAGATTCTGTCAGAAATTGTCTCCTTTAACTTGGGGTTCCCTTGTTGAAGTGTACGGCTGGTAACAAATTTATATGCATCAATATTGAACTGTAAGGATTAGGATACATGTTCCCAAATGAAATATATTTTCACAGCAGCACCCGATGCGCAATTGAAGTTTAGAAATGACCATTTATTTATATTTTATAGTTATATTATATAGTTATATTATATTCTATTATTATTATTTATTTACTTATTTTATTTTTATCTTTTTAATCTTATTATTATTAGTATTTAATATTGAATCCTATTTTAGAAAGGAGACATTACATCCTTGACCAAGATTTGGGTTTTCATCCTAATTGGATAAGAGCAATAAGGGTTTTCGCCCTTACCCTCTTGGGAACTTGGAAGGGACTTTGGCCTTCCTATTTGCAAAACTTCCTCAAATTGAAAACTGATTGCTTAATTTATATGATTCATATTTCTTTATGGGTTGATGATTAGATGCTTTAATGGTTGATGTTTGAATGCTGAATTGATTAATTAAATACATTGATTCATTCCTTGATGCTTGGCAATGAGCTTATTTGCCCTTCATATCCATTTCTTGAAAGAGTGACCACCCTTCACAAGAAATGAGTCGCCACCCTTCATTGTGACCCTCATTTGAATTGCTTGTATTTTGTCTTCAAAAGAAGCAGCTAAGCGTCTTTCATGAGTTGGGCTGAACAACAGTACACTATGTTTTAGTCATGGGCCTTGTTGATTTCTATTTACCAATAATCGTGTCTGCCTACATGCTATGCTAGAAAAAAAATGATGAGAATATCATCAGATGGGGTTTATTTAAGAATTATATCATAAGTTATGTCGGAGACTCCACTTCAAGCATTATAAATATGTAAATAAACAAGGGTCAACTACATCAAAAGCCAAATTTTGAAGAACTTCCCACTTACTATATACAGGCTATCTGCAGGATATCCTATCAAACATACCTTGTAAGCATAACCTACAAAGAAAAACTATGAAATCCTCAGAGACAGAATTGATAATTTAATATAATAATAATGAAGTTTAGATTAATTTTTTTTGATAATTTTGCTCTAGCCTCTTTTTCTGTTGCTGGAAACTTTCTTAGCTTCTTTCAACAGAAAATACTATCCTTCAATTTTAGCAACCAGTCACATGCCTAAGGAAAAGGTATTGGGATAGGATTTCCTTCTTTGCTAATTTATTTAAAATTTAGGAAGAGGTATTTTACTGGTCTTCTGGGATTTTAGTCATATATAACATTTTTAAAAATATGTTCAAACAATTTAGCTTGCTGATTTTATTCTGTTTAAGATGAAGTTCTTTTCACTATGCTGTTTCCATCACATGCCTTATCTGTTTATTTGTTGTCACTTTCCTTAACTAATTTAAATTATCTTTCATTACTTTCTTTTCAGATGGAAATGTCTGAAATGCGGTCTATACTTAGTGAAGCTACAAATAAAAGCCTTGTGCTGGTAGATGAAATTTGTAGAGGAACAGAAGTGCAAAAGGGAACGTGTATTGCTGCAAGCATGATAGAAAAACTTGATTCTATTGGTTGCATTGGTGTCATATCTACTCACTTGCATGGTCTTCTAGATTTGCCTCTGAAAGCAAAAAGTATTGTGTATAAAGCAATGGGAACTGACACAATAAATGGGAGGATAAAGCCAACATGGAAACTGATAGATGGGGTTTGTCGAGAAAGCCTTGCATTTGAAACAGCTCTATGTGAAGGAATTCCAGAAAATGTTGTTAGGAGAGCAGCAGAACTATATGCGTCTTTGAAGCAAGATGAAATCCATAAGTTGGGAAATAAAAATGGAAGCCCTAGAATTAGCATTTCCAGTTCAAGAAACATCAGCTATCTTTGTAAAGATGACAACACTAACTATAAACAAACTACCAACAGAAGAAAACAGAATATATCTAATTCTTCACCTTCCAGTCTCTCTGAAATTGAGCAGTCAATTGCATTGGATGAAGAAAATAGTGATAGAGCATGTTCTGATTCCACAACTATTCCCAATTACAATGGACGAGATCAGAAACATGAGACTATTACTAACCTAAAAGCTAAGGGATCAGAATGTACCATAATACAGAGCATGCCCATGTCGAACATGAATACTCTGAACTCAAAATTCTCGCAACTGCCTCTTAACAAATCCAAAGAATCCAGATCAGGTAAATAACTATAGTTTCCTCAAAAGTTCTGATTTCTTGTTTACCCTGTGGAATTTCTTGTCATCTTAATGGACAGAAGGTCTAAAATGTTTGTGCTTATATATGATTGAATTTTTAGAAGGCCTTTACAATCATTTATTTGTATCATTTTGCAGATCGCAATGTAAGATTATTGAAAGAAGCTGAAAATGCTTTTATCAGCACCTGTCAAAAGAAGCTGTGGGAACTTGATGGACAGGAATCCCCTTCACCAAAATCATCAAACATATGCTGCTCCTCTATTGGAGCCTGTGAACAGCCTCCTCCCACAATGGTGAAAAGTTCATGTGTCTACATCTTACAGAGGCCTGATGGAAAGTTTTATGTGGGCCAGGTATCTCGCACTCCCTCCCTAGTCTACCAACACAAACCCATTTACACAGATGCAAATGGAATATATTACATTGCTATTAAAGTATTTATCACTATCCTTCCATGCTAAAGACTCCCTAGTTGAGGATGGTAATTGAATGTTGATAATCCTTTCTTTCTACCCAATGACTTTGATTGGGATAATTTATGGGCAAGACTCTGTGGTAGCTGAGCCATTCTGGAATATCATTGAAAACTCTCTTTTTCTCCATTTCATTCATTCTATTTAGTAACACAATACCTTTTTGTTGAAGCATCGATCACTGATTTTCCTTTCTAGATACCCAAGTTTGAGGAAGTCATGCAATGTTGATATTCCTTTCTTTCTATACAAATAATTTTGCATGGATAATTTATTAATTTATGAGCAAGATTCTATAGGTTGCTGAACCATTCCTGAATGTTGGTTAAAGTTTTTTATTTTATTTAGGGCATTCTATTTAGTACAGAATTGTATAGCTGAATTGTGTGATTAGTTTTATTTGTTTGGAGTGGTCATCTGAAAAGTAATGTTTGTTTCTTGCAGACAGATGACCTTGCAGGACGAATAAGTACACATCGCTCTGTAGAAGGATGGAAAAACGTTCCTTTCATTTATGTGAAGGTGCCAGGAAAGAGTGTAGGAAGGGAACTTGAGACCCTTCTTATAAATAGGCTTCCTCTATCAGGCATAGAGCTTGTTAATAGAGCTGATCAAAACCATCGGAATTTCGGAACATCATTTACTATCGATAGTCCACCATTTTAGGAGAACAAGACCATAATAATTATTTATGTTCTTAATCCAGCTTTTTCCTGAGAGTGCAATTTTATTGAAGCATCTCCAGGACTATAAATAGCATTGCTGGTAGGTCTGTAGCCTAGTTGTAGGAGGCACCTGCTGTCGGAAAGGCACAAGTTTTTTCCTGGGGCACTGCCACTGCAATGCAACAGTGTTTAAAAGTTATAATGAAGAAAAGAGGTATTTCCTTGTGCCAGAGGGGGTCAACTAGGTAGAAAGAAACTGTAGCAACTATGTTTTGTTATATGGAGGGAAAAAAACAACTTGATAATCCATGTCTGCAAAGTGGCCTTTCTGAAAAAGTAAATTAAAGGTAGACAGGGCATTTTTTTGTTTAAAATTTTGCATCCCAATGGTACGTTTTGCATAAAAAAGGATTACCATCACTGTCATCTTTGGTGATCCTAATATTGCAGATAATACAAATACAAAAAAGAGGATTGTTACTGAAATGTCATGCCATTATTCGCTCTAGTGCTACCCGCACCTGAGTATTAAAATATAAAATGTTTTAACACAAAAAGATTAAGAGGCCCCGAAGTTGAGGTGATTGTATAGCAGCGCTGTTGCAGGATGCGAAAATGGAATTTGTTAGAATGAAAACGTAATAGATTAACAGGCAGTAGTACTCAAACCGAGTCTCTAATGATTAGAATAACTGAAGCTTTAAAATTAAATATAATATATAAAAATGATGAGGGGAATTTTTTTCAAAGATTTAAACAAATATAAAAATGTAAACTTCAATTAGTGTTACGAGTATTAATGATTTCTGGTGAATAACAGGTATGAGAGCATCTCCGAGGTTAAATGATGAGAATTTATTATTTTTCTATTGAAGATGTGGTAACATTCTGTCCAATAACATTCTCCCATAACCATCTACACTTTTGCATTGAAGGATCTACCCATCTTTATTATATTTTTGTCTGGAAGATAGATTACAGTCAATTAATGTTCTTGTTTGTGTGCGATGAGAACACAAAATTTAAATCCATTGTCGAGTAGCATTAACCTCTCATAAGGCGTTTTTCTTACCTATCTTATTCTACTTGCCTCTTAATCTTTGTTTTGGACAAATCTGTATGAATCATTACTATTAAAAAGAAATTTCTCTCATGTACAGATAAGGTGCCTGCAACTAGATTCCATTCCTAACACTTGCACATTCAAATTTAATCAATTCATGGTAGGCATTTCCATTGGGTCAATTGTGATCCATAAAGCTGCAGTTCATTGTGAAGATTCCTCAATGTTTAGTGACCAACTTCTGAAGCTCCGCAAACTTTCACATTACATCAAATTCTTTAGTAGGGGAATAAGATCTTTATTGCATCTCCCATGAGCCAAAACTCTCGAGATTGTTGTAAGTTGGACTCAAGGCTATAGAATCTAGAGGTAGATTGAATCAAAATGCTACGCCATTCTCCGGTTAGTGCTTTATTTGCAAAAGATTCGGCCATAGATCCATTCAATGTAGAAATCAGATTATGAATGGTTATAATAGTATAAGAATGGATATTTCCATGGTTATTGTCATATATGCATGGTTTTGGGCACAAAGCTAATCAATGCAGATCTAGAACAAATGAAAGAAATACAAGATAGAAAAATACCAAATGTTACATTTGCAACAATTTTGGACACTGCTAAATTTTGCAAAAGCAGGAATGAAAAAAAGGGCAATCCCGTAAAAACAATTAACTTGTGAAGAAGATTGATTTGGAAGAGATAAAGAATGATATGAAAAAGATTTGGAAGAAAAAGGAAGTAGATGATGTTGCACTTGGCTTTGGTGCAGAAGTTTCCTCCAGGAACTATCTTGAGAGTTTTGGCTAGTGGGAGATGCAATTAAGATCTTATTTCCTTACAAAAGAAAATGTTGTAATGTGAAAGTTTGCAGAGCTTCAGAAGTTTGTTGTATACATAGATAAGAAGCTATTAACAACTTTCCAAGATATGATAGATTTGGTACAAAAAACCCTAGATTTCTCAACAACATATATAACTTCTTTTCTAATGCCCATTACTGTTATTTGCAAAACTATGAGAAATTGAGAATTGTGAAGGAGTGCAAAATTGAGAAGACATTGTCAAGAGCCAAATGAAAACTATTTTAAGATTTCTACCTAATGGCTTCTTGTAAGTTTGTAAGTAGTGAAGAAGAACCTTGAACTTAATATAAGAAAATCACAAAAGAACCATTGAGGAATGACTCTACTGGTGCATTTTGTTTGTTACCAGCTAGGATAGTATGTTTGGAAGATATGTAAAAATTTGTTTATGTGCAAATTGAAGAATATGATCACATGAAGATAAATAATTTAAAAGATTCCTACTTGAAAAATGATTCATAGTAATTCATGGATTTAGGGCACATGGGTTTAGACATTTGGATCGAATTCCAATTTTTGTTGATGAGGATTTAGTAAAATTTGTCTTAAATGGGATTCAAGGTGATTGCATCAAGTTAGACCAATCTTATCAAATAACGAAGGAAATCGTGTTAAGGATGATACTGAGTTATGCTCGATTGGACCAATACTTGCAATGAAGTATGTATGGAATAAATACGTTGAAAATTTGACAGGAATAGTTTCATATCAGAGAGCCTACGTATTGATACCATAATTGATCCTTGGGTAAGGTATATTGCTATGGGAATTTATTACAAAGTTTATTTCCAGAACATAGAAGGCTCCACCTATATAATTATTGTCTAAGTATCTTATCAAATGTTTAAGCAAATAAAAGAATATTACTTGTGTGAACTATTGTGACAACAACTATTGATGTTGATAATAAATAACAAAGGATATGCATTTCAATTTGGTTCGCTTTCTATGAGTCTTGTGTTCTATTTCTTGAAAAAAATCTCTAAAGGAGAATGTTGTATGGCGTGAAGATTTACATATAGGAAGACAAGTTAAATGATACCTAGAAAACTTGGAAGATAAGGATAGAATCTGTAAAGAATATTTCAATGACTTTTGAAAGATGACATCAAGATTCATATTTTCAAAGAACTATGTTGAACTATACAAACACAACATCACTTTCTTGGTAGATTATGATAATTGTTTCATGGAAACCATAATGCCTTGGAAAACCCAATTGACAAGCTTTAGTTATAAATTTAGTGAAGAGGATTGCATGTTCTTTACAGAAAAGCTTCTTAAGGGTTTGATAGATTTAACTAAATATAGATTTGAAACCTATGAAGAACTCATCGGACTAGGTGAAGCAAGAAATATTACTTTGGAAGGATCTATTTTTAGAAGAAAAAATCATAAGATGTCTATTGAGGTCTCTTACTCAGCTCTGAAGAAGGAAAAAGAAGTATGTGAAAGAAAAAGTTGATATTGTTTTTGAGCTTGAGAAGGTTGATATTAAGTAGAAAAATATTTATATTGTGCAGAAAGATAGACCCAAGGAACACTCTAGTTTCTTTGAAGATGATCCACTTGATACAAATAATGTCTTGAATTTTCTCGAACAACCTAATGGTGTGAAGAAGATAGGAGAAGTATGGTTAGCATGACCATCTTATGATTAGGTTAGAATTAAGGAGACTTTAATTATATATTTACTCTAGAAAAACCTTTTTCCTAATGCTATTGAAGATCTTCTCGCAAATGTCTTCATAAATCTTCTTAATGAACACATTAATATGAAAGGTACTAGCACTAATAAAGAGAAACTCGATCTTCAGGATGAGCTACATAGGATAATGAGTAAGAAGTGTGTATTTGCTCATAAAAAGTTTGTTGAATGCTTAGAAAACATGAGAAATGTGTAAGTGGTATTGCTCAGGTTTAAAAATATCGTCTCAAATGGTCTACTACTACTAAGGATCATAAAGATAAAATTTACCATATTGAGTCTCAACTTAATGAATATACTCAATCATTTGACATATTTAAGGAAAATGATGGTTGTTGAAAGAACAAAAATTAATACATTATAGTTACAACTATCTTGAGTACAAAGACAAAGAGATGAATTTACAAGGCAGTTCTGGTATCTTAAGAAAATAGTTGAAGTAAAGATGGAGAATTTCTTTTGATTGTTGGAAGAAGTTGAAAAGAATGAATTATGCTTGGATGTACTAGATGATTTAGTCGGTGCTATTGACTTACTTTTACAACGTGATAGTCTTGATAACCTACAACTGATTGAATAGCTTGATGGAAAGAATAGACAAGTGAAAGACAGTGATTGATGGTCACTGAGCTACTAAAGTATATGTAAGACAATTAAATCAGTCAATGTATTGTCATTGAAGTCAACTAGCTTTGACTATATTTATCATGATGATTACAAACACCTATAGAAGGAAAATGGTAAAAGAATGAGATATCTACATGAAGATGAGATGGATGTGAAAGATATGGCCATGGTATACATTGGGTAACTTATTGATGAGTTTATGGCATCATGTTGATGACTTGATTGTATTACACAATTTTGTTATGTATTGAAGATTAGGATTGAACAAGTTTATGTGGTCAGCGAATGAAGATTTCTCTATACACTGAGCTAGTGTAGTGTATACCAAATAAAGTGTTAACCAGTCAGGTAATCACCGACACATTCAAGTGTTGACCGAGTGAAAGAAACAAATAAAGTTTATAACAACCGACTGAAATGATGAGCTGGACAATTGCTTATGATTTCGAGGTAGAAGATAATGTTTGTTATGATGATCTAACAACTGACAAAATTCAAGATTGATCGAATGAAGGAGAATGAAACGTGTTAATGACACAACTGTCGAGGAAGGTTAAAGGGAAAAAATGAATAGTGAAGATTAAGAGGCAAAATCTACGAATGAAAAGAAAACGGTTTATGATGTCTATATAAGGAGATATGGAATTCATTATTGAGTCTGGGAATTTTTTATACTGTAAGAGAATTTGCATGAAAAGGATTATTTTCATGCACCACTGATCAAATTGGTTGAAGACATAATCAAGCAAAACTGTAGACAACATCAAGCGTCAGAGAAGCATACACCGAGTGGAAAAAAGTTGGAGGATATGAAGGATTGAATTGATTATTGATCAGAGCTATTTTTTAGCTTAGCATAGAGCTGAAAATCTGCAAAATAAAGTTGTATTTGAATTAGATCATTACTGTATCAGTTTAATCATTGTTACAGAAAAATCTCTTAACCGAGTGAGACTTAACACTCTTTTGTATTTTAATATGACATTCAATGAATGTTGATTATTTTCTTGTTGACCCCATAGTGAATGCATGGTTAAGGGAGAACTGTTAGTGATAAATCCTCTAACCAGGTCACATCTTATAGTGTGTTTTGTAACCTTTAACATGGTTGGCTCTTAACCGAGCTCACTTCAGAAGAGTGAATTATTTTGAGTTACAGGTCCCAGGTGGTTTTTCCCCTAACAGAGTTTTTACGTTAAAAATCTGTGTTATGTGTGTATGATGTGTCCAATTTTTATTTTGTTTTACACATTTCATAACTGGATAGATCAGTGAACACAGTATTTAATTTACTGACAATCGGTAGATGAAGAGGAAGACACTGTTGATATCTTACTGAGTTGATTATTTGATTAAAAAGTTTTAATATATACATCTAGGAGATTTGGGATTGTAGGATAACTGGACTTAACTGATTCACCCCCCTCTCAGTTATCTAACAATTGGTATTAGAGCGTAGAGTGCTTGAAAAGAAAAGTTTGAAGGACTTAGGCTAAAGATCACAAGATGTATAAGAGAGAGGTGCCAAAGCTAAACAAAGATAACTTCTCGACATGGCAAAGTAGAATGAGATTACATATATCTAGAATTGGAGAATCTTCTATATACTACTTGGATAATGAATTCATCCAATTGATTGGACCTTTAGTTGTTGATCAGATGAGAGATAGACATGAACATAATGTCACAATGATAGAGATTGGTGTTGCCTTATCAGATGCTGAATTTGAAGATGTCAAGACATGCGCTTCAGGTAAACGAATGTGGGACAAACTTGCACTAGTTCATAGAGGAGATGTAAATGTGCTAAGGGAAAAAGTTGAGTCTTAGAGGAAAGTTTGATGACATGAAAATGAAAGGAGAAAATATTTCACAATACAAAAATCGAATCAAGGAGATTGTCAATGCTATCTGAGGGGTAGGAGGTATTATTGAAAAAGACATTGTTGTAAGTAAAATTCTTAGAACCTTGCTGCCTACTTATGCTATTAGAGTCTCTGCAATCCATGAAATGAGATCAGCTCCGGGTAATCATCTTACACTTGATAGTCTAATCGGTAAACTGATTGCTTTTGAGTTGAGCAACTTTGATAACAGTATTGTTCCTAATGTTGAGTCTGCATTTATGTCGTCCTTGAAAATTGGTAAATCAAATAGTAAACACATGATAAGAAATGAGAGTGATAGTGATAGTGATGGGGATGAACTTGATGAACTTGAAGCATTAATGGCTATAAGACTGCAGAAAGGTAAAGGAAGATATAAAGGGGAATTACCTTTGGTATGTTTTAACTATAAATAAATTGGCCACATTGCAGCTAGATGTCCTAACATGAGAGGAGATGACAAAGACAATGAATGATCTAGTGAAAGAAAGTTTGACAGTTGAGATAACTGAGAACATAGAGGCAACCGATAGCATGACAGGAGAAGCAACCGAGATTACAAAGACAAAGGCAAGAAGGTGTGTTACCTTGTTGAAGATGATGATGAAACTAACACCGACACCGACACTAATGAAGACATTGAGGTGGTATTCATAGCTTTGAAAGAAGATTCAGAAGAAGAAGAAAGGTATGTTGAAACAACACTTATTTCTAAAGTTAGCACGAATGATACTTGGATTATTGATAGTGGTTGAACACATCATATGACTGGTGATGAAGACAAATTTGAATACCTTGAACATTATAATGGTGGATCTGTTAAAATGGGAAATGATACATCTTGTCTAGTAAAAGGAAAATGATCTATCTTGTTGAATAATAACATCAAATATGTGAGAATACATATTGGGTGAACAGACTTAACTATAATTTGTTGAGTGTAGCACAACTGAATAACACAAGTCACCGAGTTACATTTGAAAATAGAAAGGTGAAAATTTATGATGAGACTGAAAAGTTGGTCGGTATTGGTGAACAATTAAAAGGTAATCTATTCTATCTTGACAATGCTGAAACATCTTATTTATTAGCTAGAACTGAAGATGTGTGGTTATGACACAAAAGGCTATGTCATGTGAATTTTTACAACATGGTTAAAATTAGTAAGAAAATGAGAGTTGGAGGCTTACCGAGCTTATCTAAACCTGACCATGTCGTGTGTAAACAATGTCAAATGGGAAAAATGTCAAAATCTAGTTTCAAGAGAAAACCTATTCATCTAATACTATTTTGGAATTGGTTCATACCGACTTGTGTGGTCCTATGAGAACTCGAAGTTATTATGGAGACAAAAAATTTATCTTATTTGTTGATGACTACTCTAGGATGATGACTGTTATGTTTTTGAAAGAAAAATTTGAAGCCTTTAAGATGTTTAAAAGGTATAAAGTTAAAGTGGAAAGAGAGTAAAAAAAAGATAAAAATGCTTGAGATCAGATAGAGGCGGTGAGTTTATTTCTGATGAGTTCACTAACTTTTGTAATGAGCATGGAATTAAAAGATAGGTTTCTGCACCGAGAACACCATAGCATAATAGAATTGCTAAAAGGAGGAATAGATCTATTGTTGATTGTGCTAGAACACTAATGATTGAAAAAAATGTTGCACAAACATACTAGAGGGAAGTTGTTAGTATTGTTGTATACACATTGAATCGAGTACAACTGAAAAAAGATTCAAACAAAAAACCCTGAGTTATGGTATGGTTACACACCAAAAGTAAGTTATTTCAGAATATTTGGAAGTAGATGTTACATTCTGAAAGATGACATAAATGGGAAATTTGATTCAAAAGGTGATGAAAGAATATTCTTAGGATATTCTACTAAAAGCAAAGCTTACAAATATTTTAATAAGGCTACTAACAAAATGATCGAAAGTGCAAATGTGAGGGTTCAAGAGTTTGCTAAGAAAAATGATGAAGAAAGCAAAAAAGAACCAGAAGATTATGGTAAATTTACATATATTGAGCAACCAAACACTCTACCCGAGCACCAGTTTGACATTACCCAGTAACAAAATAATGGTACCGAGCATCAGCCTATACAGACCGAGAATTAGGAAACAATTACCGAGGAAGATCTTGATCCTACACTGGATGAAGAACAAAGAACAAAGCATGTACTTGTAAAATTTGTGAAGAGACACCATCCACAAAATCAGATTATTGGAGACAAGAAAGATGACATGATGACACGAAGTAAGTTGAGAAACAACACATGTTTAGTTTGTGAATTTGAACCTAAAAATGTTAGAGATGCACTTGAAAATGATGAATGGATTAAAGCCATGACGTGAAGAAATATAACAAATACTAAAAAACAAAACATGGACTTTGGTACCGAGACTGAATGATAAGAATGTAATTGGAACCAAATGGATATTCAGAAACAAGTTGAATGAAAGAGATGAAATCATTAGGAATAAGGCAAGACCGGTATGCAAAGGATATGCACAAGAAGAGGGTATTGATTATGGTGAGACTTTTGCACCAGTTGCTAGACTTGAAGGAGTTAAAATATTGCTTGCATATGTTGCCTATAAGGAATTCAAAATATATCAAATGGATGTCAAATCTACATTTTTGAATGGAATACTTGAGGAAGAGGTATACACTGAACAACCTGAAGGTTTTGTTGATCCAAATCAGAAAAGCATGGTATGTAAGTTGCACAAAGCACTATATGGACTGAAACAAGCACTGAGAGCATGGTATGAAAGATTGCATTCCTATCTTATTAATATTGGATTTGTTAGAACAAGTGACAATAACAACCTATACTTGAAAGGTGAAACTAATGATAAGATTCTTATTGCCCAAATTTTTTTTGATGATATCATATTTGGAGGACATGATAATCTATGCAAATAATTTGCTGATGAAATGAGAAAAGAATTTGAAATGTTAATGTTTGAAGAGATTAATTTTTTCTTGGTTTGCAAATTTTACAACAAAGTGAAGGTATTTTCATTACACAATCAAAGTACATAAAAGAAGTATTGAAGACCTTTGGTATGGAAGATTCAAAATTGGTCGGTGCACCTATGATCATAGGATGCAAATTAACAAAGGATGATCAGTCAACTAAGGTAAATCAGACATTATACAAATCAATGATTGGTAAATTGTTGTATGTTGTGCATGGTAGACCGGATATTGCACATGCAGTTGGAATTGTAGCAAGATTCTCTGCTAATCTTAAAGAATCACATATGACTGTTGTTAAAGAATCTTGAGATATTTGAAAAAAAAAAATAGTTTATGGTATAAGAAAGAGGGCAATTTTGAACTTAACGTTTACATAGATGCAGATTAGGCTGGAAACATTAATGATCGAAAGAGCACTACTGGTGGAGCATTCTTTTTTGGAGAAAGATTAGTTACTTGGATAAGTAAGAAACAAAGATGCATTTCTCAGTCCAGTGCCGAAGCAAAATATGTTGTTGTTGCTGCTAATTGTTCAAACATTGCATGGATAAAATAACTCTTGAAAGGTATGAATGAAGAGATCACTGACCCAATGATAATATATTGTGATAACACAAGTGCTATAAACATTTCTAAGAATCCGGTGATGCATGAAAAAACAAAGCATATATCTATAAAGTATCACTACTTGAGGGAACAAGTACAAGAAAAGAAAGTGAAATTGAAGTTTGTGAAATCAACCGAACAACTTGCAAATATATTTACTAAACTCTTATCTAAGGATACATTTGAGTACTTGAGGACTAGACTAGGGGTCCATCCACTATCTGTCGGTCACTAAGGTGATCAGGAGGTTGCATCAACCTATACTTTATCAGAATATCAAATGATGTTGATGCATATTATTCACACTTTATGTTTCCTAAGGTTGTGAAAGCTAGAAAATAGAGAACAAATTGACATTGCATATCTTTACATGAAAGGTACTTGATCTGAACCGAACACCAGAGATACTATTTTGGCTACTGAAGAGCTGTTTATTTTTTTTGGCATTTTTGTCAAAGGGAGAGAAGAATCAATGAAATATCATGGGAGAGAAGAATCATACAATATTTATCCAAAGGAAGAGAGGAAAAAGAAAAAAAGAAAATCCGCAGGGAGAGTCTGCATGGAATGTTAATGTTTTGTAGTGATTAAACATATTAAATGCACAAGCTAAGGAGAGCTTACCAAGTTACATCATTTGCTTACAAAGTTGTAGAATAGATGTTTGGTATTCTATGACATATTTCATAGCGTGTTGCCATCAATGCCAAAGAGAGATATTGATAACCTACAACTGATTGAATAGCCTGATGCAAAGAATGGACAAGTGAAAGACAATGATTGATGGTCACTGAGCTACTAAAGTATATGTAAGACAATTAAACCAGTCAATGTAGTCATTGATGTCAACTAGCTTTGACTATGCTTATCATGATGGTTACAAACATCTATAGAAGGAAAATGGTAAAAGAATGAGATATCTACATGAAGATGAGATGGATGTGAAATATATGGATATGGTATACATTAGGTAACTTATTGATGAGTCTATGGCATTATGTTGATGACTTGATTGTATTACATGATTTTGTTATGTATTCAAGATTAGGACTGAACAAGTTTATGTGGTCGGTAAATGAAGATTTCTCTATACACCGAGCTAGTGTAATGTATACTAAGTATAGTGTTAATCGAGCAGGTAATCACCGACACATTCAAGTATTGACCGAGTGAAAGAAACAAATAAAGTTTATAACAGCCAACTGGAATGATGAGCTGGACAGTTGCTTATGATTTCAACGTAGAAGATCATGTTTGTTATGATGATCTAACAACTGACAAAATTCAAGATTGATCGAATGAAGGAGAATGAAATGTGTTAATGAAACAACTGCCGAGGAAGGTTATTGCGGTAAAATAAATGGTGAAGATTAAGAGGAAAAATCTACTGATGAAAAGAAAATGGTTTATGATGTCTATATGAGGAGACATGGGATTCATTATTGAGTCTAATAATTTTTTATACTACAGGAGAATTCGCGTGAAAAGGATTATTTTCATGCACCACTGATCAAATTGGTTGAAGGCAGAACCGAGTAGAACTGCAGACAACACCGAGCGTCAGAGAAGCATACACCGAGTGGAAAAAAGTTAGAGGATATGAAGGATTGAATTGATTATTGATCAGAGGTATTTTTGAGCTTAGCATAGATCTGAAAAATCTGCAAAACAAAGTTGTATTTGAATCAGATCATTATTGTATCAGTTTAACCATTGTTACAGAAAAATCTCTTAACCGAGTGAGACTTTACAATCTTTTGTATTTCAATATGACATTCAATGAATGTTGATTATTTTCTTGTTGACCCCATAGTGAATGCATGGTCAAGGGAGAACTGTTAGTGATAAATCCTCTAACCAAGTCACGTTTTACAATGTTTTTTGTAACCTTTAACAAGGTTGGCTCCTAACCGAGCTCACTTCAAAAGAGTGAATTATTTTGGGTTATCGGTCCCAGGTGGTTTTTCCCCTAACAGGGTTTTCACGTTAAAAATCTATATGTTATGTGTGTATGATGTGTTGAATTGTTATTTTATTTTACACATTTCATAAGTGGATAGATCGGTGAGCATAGTATTTAATTTACTAGCAATTGGTAGATGAAGAGGAAGACACAATTGATATCTTACCGAGTTGATTATTTGATTGAAAATTTTTAATATATACATATGAGCGATTTGAGACTGTAGGATAACTGAACTTAACTGATTCACCCCCCCTCTCGGTTATCTAACAAGTTTGTGGACAATTCTTTCACCTGTTGATCATTCTTGGAATTCCTTATTCCCTAAACTCAAGGACAAATATAAAGAGATCTTACCTCAAAAACATAAGTAAGTTGTATTTTCTTTTAGATAATATTGGTTGTGATAGGAGTAGTGTGGAGAAATATTTTTGTTTTGATAACTTTGTCCTTGACATCAAAGTAGTAGTGTGGAGAAATATTTTTGTTTTGATACCTTTGTCCTTGACGTCAAAGCGGGAGAGTATTTTTTGGGAAGAATAGCTTTGGCATGTTGCCATCAATGATGTCATAGGAGATTGTTAGAGTTTGTGATTATTGATTTTGTTGGTGATATGAGAAGGATAATTTTGTGAAAATTTAATACAAGTTTGTCATTGGTTTTAACATGCCACTCCTCGATGAAAATTTATTTGTTGACTTCAATGTTCTTGGATATTTAAAGAGTTGTACTTATGTTGTGTCTATTCCAACAATGTACTTCTTTTTTTGGTTTACATTGCTCTGCAATTACAAATATTGCTTTGAGTTTTGACAATATGTTTATGGATACTTGCAGTACTTAAATTCAAGATTCCATGTGGCATGATTCCATTGTATGAAAGCTATAAGGTTTGAAAGTTTTTTTCGATAATTTTTGTTTCCTTTGGTACAAAACAAGCTCTTTAGGATGTCTCTAAATTGTTAGAAGGTTGTATATTTCCTTGCAACTTGGGGAAGGGTTAAGGATTGATTGTAGCATGTGGTTTCCAATTGACATCAATTTTCACTATATCTATACATACATTATCTTAATGAAATGTGCGAACTATTTTGGGGCGCTGACTAAATTTTGAATGAAACATGTGAAGCTGGCATTGGTTACAAATTGATATGTGTGTATGTATGTGTATGCATGCATGCATGCATGCATGTATATGTATGTATGTATATACATATGTATGTACGCATGCATGGATGTATGTATGTATAGCTATATCTATATCTATATCTATACGTATAGAGAGAGAGAATATAGATATAGATATAGATATAGCTATACATACATACATACATACATACATCCATGCAGTTTTGAAGTATTTATATCTATATCGATCTATATCTCTCAAGCAGTTTAGAATATCCTATCAGGCAGTTTTGAAGTATTTAATGTTAGTCGATTGAGCTTCAATGAAACTGTATTTCTTGCATGTATAAGATGCAATTGTAATAGTTCAATCCCTATTGATATTTCTTTCTTTTATGGGTAGTGAGCCTTATTAGATAGTGATCATATTTTGTAATATACTATAACTAGTTATAATATATTGAGAGTTAACACTCTATGGTTTTTCCATCATGGGTTTCCATGTAAAAATATGATGTCTCCTTGTGTATGTTGTTGTGGATGTTTCTCTTTCATTTTCTTTATTGGTTATGTCTTTCCTTCTAGTGCAAGTAAAGTTAATATGAATCTACAAAGTAATGAAGTGATTTTTAGGGAATATTGATTCACCAACCCAATGTTCTAGTTGTTCAACACCTTGGGTCATACAAATTCAAGCTAGAGCTTGAACATGGGTATTTGTTTCTTCTTGGTACATTCGGATCTCTTGATCGACTTTAAAATTTTAATGAATCAGAGTAAATAGGGGGCCAAGAAAGCCACCAAGGATTATTTCCAAGGCCAAATAGAAAATGCTAACCACAAAGGATTATCTCCAAGGTCAGATAGAAAATGTCTAAAGCAATTGGTGCTATATACAAGCATGTATAACACATCTTTCTTGAGTGAGTGGGAAGAGATGTCTTGTAGCCTTTGTACCACATGGGTAGTAGAAATAAATGAGAGTCATCCTCGACAACGGCGCCAGATGTTTTCCTGTTGGGTTAAACTTAGTTTTGCACAAACATAGTACAAGAAATATAATAAACGTGGAATATATCAGAGAATAATAGATTCTTTCATTAATCATTCCAACATATGAGTACATTCACATAATGATAATTGTAATAATTCCTTCACCCGTAGGTGGTACATATTTATCTACCTGAAGGGGTGTGACCAAACGTCACCACCCAACCCAACTACCCTTTGGTAATAACTAATTATCGTCGGAACAACATAACTAATACATTACATATAATAAAGTAGTCTTTCCGACTAACAATGAGCTCTTCAATCATGAATGTTTGATGTAGATGAGCATCCAAACTAAATATGACGAAGCACTACAAGTCAATTTCATGGTAGATTCATTGGAGGAAAACAAAGTAAATGAATTGGAAGAATTGTTAGCTCAAAGAAACAAAAAAAATAATAGTCTTCTCAAGGATTCCACTTTTCCTATGAGTCCTCAAACAATTGAAGTAATAATTGCAATTTGTAGTTCCATAGATTTTTTCATCTTGGGGATGTATATTAAATTCATTTCATCTTATTTCAGCAAATTAAATGGATCGTGTATATTTTTTTAGCTAAGAAGAAAAAAATGTGTATCATCTCATGAAATCATGGTTTTATGTCTTATAATTTTAAGAGATACAAAACTAAAATGAAAGTATGCTCATAATAAAGTCTAGTATGTTCAAGATACTAAATTTAAGTTTTTTGGGGTATCATTTACCATCTCATTTGTATATGTAAAATATTTCTATTAATTTTGAAAATTATTTGGAAACTATTTAATATATAATTCTTGGGAATGCTTCTTCTTGATGATAGATAACAAGTGTGATCCAAACCGATGATTCAAAATCTCTCTACAAATTTTTATCTAGAAGCATTCAAACATTATTGTGGATTATGAAAATGTCACGTCTAGTATTAGTTTCATTTAAAATGTTTTGTATCCTCTTAGGGTTGTGAGCTCTAGCAATAACTACCATGGTTGATGCAATTTAGTTTTGCTTTTTTATTGGGCTAGTCTAGTTGTTTCATTTTTGTTAGGTGTTTTGTCCTTGATTTTGTTTTCATTGATTTTTGTATTTTTTAGCAAATGAAAAATACTTCTTTTTTTTTTTTTCATATTGTCACTTCATGATCATGCACATACCCATATTTTGTTGGAAAGTTTGTCATTGATAGCAATCATGATAAAGGTAGAAGGAAAAATAATACAAAAGATATCTAAGAAACTTTATACAAAGGCATGCTACAATAATTAAAGAAAGGAAAAGACTTTTTAATATCTAACAAACAACAAATAAAATTAGTAAAATATAAATAAAATAAAATATAAATAGAAGACAACATTAATCAAACAATAACATATTTGTTAATATTTTTTAAAGGAAAAACATTAATACGAGGAGCAATGATTTAATACAATACATAATAAATGACAAAAGTCATATGAGACAAATTGCATATAAGACAAAGAGACAAAAGAGACAAAAGTCAAATAAGACAAAATTAGTTGAGCACAAAGACAAAGATGGTATGTTAATGAATAATTCTTATTGACAAATGGGAGTAATTCAAACAAAAAGAAATGTAGAAAATATAGAATAACCAAAAGAAGTGACTATATTAACAATGTTGATTCATTAAATTAAATTAACATAATCCAAAAGGTGTGATGCGACTTGAGATTTATTTGTGTTAAAGATAAGATGTGATCTATATTTTAACCAAAAGGTGGGACTTAAAAGATGATTATAATCAAGGGACACATTCTAAAGGAATACATCCTTTCATAAAAAGACACAATGAAAGGTATAAGAACAAGATAGTTTGAGGGATGGAAAGAGTGTGTGTGGAGTATTGAAAAATGATAGATTGAGTTTATACACCAAAAAGAGAATACAACATAAAGAGGATTAATTTAGAAGTGTATATGAAGTTGATGAGAATATTATAAGGAAGAGATTGTGATCTCTTTGTAATAGATTTGTGACCAAGTTTATCACAGTTTTGAAGGTGGTGCGGGGAACTTCATTATAGCAAGTCATTGAAAGAATTTTGTGGCAGACTTATAGTCATCTCATAGTAGATTATAAAGACCATTTTGAGAGGAATAAATATAGCATAACTTTTGAAAGATAAGTTAATCCATCATTCTTGTAGAGGTGGAGCTTTGAATGATGGCTTGGTGCCTCTAAAATTGTAAATAATTTTTTATATAAATAAAGCATTATTGTCATGGTTTTCTCCCATAAGGGTTTCCACATAAATATCATGAAATAGTGTTTATGCATTTGATTGATGAATTTTAAATTATTAAAATATATTACTATACGGATTCACTCCCTTTCCTCTTAATATAATTGTATGCTCAACTATTAGTATCAAAGCTAGCTCCTTCAAATTAGTCTAACCAAATAGAAGGAAGATCTAAAGGAGCACATATAGGTGTATAAGAAGAATTATCCTCAAACAAAGGTCCATTGTTTGATGGAAGAAACTATGACTTTTGAAGCCTAAGAATGGAAACCTATATAATCTCTCTAGATTTTGAAATTTGGCAATCTATGGTGAATGGGTAAGGCTTCATCAACTCCTTCAATGAATGCAACAGGAAACAAGGCATATGAAAGTAATGCAAGAGAAAAGTATGTCATTTTATGTGGATTAACATAATCAAAGTTTGTAAAGGTGATGCATTGCAAATCTATGAAGGACATATGGGAAAATTTGAAAAACATCTTCAAAGGAGACACCAAAGTGAAGAAATCCAAACTAAAAACTCATGGAAGGTAGTTTGAAAGCCTATAAATGTTTGATGAGGAGAACATTGCAACATATATACTTTGAGGTGATGAAACAATTAATACCATATCAGGTCTTAGTGAAGAACTACAATAATCCACAATAGTACAAAAATTTACAAGGTCACTCCCTGATAGATTTGATTATGAAGTCTCTATGAAAAAAGAAATGGAATTGGAAAAATCATCCATGGGTGAGCTGCATAGAATCCTTACAAAATATCAAATGAGGACCAGAAAAGGGGATAAATATAAAGGAGAATCATCCTTTGAGGCCACGAGGAGATTAAAGGAGAAAGAACCTATTGTAAATAAGAACTTGTCATGACCCCCTTCTTTGATAGAACCTAGTAATAATAAATAACGATCATAAAAGTAAAATATTAAATATTATAATATATAACAATTATATGATTAAAATATTATAATATAAAATAAATTAATAAATTAAAAAATAATAATAACTCAAATGTTAATAATAGTAAATCTATTATTAATAATATATTATTAAAATATTAATATAATATATAAATATAATAATATATTAAAATAATAATATAGTTATAACAAATATTAATAAAATAATATAATATCATAATATAAATCTTAACATAATAATATAATATTAAATAAAATATTAAGCGAATAATATTAACTAAGTCGACATACCCGGCAGCATACGTCTACGGAGGCATAAGCAAGTTAATTCAATATAGGCATAATCAATGCGACTGAGGAATTCTGAGCCTTGCATCGATTATTACAGACGTCTTCTTCTTGTAATAGTTGCAAGCAAAGGTCGAAATCATATCTAATCGATATAGGGAAGGATTAATGTATTATGATCAGCAATCGCGTTTATGGGAGTCACGATGTTATCGGTGAGTATTATTCATATCAGGGATTATATAACTACCCATTACCATTAGCGTACAAAACACACAAGTAATGAAGTAGTGTGATTCGTATGGACACACCATTCGGCAACGTGACTTTTCACTCCGACAATAAGATATAAGATTAAGGCTTTCCCCCTCATTCAATTGGGCATCAATACACAACATAGTCTCCCTGGGATCATATTGGGATACACTCTGTTTAGAGCCATCATCATAATAAGACGCACAGGTACAAGCATAAAAAAGAAGCTATTAGAAACGGTGTCTGATCTGGAGAAACTCTTAACTCTCATCCATATATCGGAGATCTCCTCTATAAGCATTTTCGGTTAACCAGTTACAGTACAATTCACATTTTTATAGTAGGAGTCAAAGCCATAGTCGCACATCACAGTTCAGCAGAGAACATCACTGCATAATCCCTTCAGCTTATATCAGAGATAGAAGCCAATATCCACTTCATTGCAGATTTCAATTTCAAAGATTAGGAATTCTGGAATAACATAAGGTGATTAAGATTATCAAAGATATTCATTTTTCCAGTGGTATATCTTATAGGGGTAAAAACCATTAATAGTATCAATTATATAACTAAAGGATAATCCCTTGTAAGTTAAGTCATAATACATCATTCTTATACTAAGTGATGTTAATTATCACCAATCTAAGTTTATAAAGGCTTCTTAGAGTCATTTTTGGAAAGAATCCTCTAGCAATCGGATTAGTGTGTTTATAGTTCCTTATTTCCAAGAACTTATTTAAGGGAACATTACAGGACTCCAAAGAAGATACATATAAAAATGAAGCTCTTTTTATTCCAATGTTAAGGAGAAAGAACAAAGGGAATTTTTCATTAAAATGATTTAATTATGGGAAAGTTGGATACTTCATTAATAATTTTTTGCACCTAAGATAAAGTGGAAGTGATAAAGAAGAAGAGCCTTACCCAAGGAAGGAAAACCAATTTATCCACAAGTATCATAAAAAAAGAAGAAAAATTATGACGATAAGAAGAGTCTTTATGCATGTAGAGACAATTGTTCATCGAATGAGAGTGACTAGTATAATTATAAGGATGAAATTCTATTCATTACATTTAAAAATTTGAAGGGAATACTACAAAAAATAATGAAAAAGAAACCAATCTTCGACATATGGATAAAAGGATCATGCCTAATCTCAAAGATGATGAAAATAGATTTGAATAAGAATTCTACCATGCCATAGATGAAATAGAGAAACTTAGGAAGAGGGTTCTAAAATACAAGCACCTATTTCAAGAAGAGTGCAAAAAGGCCAAGTCTATTGAAGAATAAAAAAGGGAAATCATTAATTTGAAATTGAAAATTGAGACCTAGAAAAGTAAATAAAGGAAGAAACCATATCATGGATTAAAGTGAAATCTAAGATATGTGTGAAAAACTAGAATATGAAATAATTCTCTAAGGAATGAATTAGAAAAAATAACCATCAAGATGAACACAAATCTCAAGTTTGAGAAAATCTCTGAAATTATAGGAGATATTATACATAGCCAAAGACCATCATAAGTCAAAATAGGAAAGGTTTCAAAGAAAAATAGAATACAAAGGAAGAAGAACCCAAAGTATCATCAAGAGAGACTAACAAAGAAAATTCAAGGAGTTATGTTGATGCGTCAAAAGACCTACCAAAGGAGAATGTAGCCAATAAAAAAAATGTTATTGCACTAAAACTAGTCACACACCAAAGAAACAAGAAGAAAACCCTTAATCTATCCCTACCATAAATCCAAGTTCAAGTGACCAAGTTCCATCATCCCTTCATTGGTTATTTCTTTACATGCAATCACTTTGGTTATGAAGCAATTAATTGTAGAAATCATATAAGGAATTATGGATGGAACAAGAGTAAGAATATCATCAAGGTTGATAATAAGAGTTAAAATTCTTGTTATCCCTTACTTTACAATGTTGAATGTTACATATGAAACAATTATGGGCACACAACACATTTTTGTAGAATCATCTTTGTAGATCCCCCAAAGAAATATGGAAGGGAAGAAACTCTCATTGAATAAAAGCATAAGAATTTAAAGGTATGGAGAAAAACTAAATAGGACATAAAAGAGAGATCCACATTTCTCCAAACTACCTTACATGCCCAAGATGATAGACAAAAATGGTGTAAGGAATTTAAGTAGAAGAACAACTTCCCACACTAACCTTGAGGAGAGGGCAAAGTAAAAAATTTCCCAAATCTTTACAATAGTTAAGGAAACTTAACAAAAATTACAAAATAATATGCATATCACAACATAATGATCTATGTGGAGAAAAATCTTTCACAAGAAAAACACCACACTCCAAAAGCCACCCAATATATTATTCAAAAATCAACAACAATTTACAATACACTTGTAGAGAAAGCTTCTCTTAAGAGTATCACCAATAGAAATTTAGAGATAACCGAGTAGTTGTGAGACTCTTACACACCCTTCATCTCACACAAACAATATTACAAAACCATGGGCTAAAAATACTTTAAAAGTGGTGTCCATCTTAACTCCAATCAAAGATGACCTATGATATGTCAAACCACACTCCAACACATATAACTCCATTTTATACCTCACTTAATTGTTTAACATGTTTTTACATTTCCTATTTTAGGAGACCTAACTTTGAGAGGCCATAACTTTCAAACTGGGTGTTCAATTGATGAACCATTTAAAGCATTGGAAAGCTTGTGATGTGCTCTATCACCTAGAAAATTTCTACATTTTTTAACAACATTTTGAGCCTTTTTGAAGCCTCTAAAGCCTTCAGAATTGAATTCAGATTTTTTTTGGCAATTTCCAAAAATATAAACTTTAATATCTTCAAAAGTTTGCATGATCTTGCACTGAAATTTTATCGGCATATTTATCTATCCCATTTGAATATTTAAGGAAAGAATAGAGAAAATTTGTGCTCAAAATAAATTTTATTTACTAAAAATTGTAACTTCATGTAAATGCAAGGTTCAGATAATTTTTTATAACAAATGGTAAGGCAATAGCGGTTCTTCATGTCACATGAATGGGGAAAAAAGAAAATTCCTCTAGCTGAGAGCTATAGATGGAGGAATTGTGAATTTTGGAAACAATGCGACAACTGATATAGTTGTAAAAGGAACTATAAGTCTTGACAATGGAAAACCCAAAATAAGTAATATTTTGCATGTTAAAAGGTTAAAGCATAATCTTTTATGTATAAGCTAATTATGTTATCAAGGTTGTATGTTTTTATTTCATGTAGAGGGATGTTAAACGAAGAAAGAAGGGAAGATCATAACAAAACAATGTAGTTCCTACAATCTCTACATCCTAAGTGAAAATAGAGGCAAGAGACGTCTTATGAAAAAAGAAGATGAAGTTGGCTCTAGCATAAAAGAAGGGGATACATCAACTTTGACAATCTAATCAAAATTACCAACTTACACAAGAAGTCAAAGTTATTCCAAGAATATGTAAACCTTCAAATATCACTTGTAATCATTGTCAATTAGGGAAGAAAGTAAAAGTGACCTTCATATCAAAGGAAAACGTGGCATGCAATCCATTGGAACTCATCCACGCAGACCTAATTTGTGGACCAACTCAAATTAAAACTATATTCGATGAAAGATACTTTATGCCACTAATAGATGATTATTCTAGATTTACTTGGATCAAATTTATATTAAAAATCTGAAGAACTATAAAATTTCAATATATTTAAGGCCTTAGTTGAAAATGAAACTAGGCTAAAAATAAAATGCCTAATATCAGACAAAGGAGGTGGATTCACTTCAAGAGAATTTGAAGATTTTTGTGAAAAATATGGGATTAAAAGACACTTCTTGGCTAGAAAAACACCACAACAAAAAAGAGTTGTGGAAATAGAAAAATATGACTTTACAATAAATGTCAAGGACTATACTAGATGAGTCTAAATTATCAGATTCATTATGGAGAGTAGTACACACAACAATTAAAATTTTAAATAGAGCACAAATTAGAGCCAATCATGATAAGACTATGAAATTTTGATAGGAAGAGCAATCATAGTTAATTATTTCAAAGTATTTGGTAAATGATTCATTAGGAGAGATGAGGAAATGTTAGGGAAGTTTAATGGAAGAGTTGATGAAGGACTATTTCTTGCCTATTCTTCAAGGAGAAAAGCATTTAGGTGTTACAATAATAGGCTACATAAAGCAATTGAAAGTAGAAATGTTCATGTTGATGATGACATACATCATTAATAAATAACTCAAGAAGTTGATCATGAAGAGGAAGATACCTACATAGAAGAATAAAAAGAAGCTGAAAATGAGAAGTCCACTACACCCACAAAGACACCCAACACATCTTCAAAGTCTATTAAAAAAATCATCTAGAAGACTTGGTTATTAGTAACATGGATACAAAAAATTAGAAAAGAAGAATATTAACAACCACACCAAAGCACATGGATTCTCTTTCAATGATTGAAACCAAAGGGTGTCAACAATAAGTCCACTTTTTGGCCAAAAAGTTGAGCTACATTTACTATTTTTTCAAGTTCATCATGTTTGAGCTAAATATTTGAAGCACTTAGAGATTGAATCTCAAAAAAAGTCACTAATAAAATTTCTAGTACTCAAAGTCTACTTTCCAATATGTAATTCATTTTAATACCCAGATGATAAATTTTCATTTTCAATAGGTATTACTAAAACCCACATTTTTAAAGTCCTTGTTTGTGGACCATACTATGTCCGTGTACGACAGGAAAAATTTGATATAAATGAAACTATTTATCTGAATCCTTTTGGGGAATGGTATGTAACTCAGTTAAGATTGATGACAATATTTTTTGTACTTTTTTATTTAATATTTTTTAATTAATTTTTTGTTAGGCATAATTATTGTTTTTTAAGTCTATTCTGTACGACAAGCATAATATGACCTAAACATATGATTTAAATTTTTTAAAAAAAATTTGTGTAGAATTGTCTCTAGTTTGATGTCATGTAATTATTTTTGCAAGAATATTTCAAATAAAAAAGTTATTAAAATAAAAAATACCTTGTTCTCTACAGGTTCGTAGATCTATTTCAGTAGAAATTCAATGAAAAAATAGAAAAATTAATCAAATATATAAACAATTTACATATTTTGAATCTACACAGTTTGATACATAATGGGTTTTTTCATCAAAAAATTCTACATAAAACTTAGTCTAATTTGTGTCCAAAGTGTAAAAATTGTTTGTAGATTGAAATGGCCTCCAACATTCAGGTCAAACCAGATCCAAAGCTCGGGGTCAATTGAGCAATCCATTTCCAAAGCTAAACCCGAAGTAAATTCGGAGGGAAATTTCAAAATTTGCAAAACGGGGTCCCTCTTACAAAACGTCACCTCATTCCTGAAGTGCACAGGGATTAGACTTCTTATGAATGGAGCCCTGCTATAAAATGGGGTGACATTTCAAAAATGAAACGTTTCCCCGTTTCAAAACGGGGTGACATTTCAAAATTAAAACATCACCTCGTTTCAAAATGGGGTCACATTGTTTTTGACCATTTTTATTTTAATTTTACTAAAAATGGTTTACTCCATCAACATGACCAAAAACAATGAATTCTACAAAAAAAATTTTGGTTTTTGTCTTGTTTATATGCATTATTATATTCACCATGAGAATGATTCAATGATTGGGAGCATCTTTGATCATTTTTTAGTTGAAGTGAACCATTGAAGGCATTATTTGATTGATTTGAATTGTCAATTATGGGATCTAAACAATGTTAAAAGAGGAAAGGAAGGAGGGATATGACCCTTGAATAAATGTAAGAAGAGAGAGAGAGAGAGAGAGAGAGAGAGAGAGAGAGAGAGAGAGAGAGAGAGAGAGAGAGAGAGAGAGAGAGAGAGAGGAGATTGAGGATGCACCAAATGAATATCGATGAAGTTTTCGAATCCACAAAAATTGAAGAGCCAAACATTGCAGATACCATGGGGGATACGAGGGATGTAGAAGATGAGGTCCAAGAGGTGAATCCAAAAGATAATATAAATATAGAAAACAATGCAAGTACATCTTTGAATGAACCTTTTAATGATGAGAAAATGTGACAACAAACATAATTCCAAGTACATCTTTAAATCTACCTTTGAATGATACTAAACCTATGGTTATAGATACCCTTTGTGGAGATTTATTACAAGCATATAGTAGTGTTGAAATTGATTAAGTTTCTAACATAGTCCTTGAAAGAGTTCATGAAAATTAAAATACCCATAGTTTTGTATGATTAAAACCCTTTTGTTGGTGCAAATGAAAATCCTCCTAAACATGTTGAAATTGAAAATCCTTCATGTTGTTGAAATTGAAAATCCTCCCGTTTTCCTTTAAATGTTGTTGACAACAAAGATGAAAACCCTTTCCTAGATGAAAATGAAAGTCTTTTTCAACAAGGTCCAACCAAGAATTCTAACTGTGATGATGATACTTGAAAGTATTTTTTGAATATTGAAAGTAATGTTTTGGATGGTCTTCCTAGTAAGCTATCTTGGAGGAAGATAAGCAAGTATGCTAATAAAATATACAAAGAATTCTTTTATAAAAAAATAGCATTTCAATGTCAACTTACGATGTAATTGATGAGAATGTCGAAAATGAAAAATTTAGGCATTAATGTGAAACAAAATAAAAAGATGCATCAATTAAACATGCTATATCTATTGTTTCTAGTGCCATTCAGTCGATTGGAAAAATGAGTCGATCTAAAGATAATAATGCAGCACGAAGAGCTATAACAACTACTATAGTCAATAAAAAATACTTTGGATAAAAAGAATGGTAAAAAATATCAGTGGAATTTTAAACGTGCATCCTAAAACATTGGTAAGAGTAGGAAAGAGAAGATTAAGTATCTAAAATGATCCAATCAATCAATGTTGGAGTTTTAGTGGTAGGATCCCACGATCTGACATGAAATTGAATCCTGAAATCAAATCTTTGCTTAAAAAGTATTGGCATGATAATATAAGGGTGTCATCTAATGCTAGAGATGTTTTGAATTTAAGAGTGGGCTGTAAAATTTGTGATCCATGTCCAAAACACCTATTAGACACCACCCAAACTGAATTTTATAGAAATTTTTGAGATGGGGTTGTGTTACTTGGAGATATTACCCTTATTCAAAGATCATTTGAAAAATGTAAACCTTGGTATGTGAAATTCAATAAGCAATGAATATCTTGTTGTTATAAAACACATGTTCAATTTCATTATTACTATGATTATATATATATATATATATATATATATATATATATATATATATACACACACACACGTTGTTATTTACATGCTAACATCACTATGCAATATTGTGGTATTAATATACCACCTGAAACAATCAAGGAGTTTGTAGCAGGTTTATTTTGTAACAGGTTTAAGTTTGTGTATTTCAGGACAGTGCACTTTTTGTGGAATTTTGCATTATTAGAACAATGTACACATGAAACTAGTGAAAATGATTTTGGCTGACAATTGGTGGATGTTAAAAGATTTAAGAAAGTTGAGTATCCTTTAAAAGATGGGAAAATTGAAAAGCGCCGTGAATTAATCACAAAAATACTTAGTGTACATGCATTCATTTCATAATTCAAGAGTAAAATCATTCCTAAATACATGAAACACTTTTAATATGCTAGATGGATCAATGGTCAATTTGGCACATGTAGAAATACATTTCCACTTGGCACTATACTATCAATAGTTGACTTTGCAAAAAACTATACTCTTTTTCCACAAGAGGAAACCAAGATCAATATACTACATTCAATGCAAGAGGCTATATTTGTTCTTATTATTTATAGACATGCACATGAAGTACAAAGGATGATAGAGAAATTTTTGGGGAGTATCATTTCTATTTGAGTGATAATTGGATGCACTTGTCAAAGTTTGTTTAGTATTGTTTTGAAAGATTTTATATTAATTTAAGAGAACATGAAGTCTAGATGAGAGAATATTTCATATGGTTAGATAATTGTATAGGAAAATTCTAGAATGCTCAAATATTTTATTGGATTAGTAGGGATCACAAGGTAACCACTATATCACATATGTGGATTTTTTTCGAAGTTGGACATGGTAAAGGAGAACATGACGGAGCTGGCACATGTTTTAAAAGAATTTTGGCTAGAGAGAAATTAAAATTTGAGGATGTAGCCAAATTTAAAGATGCACATGCTATTGTGGATTGGTGCAATTCAAAATTATCTATAGGATCAAATGAGAACTCTATAATTAAAGGATTTTTTTTCATTGATTGAAGAAAATGACATTCCACCTAGACTTTATTGTGATACAATTAGTGGATCAGCATCATGGCATTCATTTAAGAATTCCGATGCAAGCACATGGACATTGTGGTCAAGAGAGATTGCATGTTTTTGTCAATTTTGTATTTCGGGTGATTGGGATGCATGTGAGAATAAAGAATGGAAACAGGGTTCTCTGACACCTGCTCAAACATACCAGCAATATGTAACAACACTTGAACACAATGATCAACTATTTGCATCAGAGTATTATGATAGTCTTTCAAGTCTTGTACAAGAAGGTAATTGTATTTTTTATGTCACTTTATAATTGAATATAATTATTGGTCTAAGTTTATTATGGTAATTTTTTTTTCTATAAGTTTATTTCACATGTCAAGTAGCCTTTTTATTTTAATTTGTAGGACATGTATATGTTGTTGTTGCACCTAAGAGAAATGAAGAGGAAACAAAGTATTGGTTGGCTAGATGTGTTGAGACCAAACATAAGTTAGTACAACCCAGAGAAGATGATGATGGATATCATTATCCTATAGGTTCAGTTGTGGTTGTTGGCACATGGTTATGAAAATACCTAACAAGGAAGAATGGTTTGCCTGCATTCAAAGACTACGAAACACATACAAAGATTATTCACTACTCACATTTGGTTGTTGCATCAAATATAAGGCTTTCCAGATATCGTGGGAGACATGCTGATAAAGAGTTGTGGTCAATTTCTATGGAATAACATGAGACAATTATAGATGCACTACATAAAAGAAAGGATGTTGACGGTACAATGGAATAAGTAAATAAAGGTTAGTATAAATGTGAACTTCTAGAATTTGGGATAACTTCATATAAATAATTTATTTTGTTTTTACATCACCTTAACATATCATAATCTTATTATTGATACATTACAGAAAAAAGAGGATTCATATGGTACAATGAAATAAGTGAATGCGAGTATATATATGCATACTTTTTGAATTTTTGATAACTTCAAGTATCAAGTCTATTAGATTTCCACAATCCATGAATATACTATATCAGTTTCTGGATTTGATTGTGTAGAATTTTTTAACCATCAACGTTTCAGATCATACTACATGATCCATCATCAGGATGCTGGAGAGTAAGAAGAACAATATGGATCATATTGTTCTTCTTACTCTCCAGCATCCTGATGATGGATCATGTAGTATGATCTGAAACGTTGATGGTTAAAAAATTCTACACAATCAAATCCAAAAACTGATATAGTAACTTCAAGTATAATTTTTTTTGGTTTTAAATCATCTAAACATATCCTAATCCTACACCCCTTAGGAAATCCCAAATTTAGATCCCCTTACGATATCCTAGAATCACATCACCTCAAGCTATCATAGTTTAGTACATCCCCAAATAACATATTTTAATCGTACATCCTCTTAAGACATCCTAATTTTAGGTCCCCTTAAGGAATCCCCTTAAGACATCCTAATTTTAGATCCCCTTAAGACATCCTCTTTTTAGGTCCCCATAAGGCACCCCCTTAAGAAATCCTAATTTTAGATCTCCTCGAGAAATCCAAATTTTAGGTTCCCTTAAGGCATCCTAATTTTAGATCCCCTAAAGACATCTTACTTTTAAACCCCCTTAAGAAATCCTAGTTTTAGGTTCCCTTAAGACATCATAATTTTAGATCCCCTTAAGACATCCAAATTTTAATTCCCCTTAAGGCATCCCCTTAAGACATCATAATTTTAGATCGCCTTAAGATATCCAAATTGTAGGTCACCTTAAGAATTGCGACCCGTTTAGATCCCCTTAAGATATCCTAATTTTAGATCCACTTAAGGCATCCTCTTAAGCCATCATATCTATCACATCCTCAAAGTACATATCCTAATCCTACATACTCTTAAGACATCCCCTCAAGAAATCAACTCAAGGAACCCCCTTAAGTTCACCTAGAATTTTAGTGTGCCTCATTTCAAAATGTTGTACAGGTCTCTTGACTTTGGTTTAGGTGTGTAATGACACCATTTGGCTCAAGAACTTAATGATTATTCTTTTTTAATTTGGTAAGAATGATGCTCTTACATTTGTACTCGGATACATTAATTATACATGTTTTTAGTTAAAGATTTTCTATTTGTACAAGATTTTAGTTACTTATTAAAGATTTATTCATTATTGCAGGGTGCTAGCTCTATGGTTCATTTTATATTGTACACCACTATATAAAGTAGAAGATCAATTATCTTCTCAAATTGTAACCAATTTTATTGTGTTATGTCCTACTAAATTTTTTTAATGTTATTAAGTTACCGAACTATTGGACAAGTATCTTATTTTATTTCTTTTTCAATAAACTATTTCAAATACTTTATATTTAATATTAGTCTATTATTTCTTTATCTTATTAAATACATTTATCCTTTACATATATGATTGCTATTTATATGTTCAATTTTTTTGTAGCTTTTTCGATATTAGGCAATTTGTTAATTCTATAGATTAAAAAAGTCTTGTGTTTCAATATTCATAATACACGTAAAACTAACACTAGATGTGAAATATTTTGTATTACTTCTAGACATACATACAAACTATCTAAAATTTTGACTAAATATGTAAAACATTTCAAAATAATCTAGTCCCTAATATGATCTAGTAGGATAAGATCAATTAGGGTTTTGATAAACTGATGTGCAGATGTGCCTTAGGTTAGGACTTTGATGTCGATTTGTTGATGTAGGAGGTCAATGAACCTATAGCCCATACCAGTCAAAACTAGTTGACATCAATGACAATACATTAACTGATTTAATTGTCTTACACATACTTTAGTAGCTCAGTGACCATTAATCACTATCTTTGACTTGTCCATTCTCTCCATCAAGATATTCAATCAGTTGTAGGTTATCATATTATATTATAAAGTCAATATTCTTAACTGTTAAAATTATAAAACACTTAGGATTATTGATTATTTTTAGAATGCAAGATAATGGGATAACATGATTATTTTGTTATAACTGGGAGACTTCCAGTTTTGATTTGGAGTTGCATTTTGCGGGGATGGAGCTTTTATTGTTTTTATCGTCAGTTATGGGCTTCTTTGAGGAGTTTTTCATGCAGTCGAAGCTGCCTTTCAATTTTAGATTAGTTGGACTATGACTTGAGGGCAATTTTGATGGGTTTCTTCATAGTTTGGAGCAGTTTTGACATGGATTTTTATGCATTATTTTATGCATTTGAGTTAGGTTTTTTGATCCCCATATATTGTATATTCACCTCTTTTTGGGGGTTTTTTTTTGAGTTGATTATAGGGACACTGAAATTTTTTGAGTTGATTATAGGGACACTTTGTGGCAGATGTTCTTCAACATTGATTATATAGATACAATGGTTCCTTCTCATTGATTCCTATTACAATATTATGAATGTTTCTCTTTTGTGTTGTGTTTATCCTTTATTTAAGCTCTATTCCTTATTGCATATGTAAATCTCAATACTTGTAATTGCAAGTCTATGTTTGTGATCTTTATCTTTTCTGCAAAAAATTGGTAAAGCTTAAGTTTTCCTTTCAAAGAAAAGAGTTATAGATCCTTACATTAGAATCACTTTTGTAATTGCATGCTTGTCTAGGTATTGTGAATCTATAATATTTTGGGTAGTTGGTATTGGTTTATTGAAGCTGGAATAAACTCATTGGTGTATCACCTCATTTAGGTTGTAATTCATATTTTCTCATCCATTTTCCCATATACAAGTTAGCTTTAGGTGAGCACTATCTAGGAACCAATTGCATCTGTAGATTCTTCTCTCATTTTAGGAAAACCCACCACCCGAGAGAGTTTCCATGTTTCAATAGGATAGCTAGATTTCACATCAAGCTATAGGCGCAATCTTGATTGATAATAGATTTAGTATAAAACAAACTTTAGTCTTTCTTTACACTACTAAAGTAGAGTACATAGTAGTAGCCTCATGTTGTACTTAGGTTCTTTGAAAACATCAAACATTTAAAGCTATCAAAGTAGAGTATGATCACTCGATGTCTATATTTTGTGATAACTAAGAGCTATTTAAATTTATAATAAAAGGTTCCCCCTTAATATTTTCAAAAATCCAATGATGCACTCACAAAATAAACATATTTCCATAAAATTCCATTTCTTGAGTGAAAAATTTATAGAACAACAAGTAAAGATGGAATATGTTAATACTAAAGAACATGTGGTAGATATATTGACATGGCTTGCTCCCAAAGAGACTTTTGAGTTGCTTAGATAGACGTTAGGGATACTACCTCATCCTTTTAAGGGAAAAATACAACATGGGTAACTCTTCATTAAATTATCATGCATTTCCATTGATGTCAAAGGGAGATAATTTGAGACAAGAGAATCTTGGAGAAAGGGGGAGCATTGTATATCCAAGATAATTTTCTTGAGAGGTTGCCATCAATGAAAAATAGATAAATTGTTGGAAAGTTTATCATTGATAGCAACCATAATAAGGGAAGAAGCCAAAATAATATAAAAGATATCAAAGACACATGATAAAAAGGCACATTGCAACATGAGAAAAGAAGGAAAAGATTTGTTAATGACTATCAAACAATAGATCAAATTAACAAATATAAAAAGAAGACAACATCGATGACAAATTTATTAATTGTTTTTTTAAGATAAAACATTACTATGAGAAGCAATGATTTAATACAAGACATAATAAGTGACAAAAGTCCTATGAGACAAAATACATATAACACAAAAATACAAAAAAGACAAAATAAAAATAAGACAAAACCAGAGAGGCATAAAGAGCACAATGATATATTAATAAATAATTCCTATTAACAAATTGCAAGGATTCAAATAAAAATGAATGTAGAGAATATAGAGTGACCAAAGCATCATTTATATTTGTTTAAAATTATGATCAGATTTGTTATATGTATATTTTAATTTTATTTTCAACCTTTATCTTCTAAGTCCTTGGTCTTATCACAAGTACTATATTGAATATACTTGTTTATAGATATCAAAATTAAATCATAATAATTAATGTCTCCTTTTATAGTCTATATGCAAGGTCTGGTTGATGGTACAGACTATACCCGTACAGTAGAGAATGATAATATTAATCAATGAATAGTTGGTATTCACTTGAGACTGAATATGTTATATGTCGTAGTAGATTGCAACTAGTTCATTGCGGCCTAGATTGAGTGCTTTCATTCATTACCCATGCATACTACTAGACTGGATAGTGAAACTTTGCATCGAGCTATGAATCACTCACTTCTTACTCGACAACTAGTTGTGGCATGATGTTGTTGGGCATGGTCCTCTATATGATGTCTTCTCATACGGTTCCCCTCATGGTGAAATGATCTCGATATGGAATTACCTTGGTGAGCTTCATTCTGTCTATTGTTAGGGGGTTAAGCTTTGTTATGTTGTGTACAAGCGCTCTGTGTTAACCCATCTGGTGAGCAACAATATGCCTTTGTGGTGGTCTCCACATGGTCTGTGTTTTATCACCTATCGGTTGCAACATATAAATGTGTCAAGGAAGAAAGGTGTGGAGTCATGTCCATGATGGAACATGACTCTACGTGGACTCATGTTCTATTGTAGACATGACTCCATGATTTACTAATGCCATTCGTTCTATTAATCAGTCGACTATTTAGTCAATAGTCTACATCCCAATAATGCTTTGGATAGACAGTTTATATTATTTCATCAATATTAATATGTTTAATAATAATTTAAAGTATATATAATACTTTCTTATCATATTCATGTGATATAAACATATTAACACACACTCTCTCTCTCCCACACACACATATAAAATAAAGAATTATTCTTTATTATATACATATATATTCACATGACTAATTACATTATTAATTTGATAATCTATCTCATAGACTTTATCCAACTAAAGCTACAAAAACATCAACAATATTAATAGCACTAAACCATTAAATGAAATCAATTTAGTCCAAAAGATGCAATGTGACTTGAGATTTATTTTTTGTTAAAGATAAGATGTGATTTGTTTTAATCAAAAGGTGTGATATAATTAATAGATGTGCATTTGTGTTATTCCAAAAGGTTTGATTTAGGAATTGATTGTAATAAAAGGACATGTTCTAAAAGACTACATCCTTTCATAAAAGGACATAAGGAAAGGTATAAGAACAAGATAGTTTGAGGGATTGAAAGAGTTTGTGTAGAGTATTGAAAAAGATAGATTGAGTAAATACACGAAAGACAGAGTGCATAGTAAAGAGGATTAATTTAGAAGTGTATGAAATTGATGAGCAAATTATAAGGAAGAGATTGTGATCTCTTTTTAATAAACTTGTGACCAAGTTTATGTTATAAATATTAACATTGATGTCAAGGGCACTCAGTTGTGTTTGTTAAGTTTTGTCATTGATGTGAAAAGAGTGAAGACAAGGTTTTCATTAATGTTGAAAGCGAGTATTCATTATTGTGATGAAAAGGTGAGAGGATTGTTATTGGTATCAAAGAAGCAAGATCATTGTGCACACAAGGTGAAAAAATATATAAATACTATAAATTGAAGAGAACATGGTTATACTAAGAGGAGGAGGAGTCAATAGGGCCGGTGGGGAGGGATGAATTAGTATAAAAATAATTTTTAACAATTTAAAATTTATCAACTACAATAATATTATTTACTAAATTTTAACAATCATGCACATAAGAAAACAATAACATAATGTTTAAGTGGAAACCCTAATGGAAGAAAACCACAAAAAATTGATGTTTTTATATAATTCTTCTTTTACAAAGTTTGTAGGCACCAACCCCTCACTTAGCTTGTGAGCACCAACCCACCAGAAGTAATTGTGTGTGTGAATTATGTTACCTGCATATCTGCATACACAACACTCAATAAACCATTAGATCCATTGGTTAGTATATCAAATCCAACAAGAAATTAAGCATAAACCAATGAAAAGCGACATATTGCTTTCTATTTGAGATGAGTGTAATCTAATTGAATGTTGCTCCCAGCTTTAAGCTATTAGATCAATGACAAGACATCCTAAAATGGAAGATCCAATCCAATATGCAGCTATATGAGTGCAATTAAGCTAAAAATAATGATCTAAGTGAGCAAATTGAGATCCGAATTGAACAATTGAGCTAAGATGAGTGATCTACATAATGAATTGTGAGATTACTCGTTGTTCTAAATAATCTAGATGAGTGATTAATGCTATAAATGAGTGCACAAATGAGCTATGCAATTAAGAAAACAATTTGGCAAAGTTTCTATGCAAAATGATCTAGATCGCATAATGCCTTGATTAAGCTTGGTTTTATAGATTTCCATTTGAATTAGAGGGTTAAGATGCATCCTTGAGGGACGATTGAGATTAAGATTCCAAGTGATCCTTGTGATTAAACTTTATTGGAGTGATTTAAGTCATTTGTCCTTTAGTAATTGAGTGTGTAAATAGGACAATTTATTTAATTCTTTTAATTAATAACTCTAGCCATGAGATTTTTTATTTTGATTTAATTAGGCTAAGAGTATTAATTAATTGATTGCTCTTGATTAATAACCTTTGAAGCTTGATTATTGACTTTTAATTTTGAATGAATTATGCAAGCAAATTGATAAAATTCACTAGCACAATTAATTCATTAAATTGATTTGATGTCTTGATTATGGTTTCAACCCCTGATTAAGATTTAAAGCAAATTTGATTGAATTAGGACCTCTTGGTTAGACTAGCCCATTTCTATGATTACAATAGCAACTTTCACTTTTGAATTTGTAGGCACAAACCCCTAACTTAGTTTGTGAGTACCAACCCATTAGAAGTACCCACTTTCACGTCTGAAATTTGTAGGCACCAACCTCTACATTTACTTTGTCAATACCTACTCGCCAGAGGCACCAACCTCTTGATCACTTCGTGAGCACCAAATTTTTATGTAAGTTACCGCCTTATTAATGTTGCTTCTACAATAGATAATGGATGATCTTGATCTTCACAAATTATACAATAGATTTTCTCTTTATATCACCTTTGAATCAACCCAAAACTCACTTTACAATCTGATTCTTCATATATTGGCAATATTCTTCTAGAAATTCGTCATGAATTTGTTCAGGCAAGTCTTTCTTAAATCAGCTCTTTTCCTTCTTATTGACGACTTTTGTACATATGACTTTTAATCTTCAATTCTCATACAATGCCCATCATATTCTCCTTCCGCACTTCAACAAATATTTGGATCTGCCTTTGATGACTTCCATATATACCCTTTCATAAATAGAGGCGAACTCTTGAATGTAAAAAAAAACCACCACTGAATGGTTGTGACTTTTCTTTAATATATAAGAGTTGCATTTATTAAATGTTGCTCCTGAGCTAAGATGGCACCTTTTGCAAGCATTAATATAAGGCGCCACCTTTTATTGTTTCCATCGCATAGTTTCTGTTTTAAAAGTTAATTACCAATCGCTGTCTTAGGTTGATCGTGAGATCACATTTCTTGATCATGACGACTTTCTGATTTCAAGCCAATCGCTTCTTGTTTATTAATGACTCTTTAACAAACTGATCATTTCCAATAATGGAAGATCGCTGTCATTGCATATGGATCGCTTGCTTCATTAACCCAAATGAATAACCATTTTTCTTAAATAAACTCTTCGACATTTCAATACTACTTCATATCTTTTATTAAAATGCTGATGCCAGCTGTTGTGAATAGCAAAATTAAAGACCAACGAAGGCATATTAGTTTACAACCATTTTAAACGAATTGGTGCTTTAATATTGCTTCAAAGAGGTGTCCTCTTGGGGAATGCAGATCGATAGGTCCGTTGAAAAAAGTTGTAGAAACTTTTAAGAAAATGCAATGGCGTCTATTTTGGAGATGGAGAAAGAAAAACATGCAATTCGTTGACATACTTTACAAGTCGAAGAACTTTCCTTGCCAGGCTTGTTATTTTGTCAACATTTTGTGCAGGACCAGGCTCAACAATGGTGATAAACTTTGAGCCATATTGAATAGCCCTACAAATCTGGTCTCTCGCTTTGGCTTTGCTCAAATAAAACGCTAGAAGAGCTAGTTCTGCTCTGGTTGTATCAAGAGAACTCGTGATTTTATTTGATTACTAAATTACACTTACGAAACCAAAATCTACTTTGTCATTCTAGATATATAATGGGTAACTGAATCTATTATAAAACCAAAATCTACTTTGTCTTTCTAGATATATAATGGATAACTGAATCTATTATAATCAGTGCTAGTCATTGAGTTTATAAGTAGTAGGGGAGAAGATCTATTAGTTGAGTGCATTCTATTAGTGTTATAGTACTTGTTGATTTAATATCTATGTTATTGTATCAATATTTGTAACTTTAAAATTGTTGGTATTGATGATGACTATCTATAATAGAATGAAATGTATTATTTGATTAAAAAAAGAAATAAAAATGTGTTGACACATCAATACACTAATAAAACTTGTCTTAGATGTTGCATAAAAGACAGAGGATAAATAAAAATATAACAAATAAGAAGGAAAAAAATGACAATAGAGAACCTTTACTGCTGCAAATATTATATTTTCATACTCAAAAATCTGATTTACAAAATAGAGCTGCTGCTCTTCATTGCATACAAACTTTCCCCTGTTTTTAAATTGCTTGATGTTACTACAGCTGCTTCTCTGCCCCTGTTTTTAACTTGTTGTTTGTGATTTTTTTTTTTAACAATTTTTTCTACTCTCAAAAGACTGCCCTACCTTCTACATATATGCCCAGCCATGGATGAGGAAAAAATGAAAAAAACAACTATATTAAAGATATTTTATACAAGTTTCAAATCCAGCGTAGTGAAACTTATAGAAAAATTACAGTCAATGAGTTTTTTTAATATAGATTGTCTTTTCTCTATTAATATAGAGGGATGGTCTGCTGACAAGAGTAGTTGAAGTAAATTCTTGCACAATCGATGAAGAGAACATCAAAAAGTGGTAGAAGATGGACTACGGAGGAGAATAAATGGGGTAGTTGTGAGTAAACATCAACACTCCCCTTTAATCACAACTACTAGTATCTATGATTCTTAAATTGTCTCATTGATGCATAAAACTTTCATTATCTATGATTCTTAAATTGTCTCAGATGCATAAAACTTTCATTTTCCAATTGTTTGGTTAAAATGTTTGCAAACTGATGTAGTTGTGAGTAAACATCAACACTCCCCCTTAATCACAACTACTAGTATCTATGATTCTTAAATTGTCTCATTGATGCACAAAACTTTCATTTTCCAATGGTTTGGTTAAAATGTTTGCAAACTGATCCTTGGACCTGTGATGCTCCAAAAAGATCTCTCTATTGTTAATTAACTCTCTAGTGAAATGATATCTAGTGTCAATATGTTTTCTTCTCTTGTGAAAATTTGGATTTTTGGATAGTGCAATGGCTGAGTTGTTGTCACAATATATCTTTGTTGCATCCTCTTGTTCTTGTTTCAACTCTTTCAACACTCTTCTCATCCAAATTGCTTGAAATGCTGCCCCTATTGCTGCTACATACTCTACTTCTACTGAAGAAAGGGTGACAATAGGTTATTTCTTTGAGGCCCATGATACAACTCCTATTTCAAAATAAAAAACATAACCGAAAGTTCTCTTCCTATCATCAATGCATCCTACACAACACTATTCATATAACCTATGAGCTTGAACTCATTTGACTTTGCATATTGAATGTTGTAGTTCCTTGTTCACTCACATATTTGAGAATATTTTTTCATGTTTTCCAATGAGAAACTTTTGGAGACTCCATGAATCTTGATATAAGACTAACTACAAACATTATATCATATCTTGTGGTTGTTAAATATATGAGACTACCAACAAGTTTCTTATACAAAGTTGGATTTACATTGGATCCCTTGTCATCTTTTCTTAGCTTCAAACCTATGACAATTGGTGTTGGTGTTGATTTACATTTCAACATATTAAACCTTTTCAAAACATCATTATCATACTTTCTATGAGAGATGAATATACCATTTTCATTTTGATTCACATCAATACCAAAAAAGTATCTCATTAGACCCAAATCAGTCATCTCAAATTCCTTTTTAATAGCTGATTTAAAAATGTCAATTGATAAATCACTCGTGAAAATCAAGTCGTCAAAATATAAATGAACAATTAAGATCTCACCTTGCTCATTCAACTTAGTATATAAGGTAGACTCATTGTTGCACCTATTGAAGCCATTTTGCAAAAGATAACTATCAATTATGCTATACCATGCTCTTGGGGCTTGTTTGAGTCCATAGAGTGTCTTTTTTAGTTTATAAACTTGTTTTCTTGACCCAAAATCTCATACCCAAGTGGATGCTCCATATAAACCTCTTCTTCTGAAAATCCATTTAAGAATGTAGATCTCACATCCATTTGAAAAACTGCCCACTTGTTTTGAGTTGCTATGGCTAATATAGTCCTCGCGGTGTCTAAATGAGTCACTAGTGCAAATATCTCATTGTAGTCTACCCCAGGCTGTTGTGAATAACCTTTTCCTACAAGCCTTGCTTTGTGTTTTTCCACATCACCATTTGCATTCAATTTTGTCTTGTAAACCCACTTTACTCCAATCACTTATTTTCCTTGTGGAAGATTTACTAGCTCCCATGTTTGGTTCATTTCTATGGCATCAATTTCTTCATCCATTGCATGCACCCATTTTTTCTTCTTTAATTGTTTCTTTAAAGTGAGTCAGGTCATCTACATGTGAATATAAAGCAAAATGAGAATTCTAATCTACACTACTTTCACCATCGTCTTGCTCATAAATGTCTCTTGAACTTCTATTTTTTTTGTCTCCTTAAGATTGCTAATGTGGGGTTTGACATGTCACTTGAGCATGTAGATTTCGGACTTGATGGACCAGCACTAAGAGTCCCAATTGAAGATGGTGTTTGTTGCACATTTGATGGTGTATTTTTTTGTGTGCGTGGGGTTGTCCTTATGCTTGATGATGGTGTCTTTTGACCACTTTGTTGAGCTTGAATAGGTGTGGGAGGAGTCACATTTGAAGGAATTCTTTCTGATATAAAATCATCACTCTCTTCTTCTGATAAGTTTTCTTCTATATTAATTGTCTTATCCCAAGTTTCATCCCATGCTTCATCTTCTATGAATTGTGCATCTCTGTTGATTATAACTTTCTTGGTTATTGGATTGTATAGTTTGTATGCCTTTGATTCATCAATATAACCAACAAATATACACTTTTCTCCTTTGTTGTCCAATTTTCTTCTCAACTCATCTGGCAAAAGTGCATATGCCACACATCCAAATACTCCCATATGAGATACAATATATTTTCTTCCAACCTATGCTTCTTCGGGAATCATATTATTTACACTCTTGGTTGGACATCTATACATTACATAGGTTGCACATGATACAACTTCAACCCAATACTCATTTGGAAAATATTTGGTTTTCAACATACTTCTAGTAATTTCTATGATTGTTCTATTCTTTCTTTCAAGTACCCCATTTTGTTAAGGTGTCTATCTAGTTGTGAATTGCCTGTGAATCCCATGATCTTTGCAAAAAATTAGAAATTCATTTGAGATGTATTCACTGCCTCTATATGTTCTCAATACTTTGATGTAATGACCACTTATCTTCTCAACAAGAGCCTTGAATTGGCAAAAATAATCGAATGCTTCATCCTTATGTTTTAGAAAGTAGAACCATGTTTTTCTTGAGTAATCATCAATGAATGTCAAAAATAGAAACTACCACCTATTGAAGGTGTTTGCATTGGCCCACGCAAATTTGAATGGATAATCTCCAAAGGCGCCTTAGCTCTCATTGACATACTTGCTGGAAATGATTCTGTATTATTTTCCTAAGATACAACCTTCACATATCTTGTCTAGTTTCTCTATTAGGGGCAATCCCTTGACCATGTTTTTTTATGAAGTAAATTTAGGGCTGCAAAGTTTAAATGCTTGAATCTTAGATGCCAAAGTCAATTTTCATAGATTTTATCTCTTCTTGAAAAAGTCTTTGTATGATTGTTTCATTTTCTTCTTGACCTAATTGTGGTGACATTGAGTGGTGTGCTTGAGCGTAATCTACACTCAAATCTAGTTTTATCCTTAGGGGAAACATCTTAGTGTTGGTCATTTGAACCTTGTCAATGAGCTAATTACTTGGATGTTTCTCTAAAACTGTGCACTCTCCATTTTTAAAAGATACTCTATACCCTTTTTGAACAAGCTACCTAATGCTTATTAAATTTTTTTTAAATTGAGAACAAAATAAATATTAGTTATATGCTTCTTCTCCCCCTTCTTGGTTAGAATATTGATGTTCCCTTTTCCTTCAAAATCTACTTTATCGTCATTGCCCAATGTTACATCAGATTTTACACTCTCATCCAAACTAAAAAATATTTCTAAATTCCCATTCATATGATTGTTGCAACCTAAATCTAAAAACCATACATCTTTTTTACTTTCTTGTGCAACATTACAAGCTAAGAACATGTTGCCATGATTTTGGTTTTCTTTGGTAAAATTTGCACTTTGTTGTCTAGAATCATATTGCTTCTTTCTACATGCATTTAGATAATGCCCAAATTTCTTGCAATAATGACATTGGATTGAGGATTTTTCATACCTTTAGCCTCTAGATTGATTTTGAGCTTGGGTTTGATAATTGCCTCTTCCACTTGAGTTTGATGGACTGCTTCTTCCACCTCTATATGAGTTTATTCCTCTACCTTTGAAATTTGTTCTTCCCGTGCCTCTACCATGGCTGATTGAAACTTGTGTCTTGAAGGCATGCTCTAGATTTGTATTTGTTGATCTGTTTATTATATGCTCATGATAAATGAGAGATGCATGTAGCTCATCAACTAAAAATTTTGAGAGATTCTTTGTCTCTTATATGGCCACCACAATAGTGTCAAACATTGGAGGCAAACTTCTTAAAATCTTTTCAACCACTCTCCCTTATTCAAGTGTCTCACCATGAGATCTAATTTGGTTTTCCAAACCAATGAGTTGGGTGAAGAATGAATCTATTGTATCTTATTCCTTCAAGTGCATGGTCTCAAAATTCTTTCTCAGTATCTATAGTTTGGTTGTCTTCACCTTTTTCATTCCTTGGTAGGATGTTTGAAGAATATGACATGCTTGCTTGGACTTTGTTTTTGTTGCTATTCTTGGAAATATGTTCTCATGCACCCCTTGAAAGATAAAAAACTAGGCTTTTGAATCCTTCTTTCTATTATCCTTCAATAAATCTTTATCTTCTTGAGACAATGCATTATATGTTGTTGCATTAGCTAGGTTTGGGTATCCATTTTCAACAAGATCCTATAAATCTTGTGAAGAAAATAATGCCTTCATTGTGACTGCCCAATAGTCATAAATCTTCACATTGAACTGTAGGATTTGAGGATTTGTTAATCTTGTGTTTTCTACCATTGTTGACAGTGAGAACACCTAGTTGGCTCCTAGAAGACCTCTAAAAAACCTTTTCTTGAAGATGATACCTTGTTTGAGAACCTTCAACATTGCTAAACAACCTTTAGCTCTGATAACACTTTTTTTTTATGATAACAGTAGCCAAAACAAGGGGGATGACCCATTACAAAGAAAACAAGGCCCACCAATAGATTAATAGGCCATCAATAGTACCATGTCAGCACAAAAGGTACTGACAAGAATAAGAACTTAAGAAACAAAGCACAAAGGCTTTTTCCCAACCAGAATGGACCAAAACTCACACTGTAAGAGAGGAAGGGTGAGAGTTCTTCCTACGTCATCGGACAACACTCTAGGAAATACTATCTTTAGGTTCTCCAATAAAAGAAACTCTGCTAGGGCAGCTACTAGCACAGTGGACAAATTGTTGTAGAGGCTAAGCAGCATCAACAAAAGCTTGGAGCAGAGAAGTGGCAGAGGAAGAGGGAGTGACAATGTCCCTCTAGCCATAGGATAAAACATTATTAGGAGTAGCAGTAGCAAGAGATACATCAAGGGAAAGATGTGGAGAGGCCTCAGAAGACTGAACACAATCTACTGTAGGAGCTTCATCAAGATTGTTCGTAGGGGTAACATCTTTTTCAGTAGTTTGTAAATCCTTAGAGGAGGACTCTGAAAGAGACTCAGAAGAATGGATTGTCAGGTGATCATTACATGCATCCTTCCACCAAGTAGCAACACCTTTGTGTTGCAAAAGAGCACATCTAAGGCCATGCAACCAGTAGAGAAGTAGCATCGACATTGAAAAGGGAGGCCCTCATAATCCAGCACTTGGGCCCATGACCTATCTCCAACCATGAGCACCAAGTCACCATGAAGCAACTGATAAACATCCATATCAATCAAGATATGGGAGAAAGTGGAATGGCCCAAAGATGTTGTAGGAACATCCACCTTAAGGAACCAACCAAGGGAGTTCCTAATCACCTCAGAATAAGGCATCTCCCAAAAATGCCGGAGTGGGAGATATGGGAGGCAAACCCACATTGAACACACATTGAGTGATTCAGTGAGAGGGTTAAAAGAGGTTGTCCAAGGTTTGGTAGAGAGGGAATAATTTCCCCAAACCCACAACTTGTTCAAAATCAAATCATGATCTTTGGGAGAAGAAAAGGAAGCAATAAAAAATCCTTTAGCACAAGGATAGAGCTCAATATCACCTGAGACAAGATATTTCCAAGAACTAGAAATCCAACTATGAAGATCTGAAAGAGAGGGCCAAAGGCCTGCAAACCTACCAACCAACCCATGTTGTTGGTAGAACTCCACAATTTCCACCACTTTAGGGCCACAGACAACCACAGGTGACATCTTGGCACAAGTAATGGAACGAGATTTCACCTTAGATGGGATGGTAGCAGAAGATTTAGTAACAAGAGTGTAGCTCCATCCACCAGTAGCAGTAGAATTATGAGGGGGGACTCTACCCCTGACTACACTAGAAACACTAGCACCGAGAGCCAAAGTAGCAGCAGAAGGATTACTAGACTAAGAACCCAAAAGAGAGGGTCCACCATTAGGGTGAGCACCCAAGAGAGTCGCAATCAAAGCTGCATTCAGAGCCACATCGAAGCCCCTAGACATCGCAGTGAGAAGAGGCACACCAAGGGCCACCTCTGAACCAATCATAGAAGGCCCAGAAGAAGATGGGGGGATGTTGGCAAAAGAAGAATCCCCAACGCCCGCAAACACAACCCCATCCACGCCAAAACTTGTGGAAGGAAAACACTGGGAAATGGCCCCAGACATAGACACAGGCTACAAACCACACAACTAAACCCTAGAAGCAACCTACAACACCGTTGAAAACCCATTTGTCGGAAAAGAGTTTGAAATTCCCTCCGAGGGGGAAACAAATATGTTAGCAAGAGTAGTAGTGTTTTCCATCATGTTGGATGCACTGAATGTATATGTGTTAACCTCTTATACCACTTGTTGCAAGAGAGGCAAAGGATAAATAAAAATACAACAAATAGCAGAAAAAAAAAATGACAATAGAGAATCTTTACTGCTGCAAATATTATATTTTCATGTATTCCATACTCCAAAATCTGATTTACAAAATGAGTTGCTGCTCTTCATTGCATACAAACTTTCCCCTCTTTTTAACTTGCTTGTTGTTGCTACAGATGCTTCTTTGCCCCTATTTTTAACTTGTTGTTTGTGATTTGTTTTTTTTACAACTTTTTCTACTCTCAAAGACTGCCCTATCTTCTACATATATGCCCAGGCCATGGATGAGAAAAAATAAAAAACAACTATATTAAAGATATTTTATACAAGTTTCAAATCCATCGTAGTGAAACTTATAGAAAAATTACAGTCAATGAATTTTTTATTATAAATTATCTTGTTTGTATTAATATATAGGGATGGTTTGGTGACAAGAGTAGTTGAAGTAAATGCTTACACAATCAGTGAGTGGTAGATATGGTTACAAAGATATGCTTACAATATACAACTACGTAACCTCATATCCATTTTCACACAAAAGAACTAGATATGATTACAGAGATACCACAAATAGAATACAGTATAACTTGAGCCCAATGGTCAAACAGGGGTGATAATCAGATAAAATACACTCGCACCAAACATAGCTAAAAACATGAACATCTGACTCATACCCCAGCCTCTGTATTCCCCTAGGTCATCTAGAACCCGACAACCCATAATGTGAAAAAGAACACGAAGAATACACACTCACATCATGAAGAAATATAACAAATCTATATACTTAAATCCCAATTGAGCATGATTGAATCTACATTTAGAATTCATGTAAATCTTCTAGAAAAATATGAACTAAAACATTACAGTAATATCCTAAACAAAAGAGTATTCCTTATTCACAATTCATGAATTTAATAAAGTGAAACGCCCAATTTCAGTATAACCTAAAACATTTGTAAGGTATTTGTTACCAGAAGGAATATTTCAAATTCAAACCATTTAACTAAAAATAATCTATTTCTCATTCAGATTTCATCAACTTGCTAAATGGAGCTTACTAAAATGCTTAGCATACATAGTTCAATAACCCATAATAGAACAATAATTAAATCTTATTTAAAGTCCTAATATTCCATACATTATTCTCTATAACCTTATTATCAAATTTTACCAATATCAAATAAAACTTAACAATAAAACTATTATTACCATTAAATAATAATAATTATATTAAAAACAACTGTCATTATCAAATAATAATTATTAATAAAAATGATAATTAATAAAACTCATATTCCATTAATAACATTAATAATTATTAATAAATAATATTAATAAACACCATACTCTATTAACAAATTTTATTAAAAACTAATTAACAAAATATAATAACAAATTTCCAATTATTAATAAATAAATTAACAATATTTATTAAAAACCATTTAATAAAAATATATTAACAAATTTAAAATTAAAACAAAACACAAAAATTAACTTAGCAAACAAATTCACGTGGGGGGGCCCACTGTGGAACCCCGTGCCATGGTACACTTCCCCCTGCTCGGTGCTCACGGCACCACCGGCAGGGACAGTGCCTGCCGCATGGCACCCACGGGTGTCGTCGGTAGAGCACTGCTCTGTCGATGGTACGCCGTGGTACCACTGGCAGGGCAAGGGCTCGGCTACCAAAGGGGGGGGTACAGGGTGCCCCTACCAATAATAATTTTTTTTTTAATATTTAAACCAAAACTTTTCCAAAAGCATATATATATATATATATATATATATATATATATATATATATATATATATATATATATATTTAAAATTGCTAATTTCTTAATCAATAAAATACAAAGCAATTTTCTTTTACAAAAGCCTCAATATTTCAATAAAAATCATATTTGTGAAAATGGCAAAAACTGACTGTGGCATTTTTTTTTCCAGAAATGGAAATATGCCCAATTTTCAAAACCTCATAGCAATTTTGTCTTTTCCTTAGTCTGTCTTTTCCCTTATTTGTTTTTATGAATACATTTTCAATTTACTAGTGTAATTTTATCTTTGCAAGCCATTATTTTTTTTCTACTGTGGTAATTTTGCTATTGACTATCATTTTTGACAAAGAATTTTTATTTTTTTTTCCAGAATGAGGAATTTTTACTCAAATTGGGTTTTTGACAACAACCCACTAAATTAATTAATTCAAACTATAGAACTAACTATATAGAGATTGATTTTTCATTTTCAAAGAGTTCTAGGATGAATTTTTAATCCAAAAGCGGACAGCATAACCCTACTGTGCCAAGTTTACATAAAAAACTAGAATAACAAATCTATGAGTTTATTAAAACCCCAAATTGAAAGCATTTCTAATAATAGATCTAATCTATAAATCGAATCAAACATAGTAATTTACAGAAAGATCTATAGATGAAATCACAGGAAAATTCTTTTTAAAAAAAAAACCCCTACCTCAATTCCAAAGCTAGAACCTGAATAAGATTGCCTATAGAATGTTGAATCTCCCAGATCTGACAATAAGAAAGCTCAACCTGCAGAATCTGAATCACAGTACATGCAAATCCCAAATCCAAATGCAAGCAACCTTCACCCAGAATTTTAGCACACACAACAAAAGCTCAAGAACACAAGAAAGCACAAAAACTCCAAAAGCTCTCTCTCTCTCCAAAATTGCTCCAACAACCTGATTGAATCAAAATGAATGCTAATTCCCCCTATTAGGGATTCAACTCCACTAATCAAAACCCTAGATGACTCACAAAGAACTCCTAATCAAACTCTCCCACTTTTGTTGAGAGAAAAATACTAATTATTAATTAAAAATAAATATAATTGTGCACAACTCAACTTAGTCTCCTAAAGACAAGTTGTCACTTTTTTTAAACAAATCACTTTCAAACTCAATAAAGCACATGTTAATAATAAAATCTATTATTAAATAAATTAAATACTTAATGCATCATGAATTCATGCAATTAATTATTTAATCATTTAATAATACTCACAAACATAATAAAATCTAATTCTTAATTAAATACTCAATTAAATCCAAATAATCAATTATTTGATTTTAATTAAATATCATCATAATGAACTTAGGACATAATCAATATTAATTTTCAATACTAATATAATTAACTTTAATTTAATTCCCTCAATTAAATCCTAGAAGCATAATTAAACATTAAATTCAACTATGCACCTAACATTGATATTCACATAAAATAATCTAAATTAACATAATTCAACTATAATAAAAAAATTAATAATCACTCACATAATCATAAATCAACTTAAACATGCAGAGTAAAAATCAAACACAATAAGTCAAACAAACATAGGAGAAGGGATCCACGAATTCATGCCAACCAGGTGAATTCGAGTAGGGTAGTAAGATTGACACTTGTCCAATCCTAGGACAATAAGGCTTAGGTTTAGGGTTTTGGGTCTGTGTATTATCTCCCCTCTTTACCATTGAGATGAATGTTTGTGGGCACGCTCACTCCTGCCAATTCAGGGAAGATGATGCCCTGTACCTATGAACCTGTCACCACAAGACGAAGCATGTACATACAATAATATATATCAAACAATGATAGGGTACGGTCAGTCGTGTGGATCTCGACTATGCGAGTAACTACGCCTCCATCCTCTACCAAAAAAACATGTCAAACAGATGCAAACACATGACAACCATACACATGCCAGTATGGGATTAGTACCATGAATCTATATAAAACATAAACATAACATCAAATGATATCATCATCTACTCTAGGAAATAACCTAATACACATTCAATGAACAGAAATCCATAATCATCATTTATTAATCATAATAATTGATCACATCAAAAGTGACCTAAAAGAATTCAGTCAAACACTGAAACATAAAAAATCCTAAAAGCAAACTACGGGCGGGGTACTACTCTCTCTCTCTCTCTCTCCTAGTTTTACATAACCCATGTATGGGTTATGTAGAGCTAAAAGTTTGTATAAGTTTTAATTCTGCAAAACCCACACGCGTTATGAGGAAATATGAACGTTAACCTTTTTAGCTCAATGTAACCCATATGTGTTTCATTGAGCTAAATATATTATTTCCAACAGCCAAAAAAATAGCATTGCAATTTTTTCTAAGGGCCCACTGTTATTTTTCATATCTTTCTATGACAATATCAAACAGGTTTTCATGTTTTTTTGTTTCATTTGATTTCAAATGATTGATTTCTCTTTCTTTTTGGATTGTTATTGAAGTTATTTTAGTGTTATTACTTTTGATTATAACAAAATGATGATAATTTGTTATTTTTTTGGTAATTCAATGTGTATGTTAACATCATGATATTATGTATAGGACAATCAATATCAATGATGGGAAAGAACAAGAGAGGAACAATTGAACAATGAGAGACAACAAAGGAAATACAAAGGGAGCGTATGAGGAGATTACGTGAAGGTATGTCATCTAATGCACCTAATCAAAATGATGAACATGCAAAAATTCAAATTAATACGATGAATGCACCAAATGAAAAGGATCAAAATACACCAATTGAAATGCATGTAACGAATACACCTAATTCACCAAATGAAAATGATCAACATACACCAATTCAAATGCATGTGATGAATGCACCTAATGAATGCGATGAACATAAACCATATGAAATTGAAGTGATGAATGCATCTTATGTACCTAATGAAATTGAAGAACATACACCATTTTAATTTGATGTGATCAATGCACCTAATGAAATTGAAGAGCATGCAAGAATCTTAACTCCTCCTAGAATAATTCATAGAAAAGAAAAGTTTCTAATTGGCATTGATGAAAGTATTGTGAAGTCAATGTCTAATAAAATTTCAATTAAGATAGTTTAGCAAAGATTACATCAAAGCATAAGACAACCAACTATGGAATCACTGTCTGAGAGGCAAAATAGCCAGTTCTGTAGGGTATATCAGTTAACAACCCCCTATGGAAATTAATGTTATAAAATGGGGGAGTAAGGAATTGTAAATACAATGAATCATAGTGTCTTTTTCACCTATAAATCGCTATATAGTTATGATATTATTTGCATAGTACAAAATTTTAACCATTGTGCCAAAAACAATTCTTGATAAAATTTCCAAAAGAACTTGTAGAAGAATGTGGAATAACTATCTTGAAAACTTAAATCAAAGTGGAAGATGCCAACTAGTTGTTGAAATGATTAAAAATCTGAAATTTAGAGATAATAAAATTGTTGGGGTTAACAACATCCAAAAATAGTAGTGAAAGAACCATTGTGAGAAATCTATTTGATGCATATCAAGCCATTGGTTTGAAATCACATACTAGAGATGATAATGTTACTCGACATGTCCTCACATCAACCATAATGGGAAAGGAAATGAAAAAATCTCGTTTAGTAAGAAAAATAAGCAAGTCATTAAGGATAAGTAGAACAACATTACACAATGCCTTAGAGAGGCAAGATCAAATTGAGGATCCTAACAATAATTATCTTTGGGCATTCTTGAGTAGACTCCCACACAAGGAAAAGGTTGTTGTTGATGCACTAAGAACATTAATTGAAAATTTTTGGCATGACAACACAAGAGTTTCACCCAACCAAATAGATGTTGTTAGAAGGCCAATTGGATTTAGAAATCATGAGCCACATCCAAAACACTATTTAGATATGAATCAAACACAATTTTATGAAAGGTTTCTTCAAAGATTTCCTTAGATTAAAATTAGTCAAATATTTTTTGAGATGACAAAACTATTTTATGTTAAGATTAATCGTGCATGTACTACATGGTGTTGTAGTGTCCATGTTGAATTTCCATGCATTATGATATTTATCATCATGTGTGTTTTACTTTTCACACTAACAATGTTTTACGATCAAGGTGTCGGTTCGCGCCCATTATGAGCAGAACATGATATGGGCTACTTGGTGACTTTTCATTAAGTGCATATGACACGTTTTGCACCAATAGAAAAATTGATGCGCTTTAAAAATGACTCCAAGTCTTTACAAACTGAGATAGGTTATTGTAGGGGGGCCTAACATAATCCTATAGGTTCAAATAGATTTCATGTAGGTACCACATATTACAAGAAATAGTCCCTCAAAGTTTGATATTTTTTTGCACTTAAGGTACACAAGGGACATCGTTGGTAGGGTATGTTGCTGAGTGTTCTGATTTGTCAAGAGGCAAAGTGGGACCATGTCTAGGGTAAACCCACCCAACTAGACATGATCAAGGTGTCGGTTCATGCCCAGAATGAACAGAACGCGATACGGACTACTTGGTAACTTTTCACCAAGTGCATCTGACATGTTTTGCACCAATAGAAAAATTGTTTCCCTACAAAAATAACTCTAAGTGTTCAAAAATCAAGATATCTTATTTTAGGGGGGGCCTAACACAACCCATAGGTTCAAACAGATCATGTGCAAGTTCCATAGTTTGTAAGAAATAATTCCTCAAAGTTTGATAGTATTTTGCACTTGGGTACATAAGGGACATCATTGGTAGGGTATTCCACTGAGTGTTTCGGTGTGATGAGAGGGAAAGTGGGACCATTCCTAGGGTAAACCTACCAAACCAAACAAGATCAAGGTGTCAGTTTGTGCCCATGATGAACAGAAGGCGATATGAGATACTTGGCAACTTTTCACTAAGTGCATTTGACACTTTTTGCACTAATAGAAAAATTGATGCCGTGCAAAAATGACATTGAGTCTTCAAAAAATGAGATAGGTTATTGTATGGGAGCCTAACATAACCCTATAGGTTAAAATGGATCATGTGCAAGTGCCATGATTTACAAGAAATAGTTCCTCAAAGTTCAATAATTTTTTGCACTTAGGGTACACAAGGAACATCGTCGATATCATATGTCGTTGAGAGAATTCTGACATGACGAGAGGAAAAGTGGAACCATGTCTAGGTTAAACCCTCCCAACTAGATGTGATCAAGGTGTCATTTCACGCCCATGATGAATAGAACACGATATGGGCTACTTTGTGACTTCTTACTAAGTTCATTTAACACTTTTTGCACCAATAGAAAAATTGTTTCCCTACAAAAATGATTCCGAGTCTTCAAAACCTGAGATAGGTTATTGTAGGGGGGCCTAATAAAACCCTATAAGTCCAAACGGATCATGTACAGGCTCCACGGTTTTCAATAAAAATTCTCACAAAGTTCTACAATTTTTTGCACATAGGGTACACAAGGGACATTGTTGGTAGGCTATGCTGCTAAGCATTCTGGCATAAACCATGCCTAGGGTAAGCCCACCTAACTAGACATGATCAAGGTGTCGGTTTGCACCTACAACAAATAGAATTTGATATGTTCTTCCTTCACAACGAGGGTTTGTTCTTAGTAGCCCTCAAAATTGAGTTTTTGGTTCATAACTCCTGACATGTTCACCTCTCATATAAAAAATTGACCTTTTTAGATAACCTTTTGGGAGACACCTAACATATGTCAAACTTGACATGTCATGTTTTGGAACAACTTTCTCAAAAATTATTGATTTCAGGTATTTTAAGGGCTAATTAGGCCTATTTTACTAAGCGCCTACCCTCTAAACACTCTCCCAAACCCAAAACTTTACTCCAATAGCCTAGAAAAGATTCAACTAGACAAAATTGTCAATTTTTACATGTTGAAACATGTCAAAAGTTGTCCAAAGAGGTATATATATGAAATTGAGCATTTCTAATGTGGGTTACTACATTTAAATTTGGTGGTGTTGATGGCACTTGTGTCTAAATTACATTCATTCATAAGCACTATGTCTCTAATAATAAATATGTTTGTGTTTTATTTATTAAATAATCATTTAAAAGTATACACCATATGATTTGTATAGAATGAACAGATTGGATCACATTTAAATTGTAAATATGTATGTTTCAAACTATCAAGACATACACAAAATGAATAAGTTGGGCCACATTTCAATTGCAAATAACTAAGTTTTGAAGTACAAAGATATGCACACAATGAACAAATCAGATTGAATATCAACTTTCATATATATCAAAATGAACAATAAATATACAAAAATGGCATAAATGCCAAGTCAATAATAGAGTTATAAAAATGTGTCATGTGTCATGTCAAGGTCAATATATACAATACAAATGTTGAATATATACATAAATTAGTCTTTTAATGACCACAACAGGAACGATATGTCTCTATCAATATCCATGAAAGTGGTGGATCATAAAAATTGTCCCTCTTCAAAGCAGTACAGGGCTCTGTAGGTGGTTGCACAAGAACAATTCAAATGTTGAATCAAATATATTTTCTCAAAATAACATCACAACAACTAAATACTCAATTGTAATTTGTTTTCAATTGAATTATTGATTACCTCATGTCTTTCTTCTACTATTGGGTTGTGTAGTAAAGTTGACGAGCTCCTTCTTGGGTGAATGGGACTCCTAACAAAATGGAAAGGTAGAGGATCCATGGGAGGTCATGAAGGGATTTATAATAGGAAAAATGAAATTGATACAAGTTAAGAGCATATATGTCGAGAACCACTAAAAAACTAAATGTGCATGGACTAAAAAAATGCATACTAGAGCCTCAGATGGATCTCCTATACTCGTAGGAGGCACAATCACTGATGAAGTAACTACGATCATTTCCTATATGGTAAAGGATAAGAGATGTTAGAGACATAGACGAAGGAATTAGGGATTTCAAACAAGCAAGAATAAAATCCAATAGGAGTTGACAAGATGGTTTCAACTAAGAAGACAAACATACCTCTTTCCTCTGATGTGTTCGACCCCCTCTTCGATGATTGGGGCTCCTAACAAAATATAATGGTAGAGAAGTTGTGGAAAGTTGCGAAGGGGGCTGTAATAGGTAAAAGGAAATTAATACAAGTTAATAACCCAAAGTGAATATGAAAATGTTACCTCTTCCCTCTCCTGAACCTTAGCGACATCAGGTGCATTCATTAATTCTATAAACCCCAATTGTTTATTTATATAGAATAAACAAATTAGGTACATTCATCAATATCTACATGTACATGTTTAATCATAATACATTTCAACAATTAAATTTAAATTGTACTAAATTACCTTTTTTTTGTTTGGGTGTCTGCGAGCATATCTTTCTCTGTCTCTGTGTGTTGGAAGATGCCTTTGCATACAAGAGGGATTCAAGCCAGGTGGGGTAACCTAACAGAAATAGAATTAACATAAGAGAAACGAATATATAATATTAAGTCTAAGTCAAAAAAATCTAAATCTAAATGACTCGCATGGGTTCAATTAAAATTATAAATAAGAGATGTGTAAGATATGAACCACAAAGCTTTCTTGGCCAAAGTCAATGGCCAAAAGCGTGATATCATCAACTTGGAACATTTGAGCCCTTGATAAGCCCTATCAAACACCAAATAAATATACATATTAACAAAAGATATTTTGAAGGCAAAGTATTTTTATATTTTTAACAATATTTACAAATATTTATCTTAGGTGGTGAAACTACTCGTGCACGTGGAGTCAAATGAATACTACATGGTGTACTCACACCACCTACTACACTTTGCAATGCATATTATTTATATGTCACTTTAAATTGTTCTATAAATAAAAATTTATTTACTTTTATAAGATTTAGGTGATTAATTAATAACATGTCATAAATACAAATAAACACACTTGTGTCTTCTTGCCAGAAAACACCATAGTCATCAGGTCATTAGTGAGGGCCATATCCTCTAGAGTGGAAGCATGGACTCTACTCCTGCAATGTGTACACAAATGGGATGTCTAACCATCCTCATTCACGTCAGTATCTACATCAGAACGTATACTCTAGTAGGTGGCACACATATTCTCAATGGGCTAGTCTGAGCCAAATGGTGCATCTTATGATGATGGAGGTGTCGTAGGCGTTGATCCATCCTTCAGTCTAACTAATTTTGTGGGCCATTTTGAATAATGGCATCTTCCAATGATGCAATTATCTAAAGATTATGTAACTCCATAGACTCTTTTATGGATACTCAGACCGTAACATGAACTATGGGTTTAGGAGCTACATGCCTCCTATGGTGTGGGTCTACCAACCTATGGGCCATAGGTCTATCATGTACAGAGCCTCTCCCTCTATCCTAGAATTTCCATAAGTCAAATTAATTCAACTTCAAGCCAAGGATAAACTCACAATATAGATTTCTAAAAAAATATAGAGGCAACTCCTAATTATTACAAGGTGGTTGGTCAAATACCATATACCACCTATTCTAAAAAGTTTCTTTCACCCCTGTGTGCACATGCCAATGTGTAGGAAACATGATCATATCAATAATTAGGTTGTTAATAATTTTAGGATCAGTGAATAGAGCACATATGTCATCTTTAAGTATGCCCTTTCTTTTCACCTCATCATATGACAACCCATTTGCAAAAATGCACATCTCTCCCTCCATGAGCCCCATTTTGTAACCTGTCTAGATACCTCATCCACACTATTGACCATTGTTTCTAGGGTTGTGGTTAGGGATGAGTGGTTCTCATGACTAGAGGACCACAACCTATTCACTAATATAGAAATTTGGGTAGTTTTTTGTGCTAGGTGATTGATAAGATCCTCTTGTGTGGCATGTACATGATCTACTAGAGGATGTAGAGAGTTTTGTGGGTGGCAATGGTTATTTAGGAGAAAAATTTTGAGGGTTTTGTTGTTGTAGAGCAGCATCTTGAGGGTTTTTGTGTTGCTCATGTGTAATGTTTTCAAGGTTTGTTTGTGTTGGTTGTGTAGGAAGAGAGGTATTTGTTGTCTCTTTTGTTGTCGGGGATTATTTTCAGAATCTTACATCAAATTAAAAAAAATTAAATCAATTAAACAAACCCTACTTCAATTCAAATTGAAGAAAAAACAATAAAAACAAAAAATTCTTACTTATTTGATGGTGTGGCATGGTTGCAAATTGGTCTAACCACTGAGAAAATGCACTTGGCAAGGGAACATGCTAAGGTTTTGGTGATTTTAGAATCCTTTGAGTCGTTGTCAAGCTATTTTGGTGCTAAAAATAATCTTTGGTCGTGGGTTTCAAAAAACTTATAGTTCTTCATAACTCGTGGGGGTTGCAAAGAATTTTTTTTAGTTTCTCATAACATGTACGGGTTATGAAGAACTATAAGTTTTTTTACTTGTTTTCTTTAGGATTGGTTAGGCTCAGTTTTTCCAAGCCTAAATGTTTTTAATTTCAAATAAACCACATGGGTTTTGTAAAATTTTGAGGTTTTTTTTCATGTGACCACTTTTCAGACAAGCAACTTGGAGCACTTACCTAGTTTTGTAAGACCTTATTAGATAGCTCCCAAAGGAGAGAATATATTTGCCTCTTAGAGAGGATCTTCCTTACTAAATAAATAAACTATAACTAATTCCTATAAATTAGTTCATGCTATATTTATCATTGCCTAATTAATTTTGTTAACTTTCCCAACTGTATAGTTCCTGAATTTTCTTGGTACAAACCCCTCTATGTATTTGGGCTTATTTTTGCCAGCATATATAAACTATCTAAAATATTATTATATATATCCACATTAGTCCAATTTGTACATATTTTCCTTTACATCCTCAACTTTGTTATCAATCATTAGAAATTGTCAAAAATCCTAACAAATTCTATGTCTAGGAGTGGTCTTGTCATTTTGTTTTATTCTTGTGAAGTTTCATAGTTTTCACGACCTACTAAATATTTTTTTCTTGCTCAATATATTTTCATTTCCATTTTCCTTAATATCCTCATTTTGTAGGATTTCAATGGTCAACCACACATTGTTTCGGGCCCTTTATCCTTGTATCCAACTCCACATCAATTTATTGGATCCTCTCATTCCCTTGTTACCTTCTCCATTTCCTCCTATGGAAAGATTCACCACCCCATAATCTCCCAATTTGTTTCATTTACAATCTTTTATATTGGATCTAGATCTTCTTTTTTCTCCCTATTTCACTTCCCTCCTCTAGTCTTGCTCCTATTTGTTGCATTTTACTCATTTTTTTCTTTTTGTGGAATTTATTTTCATATTTGGATTTCTTTTAATCCTATCTCCACTTCGCATCTCTAGTATATCACTAAAATATCATATGTCTTATCCTTTCTCCTTTTCATGTAATTCTCTTATCCTTTTCATGTAATCATCTTATCCTTTTCATGTAGATGATAAGTGGACTTTCAACTTCATTCCAATTTCTAGTTCTTATGTCCACTTCCACATTTAAATCATGCAAAGCTTTCCAATGCCTTTTTCATTCATTCCAACCTAAAGTCTCATCTTGATGTCTAGATTTCTATCTTTTCCCTACATTTATCCATAATATCTCATGTTCTTATTTATCCCTTTTATACAATTTCATTGAAATTTGGGAATTCTATTATTCTATCCACTTTAGACCTCTAGTCATAACCTAAAACTGTACAATCTCACATCTTGTTCTACTTCAAATTTTAGCATTTACTTTACATTACATTTTCAATAGCTAGAGCTTCCCAACATGCTAGTAATGTCTTTATTTTACCTTGCAACAATCTGAAAAAACATTTATTTGCCTAGAAACTATTGTTACAAGACAGAGACTCTAACTTGATGCCCAAACTCAATAAAGGCTTTGCAAAGACTCAAAAAATTACGTGAAAACCATGAAATATGGAAATTTTAAGGATTTAAAACTTGTTTCATGTACCCCTTTATAAAAAAAAATTAAAGACAAAATAAACTAATCAAATAGAAGCTAATTTGACCATATACACACGTATACATTCATCACATGAGTATAAAAATATAAATTTTACTTGAAGGAAAAATTTATTAGACATAAATTTAAATTTATAAATATTATCAAATGTCTACAAAATTAAAAATATCGTGAGTTATGAAATAAATGGCATCAAAATTAAAATCAAAGATAAAAGAAAATATAATTATATGGCTCAAATAAGTCTACATCACTCATCCCAACATCATGACAAGTCATGTGTTAGTGTCTAAGATAGGTCATAGATGATGATACAACCATGAATCCTATGTATGTCTTGGTAAAAAAAATATCTAAGTGGTCTCCTTATGATATATTTTATTGTGCCAATGTGCTCCATCCTCCTCTTCTATTGTGGCTACTACCTTTACTTATCAATCCACTTTATCAACCCTTGCAAATTCCTCATTTCTAAAGACACAACTACCAACCTCAATGTTCCAATATAAGTATAGATTCATATCCTCTAAGATGATGGGATATAAATTAAATCCCAATATTTATTTTTGATAGACAAGAAGATGAACATACAAAAAATATTTCAACCTTTGCAATGACAACATATTGCACTTATTGAAGTGATATGCTCAAACATATTCCAATTGCACTCACATCTTAAATAATTACAAAATTGTCTCAAGATATGATTTGCATTCCTTTGAAGATTTAACAACTTAGTACTAAACCTTTCCCACCATACATGTGAAATGAAAAGAAATAAAAATCAATCTTATTATATAACTTTGAGTTCACTTTCAGCATTAGTTTATTAATATAAAAGAGAGAGAAAATCATTATTATAAAACGTAATGCCTTTAATAGATTTTTTTTTGTGTAATGTTATCTTAGTTGCCTTTCGTATATCTCATGCAATGAAGTCTCCTTGTGAAATTCTTAAGATATATATATATATATATCTATGATTATATTCACTCCAACCATAGAATCAACTTTTTTTCACTCTACAATTTTAAAGAGCCTACTCAAGGCCTTCTCATCATCCTTGAAATTTGTGAAATTTTTTAATCCCGAGTTGAGAAAAGGGGTAGTTGCACATAGAGGCTTGTGGAGTTGAAGGAGTCATTGTCAGTCAATGATCTCTCATATTAGATAGTGGTTATCATCACCCCTAAGTAAATAGATCTAATTCATTCTCCACCATATATATACCCTAATATATATTCCATTGGTGAAACATTAACATAAGTATGAAAAAATAAAATGAAAATGAAAATATAAACAAATATATAACAAAAATTTACCTCTACTATCTCTCTGGTGGGTTATCAAAAACTATGTTCATCAAATACCCAATCAAGCACATCAACCCTTGCATTGGTCCTTTCATATGATGATGTAGAACACTCCTCACTAATAAACATGCACCTTAGAGTATTTTAAGTGAAGAAAGAATTACAACATGATAAATTAGTTGTAAAGAAGTTTATTCTAAGAGAAGACAACTCTTTCTTATTTGTGAATTTTCTCACTAGTTTGAGCGCCCAAGTATGATTATAAAAATTTATAAATATTTTTTGCATACTCTATACATGTTTTAATCCATACAAATTTGTCATAATTCTCCAATGTGAGGTAAAGGCAATGATAGCACAAAGAGTCCAAAATAATGAGAGATGCATATCTATGAGAATTCTACTTGTTACAATAACATAATATGCTACAATATATAATTGTTTTTACTATATTATCCTCACTTTTCTTAACAATGACACCCTCTGAAGTCTCAAAAAGGAATTCAACATTTTTTATAATTCTTGAAGCATCAATTGACTTCAAGAACATTGTACCACTTGAGAAAGAAAAAAATGAAGAATTCAATAAATTAAAATTTTAAATCACTAAATCAATGGATTTAATGAAGTAAAATTATTGAGAAAGAAACAAGAAAGTTCAAAGTTAATTTATTTCTCCAATTGATCTAACCATTATTCATGATGGGGCAACCTTTCTTCTTCAATATATATCACACTTCTAATCAAGTTTAAAGTTCAAATTAGCCACCTTTTGACTCAGTGTGGAGCCTTTTATCTCTTCCTCAGTAGGGGATTTGAACATCAACCCATGAGCAATAATGCTATATATCATTATTTTCCAAAAATGGAGACCTAACAAATAAGGAAAGTGTTCTAAATTGAGAGTTTGACTATTAGAAGTTTAATGTTGCAAACACTTAGATGTGAAAAAACTATTAGACACATAAATCAAACTATTTATGTTAAAAAAAATATTATAATCATTCAAATCTATTAGATTTCCACAATCCATACATATGCTATAGCATTATAATCATTACCTAGCTATGTAGAATAAAAAGATGAAATAGAATGAGAAGTCTCACAATAATACTCTTTGCAGCCTCATACTTTTCCTTGTTCCTATTGGAATATGAAGTCATCATGGACAATTGAGTCATCAATTGGGGTTGATTCATCATGTGTTTTACATGTAGTTGCACAAGTCATACTTACTAAATTTAGTAAGTAGTCTGTAATTAGGACTCTGCAACTTGATTGTTATATGAAAATTAAAGTTATATTTGGAGGGATGATTTGAACATTGTTGTAACTGTGATAATTCTTGAGAAATAATATTGAAAGATATTTTCCTGTGGTTTTTTTTCTTGGTATAATTTTACTAGGTTTTTCCACGTAAAATTATGTGTTATGTGTATTTTCTCTTCTCTCTAATTTTTTGCACTCGTAATTTTCATAATAATTTCAACCCAAGCTCTCAAGGGATGGTTGGGAAACATGAGTGGTACATAAAATAAAATATGAATCTAAGTTAGATGCAGATCCACAAGATATAGGCTCAAATACACAATCACTAATAATTTTGCTACTCATGGATCTAAGAAATGGAGGAGCTAAAGAAATGTATCCACCAATGGATATCATTTTTTAATATCCCCTTTTTGAAATAGGATATAATATTAAATAATAATATAATATAATATAAAAATAAACAAATATATAAAATAAAATATAGTATAAAACAATTACAAGTTAATTAAGTTTAATGAAAGGCCAAGAGATATGCAATGAAAATTTGTGACTCCCTCAACATAAGATATAAAAGGGAGAAGAGTTCATTTAAAAGGGTATATGGAGGTAGGAATGAAGAATGAAAGAAAAGGAATTAATGAAAGAAGAAAGGAGTGGGAAGAAGAGAAGGAAGTGACTCTTTCAAAGGGGTAGATATAATGAAGGGTTGTGACCCTTTTGAAGGTTGGTAATTGTGAAAGGTTATGATCATAATGAATATTTATGATGCTTCCTCAAATTAAAGGATATAAACCGGAGAGGTTTCATTTGAGGAGGGCATCCAAGGAAGATCAATTTGTAGAAAAATATATTATTCTCAAAGGAAACAAAGAAAAGTGGAGTCACAATCATTATGAAAGATGGTCACCATTCCTCCAAAAAAGTATAAAGTAGAATTCATTAAAAGCATTAGAAGGGATACATTGTGTTGCAAATCAAGGGATAAATAATCAATACTCAGTTAGAAATCACTAATCATTAAAGGGCATATTAAAGTATAAGGCATGAGCAGATAATCCATGCAATTAAATACACTTAGTAGTGAATTTGCATCAATATCTAATCATCAAGGGTTATCTAAGTAATCAACTCAAATAACACAAGAGGAATAATATTGATTCATTGAGATTGATCAACATTTACATCCAAAAGATTATCTTGAAATCGGCAAGATGATATTATATCAAATTGGTCCTCTTTACTATATTTCCTTTTTACAAGTAATTGCAGTAAAATTATATATACGTTCATATGAATAATAGATGATTCTTAAATGAATGTTCATATTAGAATAAGGATTTGATCAACTATCTACAACCAATTTTGCAGGAAGGGCCTAAGGTGTATGAGGAGGATTTAAAATGATCATCTAAAGAGGCCAAATAAAAGCACTTTTGTCATGTAAGGAGGTTGGGAGAGGTGCTTAAACCATGTAAGGAGGCCAAGAATAAACTTGTATCATGTAAGGAGGTTAGGAGAATAAGTTACATCGTGTAAGGATGATAGAGAGTACTTGAATTGTGTAAGGATGTTTGGAGATGAACTTACACTTGCATCATGTAAGGAGGCTAATGAATTACTTACATTATGTAACGAAGTTGGGAAAAGCACTTATGCCATGTAAGGAAGCCAAGAAGGCACTTTTATCATGTAAGGAGGTTGGGAAAATAACTTACATCATGAAAGGAGGCTGGGAGAAGCATTTACACCAAGTAAGAGGCAAATAAGGTACTTGCATCATGTAAGGAGATTGGGAGAAGCACTTAAATCATGTAAGGAGGTCAAGAGAGTAATTGAATCATGTAATGAGGCAAAGAGAGAACTTGCATCATGTAAGGAGGATAAATGGGAACTTACATAGGAGAAAGAAACCCCATTATTATGATAGATGACCCTACAATGCAATAGAAAAGGTATTGTCATTGCAAGCCATGTTGATACAGCATTAAGAGTTTGAATCCTACCCAAATTCCATAGGAACCAAGTGATAGTCATACATGCTTGTCTAGCATGGAGAGACTCACAATGGAAGTACCCATTGTGTTATGTTCCTAGTTCATGAGATGCAAACTCACATACACATACATGTTTGGCTAGAAATGTAGTACATAGATGTCAACACTTGGGAGATATAAGAAGCTTTGGAACGATAAGGGGATGGGAGTTATAAGGTGTATGCAGTCGATTGCAATGGAGGAATAAGGAGATGATACAAAGAGATAAGGATATTTTGTTGATCAGTTATGGAATGTCTTTGGTTAGGTGTTAATTTCAAGCGGTATGTTCTTGAGGTAATTAGATTTCCACAAGAGTCAAATTTAGGAGGTGTTAATGCCTTAGAATCACAATAGGGATGGTGACCCCACTAGTTCAAATCTCCAATCAAAAGAAATAAAAATGATAAAAAAAAAGAAACCCCTTATTGCCTGAACCTCAAATTCTACAAGCTCGAATGTGTCTTTGGGAGGATGAAATATTTATAGGGAAAGTATGTACAAGAAAACCACTAAGCAATCAAAGAGGATGAATCTAGTATGTACACTAACTCTTTGGCTTAGTGTAGAAATAGCTTTGGGTTGATCTTGATAAACTACAACTGATTGAATATCTTGAGGGAGAGGTTGACAATTGATTGGATATTTGAAAGACAATGATTGATTATCACCGAGATACTAATGTGTATGTAAGACATTAAATCAGTTAATGTATTGTCATTGATGTCAACTAGTTTTGATTGTACTTATCATGATGGTTACAAACATCTTAAGAAGGAAATAATGATGAAGGAGTGAGATATCTACATGAAGATGAGATAGATGATAAAGTTATGGATATGGTATTCATTGGGTAACTTATTGATGATTGTATGACATTATGTTAGTTATGTGATTGTATTACATGAATTATGGATTGAAGATCAAGAATGAACAAGTTTATGTGGTCAGTAAATGAAGAATTATGTATACACCGAGCAAGTGTAGTGTATACTGAGTATAGTGTTAACTGAGCTAGTTATCACCGATGCATTATGGTATTGACCGAGTGAAAGAAATAAATAGAACTTATGACTATCGACTAAAGATGATGAGTTGTATAATTGTTTATGATTCTAAGGTAAATGATAATATTTTTTATGATGATCAAACGACTGACAAAATTTAAGGATGATCGAATGAAGGAGAATGAAACGTGTCATTGAGACAACTACCGAGGAAGGTTAAAGTGGAAAAATCAACGATGAAGATTAAGAGGCAAAATTTATGGATGGAGATAAAATGGTTTATGATGTCCATATAAAGAGACAAGAGATTCATTATTGAGTCTATTGCAGTATAATTCGTGTGAATAGATTGATTTCATGCAACATTGATCAAATTGGTTGAAGACATAACCAAGCAATTCTACAGACAACACCGAGTGATAGAGAAAGAAATTACCAAGCAGAACAAATTTGGAGGAAGCAAATAAATTGAATTGATTATTGATCAGAGGTATATTTGAGCTTAGCATAGATCTAAAAATTTGCAAATCAAGTTGTATTTGAATTAGATCATTACTGTATCAATTTAACTATTGCTATAGATAAATCTCTTAATTGAGTGGGACTTAACAGTCTTTATATTTCAATATGACATTCAATGAATGTTGATTGTTTTCTTGTTGAACCCATAGTGAATGTTTGGTCAAGGGAGAACTGTTAGTGATGAATCCTCTAACCAGGTCACGCCTCACAGTGTATTTTGTAATCTTTAACAGGGTTGGCTCCTAATCGAGATCGCTTCAGAAGAGTGAATTATTTTGGGTTATCGGTCCCAGGTGGTTTTTCCCCTAACACAGTTTTCACATTAAAAATTTAAGTGGTATATGTGTATGGATGTGTTTAATTATTATTTTACTTTACACGTTATTATAACTGGATTGATCAGTTAACACAGTACTTAATTTACTGGTAATCGATATATGAAGAGAAAGGCAAAGTTGATATTTTATTGAGTTGATTAATTGATTTGAAAGTTTTGTTATATACATCTGGGAGTATTTGGGACTATAGGATAACTAGACTTAACTGATTCACCCCCCGCCCCCCCCCTCTCAGTTATCCAATAATTGGTATCAGAGCGTAGAGTGCTTGAAGGAAAATTTTTGAAGGACTTAAGCTAAAGATCACAAGATGTATAAGAGAGAGGTGCCAAAGATGAAAAAAGACAACTTCTTGACATGGAAAAGAAGAATGAGATTGTATCTATCAGGGATAGGTGAGTCTACAACATACTACTTGGAAAATGAGTTTGTCTTAACCTCTGGACCTTTGATTGTTGATCAGATGAGACAAATATAGGAACACAATGCTATGATGATAGAGCTTGTTGCTTCCTTATCATATGTCAAATTTGAAGATGTTAAGGCATGTACAACTGCTAAACAGATGTGGGAAAAGCTTACACTAGTTCATGGAGGAGATGCAAATGTGCTAAGGGCTAAGGTTGAAAGTCTTAGAGGAAAGTTTGATGACATGAGAATGAAAGAAGGACAGAACATATCATAGTACAACAACCTAGTCAAGGAGGTTGTGAATGTTATCCAAGGAGCAGGAGGTATTATTGATGAAGACACTATTCTAACTAAAATTCTTAGAGCCTTGTTACCTGCTTATGCTATTAGAGTCTCTACAATTCATGAGATGAGATTAGCTCCTGGTAATCATATTGCATTTGATAGTCTAATTGGTAGACTGACTACATTTGAGTTGAATAACTTTGACAATAGTGTTGTTCCTACTGTTGAGTCTGCATTTATGTCATCTCTAAAAATTGGTAAATCAAGAAACAAACATATGATAAGAAATGAGAGTAATAGTGAAAGCGACGAGGATGAACTTGATAAGCTTGAAGCCTTAATGGCTAGAAGATTGCAAAAAGGTAATTAAAGGAAGATATAAATGAAAAATACCTTTGGTATGCTTTAATTGTAAAGAGATTTTCCATATTGCAGCTAGATGTCCTAATAGGAAAGAAGATGAGAAAACTAATGAGAGATCTACTAAAAGGAAGTTTGATAGAAGAGATAACCGAGAACACAAAGGCAACCAATAGTATGATAGAAGAAGTAATCGAGATTACAAAGACAAAGGCAATAAGGCATGTTACCTTGTTGAAGAAGAAGATGATGATGATGATGACACCGACACCAACACTGATGAAGATATTGAGGTGGTATTTGTATCTTTGAAAGAAGAAGAAGAATAAAGGTATGTTGAAACATCACTTATTTCTAAAGATAGCAAGAATGATACTTGGATTATTAATAGTGGTTGTACACATCATATGACTGGTGATGAAGAGAAATTTGAATACCTTGAACAGTATAATGGTGGATCTGTTAAAATGGGAAATGATACACCTTGTCTAGTAAAGGGAAAAGGGTCTATATTGTTGAATAATAAGAACAAATGTGAGAATGCATATTAGGTGAAAAGACTTGATTATAATCTATTGAGTGTAGCACAGCTGAATAACATAGGTCACCGAGTTGCATTTGAGAATAGAAAGGTGAGAATCTATGATGAGACTGGAAATTTGGTCGGTACTGGTAAACAATCTAAAGGTAATCTATTTTATCTTGACAATGTTGAAGCTTCTTGTTTGTTGGATAAAATTGAAGATGTGTGGTTATGGAACAAGAGGTTATGTCATGTGAATTTTGACAACATGGTTAATATCAGTAAGAAAAGGAGAATTAGAGGTTTACTGAGCATATCTAAACCTGACCATGTTATGTGAAAACAATGTCAAATGGGAAAAATGTTAAAATCTAGTTTTAACATAAATAATTTTTCATCTAATGTTATTTTGGAGTTAGTTCATACTGATTTGTGTGGTCCTATGAGTACTCAGAGTTATTATGGAGATAGATATTTTATCTTGTTTGTTGATAACTTCTCTATATTGATGACTATCATGTTCTTGAAAGAAAAATATGAAGCTTTTAAGATGTTTAAATGGTATAAAGAAAAAGTGGAAAAAGAAAGTGGTAAAGAACTAAAATGTTTGAGATCAGATAGAGGTGGTAAATTTATTTTTGATGAGCTCACTAATTTTTGTAATGAGCATGGAATTAAGAGGTGGGTTTCTGCACCGAGGACACCCCAGCAGAATGGGATTGTTGTAAGGAGAAATAGATCTATTTTTTTATTGTGCTAGAACACTAATGATTGAAAATGATGTGGCACAGATATACTGGAGAGAAGATGTTAGTACTAATGTATACAAATTGAACCGAGTTTGATTAAAGAAAGATTCAAACAAGACACCTTATGAATTATGGTATGGTTACACACCTAATGTAAGTTATTTCAAAATATTTGGAAGTAGATGTTACATTTTGAAAGATGATAGAAATGGGAAATTTGATTCAAAAGGTGATGAAAGAATATTATTAGGATATTCTACTAAGAGCAAAGCTTATAAATGTTTGAATAAGGCTACTAACAAGATGATTGAAAGTGTAAATGTGAGAGTTGATGAATTTGCTAAGAAGAATGATGAAGAAAGCAAAAAGGAACCACAAGACTATGGTAGATTTGTTTATATAGAGAAACCTGACACTGTACCTGAGCAACATCCTAGCGTTACTGAGCAACAAGGTAATGCTACTAAGCATCGGTCTATACAGATCGAGAATCAACAAATTGTTATTGATGAAGATCATGATCATGCATAGAATTGAGAACACAATGAAGAACAAAGAACTAAACATGTACTTGCAAGATATGTAAGGAGATATCATCCACAAAATCATATTATTGGAAATAAGAAAGCTGGAATGATGACACGAAGTAACTTGAGAAATAACACATGCTTAGTTTGTGAATTTGAACCTAAAATTGTTAGAGATGCACTTTAAAATGATGAATGGATTAAGGCCATGAATAAAGAAATTGAGCAGATACAAAAAAAAAAAAACATGGACATTGGTACCGAGACCTAAAGACAAGAATGTGATTGGAACCAAATGGATATTCAGAAACAAATTGAATGAAAATGGAGATGTCACTAGGAATAAGGAAAGACTAGTATGCAAAGGGTATGCACAAGAAGAAGGTATTGACTATGGTGAGAGTTTTGCACCCGTTGCTAAACTTGAAGGAGTTAGAATATTACTTGCATATGCTTCTTACAAAGGATTTAAAGTTTATTAGATGGATGTTAAGTCTGCATTTCTGAATGGGATACTTGAAGAAGAGGTATACATTGAACAACTTGAAGGTTTTGTTGATCCTAATCAAAAGAATATGGTATGTAAGTTTCACAAAGCACTATATGGACTGAAACAAGAACTGAGAGCATGGTATGAAAGAATGCATTCCTATCTTATCAGTATCGGATTTGTTAGAACAAGTGACAACAATAATTTGTATTTGAAAGGTGAAACTGATGACAAGATTCTTATTGCTAAAATTTTTGTTGATGATATCATATTTGGAGGACATGATAACCTATGCAAATCATTTGCTAATGAAATGAAAAAAGAATTTAAAATGTCAATGTTTGGAGAGATTAATTTTTTCTTGGCTTGCAAATCTTACAACGGAATGAAGGCATATAAATTACTCAATCAAAGTACATAAAATAAGTATTGAAGACATTCAGTATGGAGGATTCAAACCCATTTGGTACACCTATGGTCACTGCATGCAAATTGACAAAGGATGACAAGTCAACTGAGGTAAATCAAACCTTTATAGATCAATGATTGGTAAATTGATGTATGTTGTGCATAGTAGACTAGATATTGCACATGTGGTTGGAATTATAGCAAGATTCTCTACTAATCTTAAAGAATTACATGTGACTTTTGTAAAAGGAATTTTGAGATACTTGAAGAACACTAAAAACTATAGTTTGTGGTACAAGAAAAGGAAATTTTGAACTAAAAGTTTATACAGATGCGGATTGGGGTGGAAACATTGATGATAGAAAGAGCACTACTAGTGGAGCATTCTTTTTGGGACAAAGGTTAGTTATTTGGATAATTAAAAAATAAGGATGTATTTTTCAGTCCACTATAGAAGCATAATATGTTGTTGCTGCTAATTGTTTGAATATTGCATGGATAAAACAACTTTTGGAAGGTATGAATGAAGAGATCCCTGACCCAATGATAATATATTGTGATAACACTAGTGCAATAAATATTTCTAATAATTTGGTGATGCATACAAAGACAAAGCATATATTTATAAAGTATCAATACTTGAGGGAACAAGTACAAGAAAAGAAAGTAAGACTGGAGTATGTGAAATCACAAGAGCAACTTGCAAATATATTTACTAAACCCTTACCTAAGGACACCTTTGAGTACTTGAGGAGTAGATTAGGGGTTCATCCCTTGTCTATCAGTCACTAAGGTGATTAGGAGGTTGCATCAACCTTTACTTTATCAGAATATCAAAAGATGTTGATGCATAATGTTCACACTTTAGGTTTCCTGAGGTTGTGAAAATTGAAGATGGAAGACAAACTGAAACTGCATATCATTACATGAAAGGTACTTGATCTGAACCGAAGAACATATATATTGATTTGGCTATTAAAGAGATGTTTATTTTCTTTTTGGCATTGTTGTCAAGGGGAGAGATGATTCATATGAGATACAGGGAGAGAAAAGTACATGAAAAATTTGCAGGGAGAGAGACTGCATGGAGAGTATTGATGTTGTGTAGTGATTAAACATACTAAATGTACAAGCTAGGGAGAGCTTACTAAGTTACAACATTTGCATACAGAATTGTAGAATAGATGTTTGGTATTCTATGGCATATTTCATATTGTGTTGCCATCAATTCCAAAGGGAGAGATTGATAAACTACAATTGATTGAATATCTTGAGGGAGAGTTTGACAACTGATTGGATATTTGAAAGATAGTAATTGATGATCATCGAGCTACTAATGTGTATGTAAGACATTAAATCAGTTAATGTATTGTCATTAATGTCAACTAGTTTTGACTGTACTTATCATGATGGCTACAAACATCTTAAGAAGAAAATAATGATGAAGGAATGAGATAGCTACATGAAGATGAGATGGATGAGAAAGTTATGGATATGGTATTCATTGGGTAACTTATTCATGATTCTATGACATTATGTTAGTTATTTGATTGTATTACATGAATCTATTATGGATTGAAGATCAAGAATGAACAAGTTTGTGTGGTCGGTAAATGAATAATTGTGTATACACCGAGCAAGTGTAGTGTATACCGAGTATAGTGTTAGCCGAGCTAAGTGTTAACCAAGCTAGTTATCATTGATGCATTATGGTATTGACTGAGTGAAAGAAATAAATGGAACTTATGACTGCTGACTAAAGATGATGAGTTGGACAATTGTCTATGATTCCAAGGTAAATGATAATGCTTTTTATGATGATCAAATGGATGAAAAAATTCAAGGATGATTTGATGAAGGAGAATGAAACGTGTTATTGACACAACTACCGAGGAAGGTTAAAGCAAAAAAATCAATGATGAAGATTAAGAGGAAAAATCTATGGATGGAAATAAAATGGTTTGTGATGTCTATATAAAGAGACAAGAGATTCATTATTGATTCTACTACAGGAGAATTTGCATGAAAAGATTTATTTCATGCAACGTTGATCAAACTGGTTGAAGACATAATTGATAAATTCTGTAGACAACACCGAGCGATAGAGAAAGAAATTACTGAGCAGAACATAGTTGTCCAGGAAACAAAGAAATTGAATTGATTATTGATCAGAGGTATATTTGAGCTTAGCATAGATCTAAAAATCTGCAAATCAATTTTTATTTGAATCAGATCATTATTGTATCAGTTTAACCATTGATACAGATAAATCTCTTAACCGAGTGGCACTTAACAGTCTTTATATTTCGATATGACATTCAATGAATGTTGATTGTTTTCTTGTTGACCCCATAGTGAATGTTTGGTCAAGGGAGAACTGTTAGTGATAAATCCTCTAACCAGGTCACACCTCATAGTGTGTTTTGTAATCTTTAACAGGGTTGGCTCCTAACTGAGCTCACTTCAGAAGAGTGAATTATTTTTGGGTTACTGATCCCAGATGGTTTTTCCCCTAACAAGGTTTCCACGTTAAAAATCTAAGTGTTATATGTGTATGGATGTGTTTAATTGTTATTTTACTTTACACATTATTATAACTGGATTGATTAGTGAACACAGTACTTAATTTACTAGTAATCGGTATATGAAGAGAAAGACACAGTTGATATTTTACCGAGTTGATTAATTGATTTAAAATTTTTGTTATATACATCTAGGAGTATTTGGGACTATGGGATAACTGGACATAATTGATTCACCCCCCCCCCCCCCCCCCCCTCTCAGTTATCTAACAGACTCATCTTGTCTCTCCTATAATATTTAATATTCTTACATAATGTTATTGATAGATTATGATTATAATGTGATCTAACCCTAATTATAGAATGGATATATAAATGTATATTTGTATATGTTGTTTATATTATGATTGCAAGATACAAATCCAAGATAATGATATTTAAAGGGTAAAAGCACAAAGTTGCATTGTACTTTATGATAATCAGAGGGTTTCAACTAGAACTAGTTTCGGCCAGAACATGTTCGTCTAGAAGTGTTATGGCCGAACCCACATGGCACCCAAGTGGCACCAACATGGCAAGGGGGTTCTGGTCGAAATAGGTTTGGTCAAACCTGTTCTGACCAAAACCCCATGAGAAAATATAAGATAAATATGTTAGATCAATAAAGAATTGGTACACATTTATACATGGTGTTTCGGTCGAACCAATTTTGGCCGAAACTACCTGTGGCATCCTATGTGGTAGCCAAATCAACAAAATTTTCAAAATTGTAGAACTTCTAACTTATGCAACTGATTTCTTCATCAAAAATCAACTTTATGAAAAAACTAAAAATAGACTTTTCTAGAGCTCAGAGTCCAGAACATGCTCATATAATTTTTATAGTATTTTGATTAGATCTAATATATTATAATTACAAAATATTACAAGTGGTTATTTTAACATTCGAGAAGATGCTAATTCGGAAAAAAAAAAAAAATAGTAAATCATCTTAGATAATTTTTAAAAATATATGGTTCACTAGGGAGAGAGTTGTCTTCAAGAATGTATAATTTTTTTATTGGGATAGATTTGATAGGGAAAATATGGTGGGAGATAAAAATTGCCAATTTTGGGTAAGTTGGACTTTGAATTGTTTTAAGAGAGAAGATATGCATTGAAAACCAATTTTTATTTTTTTATTCATTGGCTATACATGTCATCTACAACATATTTTTAAATCAGAGGAAAAAAGGTTTATTTACATGTAGTTTTTTGGTGGGAACTAGACCCGCTAATTTGTAATATTTTAGCAATTAAAAAATTGTCTTTAAAAATTAAAAAAGCATATCAATTCTTGTTCAAAAAAATTATTCAAAATCATAGGCATAAACTTCATCTATTTTTACACATTTCATCATTTTACATCATCTTCAAGTTCCAAACAAAAATGACACTCTTATGTTGTTGAAGTTGAACAGTTTTGATGTTGTTAACATTTTCCTTTATAAAAGTGTGACATAGGTTTGTACTTTTACCCAAAGGAAAATCTACTTGGTAAGATGCACCCTAACCTCAATTTGTGAAATTTTGATTCTAGGAAAAATTAGGAAGGGAACATCATGATTTATATTAAAGTGTTGATCTTGTCATCGTGTAGGGTAAGGAGGAATCAATAAATGCATTCTTTCCAATAAGAAGGGTCTAGCAATGTGTGTATTTAAATGTATTCTTTGTGTTTTCATATATTCATGTGCATACTTTGTGTATGCTATGTGTCTTCATACATTCATGTGTATATTTGATGTTTTTAAGTGTATGTTCAATATTTGGCTCTATATTTTTAGAATATGAGAATATGTAGAGGGAGCCAAAACATATGAATTTATTACATTTGACGTCATAGATGTGAGTCATGTTGTGAAAATGTTGGGTCAATCCAAATCAATTTCATGCTATTACATGATGAACTTGTTCCTTCTCTCGCAGTAATGAGAGAAAAATTGTCTTAAAAATTGTAAACCTCGCAAACTCTCAAAGTATTGATTAATATCAAAGTTACACAACAGAAGCTACTCACATTGAAAGATTTGGATAAAAATTGGCATTTCTTGAGGACAAGAAATTTTGGGAAGGGTGAACTATAATGACCCCTTTTTAAAATAGAATTTAATATTAAACAATAATTTAAAATTAAATAAATAAATAATAATATAATATAATTACAAGTTTATTAAGTTTAATGAAAGGTCAAGAGATATGCAATGAAGGGTTTTTTATTAAAGTAAAAATAAGTTTTGAAGGGACCTGGAACCCTTTACATAAATATTACATAAGATAAACCATGAAATCCCACCAAAACATGAAAGAACGGATCAAGACCACAACATGGGTTTTACTAACAAGATCCCACGACTTGAAACAAAAGTTGCACAAAAAACTAGCAAGCATCCACACACCAAAGAAAGTACCAGAGAAAACTCCATCCCAAGCACCCACAACCAGAAACCATCAAGATTTGCCTTTATCACTACCCTTGTGGGAATGAAGATTCATATCAAAAGAGGGTGTAGATGTCCTGGCTTTCTTAACCATAACATTAATCCAACCCTCTTCCACGTTTGCAACTGCATCCTGCCAAACCAACAAACCCATTAATGGTCCACCAATAACCTGAGAAAATATTTCCTATAGAGAGAACACCCACCATCTCTGAAGTGGCATCACATTTCCTCCCTTCAAAAAAAGCATAACCATGGATGCTACCAAAATTAATAGCCTTAAATCTATCATAGGAAGTAGTCACCAGAGCCCCATTCCCACACATCAAGGAATCAACAAGAGGGACATAAGTCTTCATACCAACCTCAATAACCACACCACTAGTAGCCAAATTAGCCTAAGAATAAATTACAATATCATGTGCTACCACTAAGATAAACTCCTTTGTTTTTCAGATTTCTTTGCAACCATGTAATGTTGATTTAACGTGCCTTTCCACCATAAATCCAAAAGGATCTTATTCTCCAACCCACAATACTCAGTCGCATGACTAGTTTTAAAATGTCTTCTACACCTGAAGGGAATCTCTTCATAGTCCAAACATTGAGCCTAGCTACTCTTAGAAGATTTGATAAAGATCTCAACAGGTAGCCCCTTTGAAACATCCAACTCAACCAATATGCAGGAAAAGGTAGAATGAAAAATGTCAGACGATTCCTCATACACCAATAGAAAATCCCCAAGAGCATTACCCACTTCCTCAAAAAGAGAATCAACTCATAAATGAAGGGGGAGATAAGGAATCTGAACCCAAATCACAATCTTATCAAACTTTTCCAAAGAAGGAAAGAAATCAGAGTAGCATGTTTTTACCATTAACGAAAAAACTTCCTTCCAACTAAAAAAATTATCACACAAAACTTTCTTTCTATCCTCAGCATTCTCACATTTTTATATTAAAAACCTTTAGCCATAGGGTATATATGAATAGTACCAGAAAGGAGAGGCTCCCAAAATATAGAGATCCAAGCATGCAGCTCAAGGAGGCTAGGCCAAAATCCCCTGAACCGACAGATCATACCATGAGTGGAAAAAACAAACACATTATGATCCATTTACACCATGCAATAAATGATTGTGAGTCCCTCAATATAAGATATAAAAGGTAGAAGAGTTCACTTGAAAGGGGATAAGGAGGAAGGAAAAGAATGGAGCAAAATAAATTAAGGAAGCATTAATGGAAGAAGAAAGGAATGGGATGAAGAGAAGAAATCAAGTGTTTCAAAGAGGCAACAATGATGAAGGGTTGTGACCCTTTCAAAGGGTGTTAATTATGAAAATTTATGACCATTATGAAGAGGTATGACTCTCCCTCACATTGGAGGATATAAAGGGGAGAAGACTTTATTTTACGATCTCTAAAGGGGATCAATTTGGGGAATATAAAAAGTGGTGACTCAATTGCTATGAAAGGTGGTCACCCTTCAACCAATAAAGTATAAAGGATGATTCATTCCAAGCATTGGAAGGGATACATTATATTCTCAATCAAGGGATAAATAGTTAGTACTCAATTAGAAATTGGTACTCATTAAATGACAGATTAGAGTATAAGGCATGAATACATCATCCCAGAAATAAAATTAATTCAACAGTCCATTGCATCTACATATAATCATAAAAAAATATCTAACTAATAAACATGAAGAGAACACATTAAGAGGACTAAGATGAATTCATAGAGATTGATTAGCATTTACATCCAAAACAGTATCTTTAGATATGAAAGCTACTATTATAACAAATTGACCATCTTCCAGATCTTTCTGTCTTATGATTAATTATGGTATAATTATAACCATGTGCATATGAATAATATATGATGCTTAAATGAATTCTCGTATTAGAATGAATGATGTGACCGACTGTCTACAACCCATCTCATAGGATGGGTCTAAGGTGTAAGAGAAGAGTAAAAGGATCATGTAAGGAGACCAAATAAAGGTGTTTGCATCATGTAAGGAGGATGTGAGAAGCACTTAAACCATGTAAGGATTCCAAGAAGGCAATTGAATTATTTAATAAGGTTGGGAGAAGCACTTAAATCATGTAAGGAGGCTAGAGAGTGTTTGCATCATGTAACAAGGTTGGGAGAAGTGCTTGCACAATGTAAGAAGGCCAAGAAGGAACTTGCATCATGTAAGGAGGTTTGGAGAAGCACTTGCATCATGTAAGGAGCTCAAGAAAGTACTTTCATCATGTAAGAACGCCAAGAGAGAAATTTCATCATATAAGGAGGCTAAATAGGCACTTACATAGGATTGAAAAACCCCCTTACAACTTACATAGGATCGAGAAACCCCCTTACAACCTCAATCTGAATTCCAAAAGATGGTATGTGTCTTTAAGAGGATGAGATATTGATTGGGAAAGTAGGTACAACAAAATCACTAAGAAAGAAAAGAAGAGAGATATGGTATACATCCACTCTTGAGCTTATTATAGAAATGGTTTTGGGTGGACTTATCTTGTCTCTCCTCCAATATTTAATATGCTTACATAATGTTATTGAAAGATTATTATTATGATGTGATCTAACCATAATCATTAAATGGGTATATAGATGTGTATTTGTATATGTTCTTTATATTATGATTGCAAGATTCAAATCCAATATCACAAAATTTAAAGGAATGTCTATTTGGTAATATGTAACCCTAACCCTAATTTGTGCAATTGTCATGTTACGAAAAATTAGGAAAGGGACATCACATATTTCTTCTTATTCCCTTTTCTTATAAAGTATTTTATACTATTTGACTTTGCACTTTGTGTATAACTTAAGGTTTTGCTAAGCATGGTTCAGCATCATGACATGGTATGTATGCAATGTGATACTTCTACCAATTTATAGTTGCTAAACATGTTTTAGCATCATGACATGGTATGTATGCAAGGTGATGCTTCAACAAATTTTATACCTCCCCTAAGTATTTTCACATTTCAATGAATTCACATTATCTCCCCTTTATTTCCCAAGTATGAAATGTTTACATTATGTTTAAAAATTTGGAACATTTCTTAAGTTTATTGTATGACACACTAAGATAAAAATGAAAAAAAATTAACATTGACGATTCCTAATTAATTTAGAATAAGAAAATAAGTAAAACTAACAATAATTAGGGTTTACAACTAAAAATTATGAAAATTTTTATAAAGCACCCAAGGTTTTCTCTTTTTCATCAACCTAAACTAAAAATGTAGAACAAATATATAACATAATGGAAATTTGAAACAAACAAACTTCAAAAAGTAAACTTACCTCTTCAAAACTACTCCAAAATTATGGTAGGCAGCTCTAAATCAATTGTGGGATCTTCCATATTCCCCTTAATCTCTCCTAGATATATTTATTATTGCTACAAACCTTCCCAAATGATCTTTAATCCTTGTTTTATTTTCAATCAATAAAACAAGTGTTGACATAACTTAGTTCTCATTGGTAAAGTCATAGGCAAACATCAATCTCACCGGAACACTGGTACATCACACTGGTACTCATAATTGTGAACTAGTAGACTAAACAAGGAAGCAGTGTACTTTAACCAGACACGCTTACACCAGTATAGGTTTTTCCAACCGGTCATGGGATACACACAGGTTATATATGACTAAGAGGGTACATGCTCTTCACCGGTTAAGTGCATGATAATCCGAACCGAATGATGCGGAACGTTTACAGTTAAACTGAAGTTATCTTTTTCAGTGGAACTGGAGTTAGATTTGTTTTATCTACGAGTGTTTCGAGGTAAACTCAGAATTATTTTGCAAAGTCTTTTGCATGATTTATGGGTAAGTTTACAACTTGGCGGATCTATGAGATGTATTTTTAAGAAGATTAATATCTTATAAATACAGGTCATAGGACACAAAAGAATTGTTGTTGAATATCAAGAGCATAGAGTGAAACAAAGTAGGAGAGCAAAATCTTATGAGAGGAGTCACAGTCATGAGAGGAAAAAGATAGAGAAAGGTTCAACAACCAAGAAGAGCAAAGGGTAACAGGTATGATCTGGTTAGACAAAAAGTGTCATCATAAGATCATTTCTTTGAATTGTGAAGCATATTTAAATCCCTTAATCAGGGTGAACCCTAACAAGTTCTTGTATAAATCCCTTAACAGGGTAACATCTTTATTGGTGTTGAAATTCCTCTTACAAGGTGACTCCTAACAGGATCAAGATCCTAACAGATCTTCTTCCAAATCCCTTAACCGGGTAGTACTCTTACCAGTGCTTTATAAGCCTCTAACAGGGCATCTTTATTACTGTAGTAGTGAAGTTGTGGGTTTTATCCCATCGTGGTTTTCTCCTTCTAACCGAGGTTCCACGTATATATGTTATGTTGACCTATGTATTCAATTTTTGTTTATTAGTACTCTTATATTCTTTTAATTTATGAATTTGCAAGAATATATATAGAAGGATAAATTGAAGTAGAAATTGTATTTACTGATTCACCCCTCCTCTCAGTAACTGGTTAGGATTAACAAGTTTCTCTCCAATAACATATGTTTTTCACTCAAAAAATAGATTTTTAGTCGTTGTGATTGAAAACAAAATGAATTCTTTTTTAGGGTGTAGAATATGATTTTAATTATTCATTTAAATACTTTTTAAAGGTCTTTTATTAATTTTAGCTTCATCCCACCAACCATTGAGTCTACTTTGTGGAGCTCATTGGGTCTAGAAAGTCTAGTAGGTCTGTTGAGTCTTCCAAACTTTTTTAGGACCCAAGTCTCAAGTCTCCACAACCTGGTTTGGCCCTCTACCTCAACACTTGTGTTGGCGAGACCTATAATTATGCTAGAAACCATTATTTATCTTAAGGGAGCAAAGTCAAATACAAATTTAGTGGAGGGTGAGGGTAATGATGTTACTATTAATGAGTTTTTTAGTTTCAAATGTTGATGGTCCTAGTGCTAAAATATTTAATTTATACATTTTATGGTATTTTGACTTTCTTTACATGTCATATTAAAGATATCTAGTTCTCAACCAAAATTCCACAATGATTCAATGAGTAAATGGAATTCTATAAATATTAATTCATTTGCCAAAAAATGGTCATTAATTTCTACTTTTCATGTGTGATTATAAGTGTTTAGAAGCTTCTGGGGTTTCAACTCTTGCAAATCTAGCTTTTATTAGAAAAACATTTTTGTAAATCAAAAGTTGTATTCTAAATAATTTTTAATAGTTGAATGTATGAAACATTATCCATTTGTAGATCATAAAGTGAGTTTTACACTTAGGATATCTCTTACCACATGTCGTATTATGATTGTAAAAGAATATTTGATGAATATCACAACACTATTATTCGTTTCAATATTTGTAATGATCATTTCTTAATTACAAATGGATTTCTATAGTTGAGGTTGGATAACTAAATATGCTCGATTATTTCATATCATATAGGAGTTGTATGTGTATAGACAACTGATATTTTTCTTTTCTTTTAATTCAATATTTCTTTTGGTATGTTGTGAATTTGTAATGCAATCAATTAGGCACCCATTGTGTAAGTAATAATTTACCACATGCTTAAACTAATAATATCATTCACTAGTAGTTTGCAAGTAGGTTATTAGTTTGTATGCATTTCATAATCCAATAATATAACTAAAGAAGCATCTTTGATGATCCATAACTATTTTTACATTTATAATTCATGTTGTATACACCCAGATATTGTTGTTGTGCAATGATAATATTATTATCTCAATAAGACATTTAATAAGTCATAGTTTGTATCAGTCTAGTGACAAATTTGGGACTAGGAAAGATCCTCTTGGCTCTAATTAAGCCCAAAGTGAAGGAAAGATTACACACTCTCAACAATTGGACCATAATTTCCCTTTTGATCATAAGCATGAGATTTATTATTATTATTTGGGAATAATACCACTTTGAGCACCAACAATTCCTACCCACTTTAACCATGGACCTTTCAGAAAGTTTTTCAAAGATTTTTAAGATATGCACTACCACAACTAGATTTTCATGCAACCTCTTGTACTTCCCCCTATTCGCATGCTTGAAAGAGCATTTTTATTTTATAATGCTATTTTATATTATGTTTTCTCAATTCTTAATATTTGTGTTATGTAGCATTGTCTTTCCCCTTCAAGTAATGTTAAATATGTTAGGAGTTCCAAAATGTTCACATTTTGGCAATTTAGTAATAGTTTTACTCCTTTACTCAACTAATAAATTACTTATTTATGTATAAAAACTTGAAAAATTAAATTTAACCTACATCACAAGCTTACATTATGGTACCCAGATAGAGCTAGTTGTTGCATCTATACAATTTTTTAAGTTTTCTTAGAATTTTTTATGTAGAGCAGAGGTAAACAAGATCAAAACACTCTAAATTAACTAATAATTCAATACCCAAAACACACAAAAGGGTGGTTTTCTCTTACGAGCCGTCAACTAGCTAGTAGCCTTCCAAATGGTGTTTTTCCTTCATAACTTTCAAGGAAGATGTGATAACAAAAATGTAAAATTATTTCCAAATACCCATTTGGTCATTATTGAATATATCCCAAAATCAAATAGGGTTACCTTGTACTAATTTGGTCAAATTTTGATTGTCCTTGTAGGAATAGGCCTAATTTGACATTTTGGTTTATGGCAACATGGGAATAGTTATTAATAACTTTCACACATCAAATAATTAGGCCAATCTCTTCTTTGAGATTGAAGATAACATAAATATAGACTTATGTCCCAATCTTTATCAAGATCCAACGTTGGAAATGAAAGTTAAGATATATTTTTTTCCAAAATTGGTAACCCTAGGGCAAATTCAAAGCCGTACTTACAAAAATGATCATAACTTCTACAAATATTCATAAAATTAAACCAAACCAAAATAAAATGAAAGTTGGCTCATTTATCTTTCCAACCATATAAACTTTAGATATGTACCATTTTGTATCAGGTCCTACCAAACAAAATATCAAACTATTTGCAAGAAAAAACAACACAAAAAAACTAGTATGTAATGGCTTCAAAACTAGTTCTCTTTCATTCCCAAACTTATTCAAACCCATGAGTTCGAATTAGGAGACCATATTTATGCCTTTGCAACCAACTCCCATTGTTACAACCAACCAACTTCCCTCATTTACAACTTATGACTCTTCATATTCCATGTTTTTGCATTTGACAACATTTTACAAAATTAACAATAATGCAACTTGACACTCCAACCCCCCTAGTGACCTAATATGAGCTCAAACCAATATTTCATGGTCTTAAATGACCTTATTACATCAAACTTACCAAAACAAAACAAAATTCAAAATCATATACATGAATGTGCTCTTGGGGTTCCCGCACCAATTTTGAAGCTAGCACCTTATCTTTTTGTCACTACCAACAATTTTGTTTTGACATTGTATCATATTGTTCTATGTTATTTTGTATCTTTTTTGTTTTAGGGAAAATAGAAATGGTTTTTAGATTATGTTATTTTGTCACAATTTTCAATATTTTAATATAAATAAAATAGAAATATTTTAAGACCTTTCATTATGGTAAAAAATAGAAATCAATCAACTCTTAAAAGTGTGTGTCACAAATTCGATTTATCAAATAAAATATGATAAAATTTTAATTCAATACTTCAATCACTTATCCTTGTTGAAAATATTAACCATAACAACAAAATAAAAACTAATGTTTAGAATTTCATAAGAAACACAAATTCATTCTAATAGTTTCCATAAATACTTATGCATGACAAAATTTTATTCAATACTTGTTATTAATTTCAAACATATAAAAAAAATTTAAAGTGAAAACAAATTTATTCTAACAAAAAAAAAATCAAGATATCCATATAGGACAAGGATTATCTAAACTTTAAAACATAAAAAAAATAAAAATTAAAACTTATCTCACATTCAAAATCTATGATGTTTTGCAAAGCTAAGTATTATGACCTATATTTAGACTATATGAATTGAATCTACAATTTCGAAATCAAGATCTTTGAGCATCATGAAAGGAAGCTAACCATAGCATTCTATAGTAAATGCTTGAATAAACAAAATTTTCTTTTTACAATTGATTTCGAAATGATCTCATGTTAAAGTGCGTAAAGAACATAAGGGTGTGCTTTGATTTATCATTTTTCTAATTTAAGATGTAAAAAATACAATTTTTAAAAAGAAGTTCTTTTTTCAAAAGTGACTTTCAAGGGGGAAAAAAATACCACAACTTAGTTTACCAAATATTTAGTAATGTTCTTCCACAACTATTATTCACTTAAAATAATTTTGTATTCCTATTTTACTTTTGAATTACTATTGAAGTGTTTCACCTTACATTTTATTGCACTATCATGCATTAAATACACTTTAAAATTTTATTATAGTAAATATTGGGTTGATAGCTTTTGCTTTCTATGTGGTTATTGTGCTTAGTTAATCTAGTATTTATGTATTTTGACCTTTCTAATCTTTATGTATACACATTTTCTAATCTTTATTTTTATCTAAATATAAGCATGCACTCATAAAAAAATTCCGAGTTTAAAAGCATAAAAAACTTTCTACCTAACATTGAAGCATGTGTTGTCATTTTTCTTTTGGTGAATTTAGAAGTCACATTTAGTTCTATTTAGCATGAACATTAACCACCTTAAAATAACACTATAAAGATTGTAAATAGTAATTATGTATTATTCATATTAGGTTAGTTTTTGGTCTGCAAGGACTCACCCCTTCTAATTTGAAAAGTGGTTTTATTAAATATCACTATAAATATTGTAAATAGTAATTACATATTATTCATATTAGGTTAGTTTTTGGTCTGCAAGGACCCACCCCTTCTAATTTGAAAAGTGGTTTTATTAAACATATATTCCATTTTGTTTAATAATAAATGGTGTAAATAGTATTTCTACTTTTCTGTGTTTAAACTAAACATACAAGTAAAGAATTGATCTAGATTAGTCTCATGCATGACCCCATCACAATAGTGGGTTACACTTTTTTAGACATGTTGATTTTTGCTGAAATAATACATTTTAATAAAATATGATGATTTACGCTTTGAGAGGTTCCATTTGAAGGAATTACTTACAAATGGTTAGCTCAAATCGTCTTAGATAAAAAAAGATTGATATAACATCTATACTCCTCATTCATACCTACAATGGAATCTCCTTCGCACCTATTAAAATGCTAAAAAAAAATAACTTCAACTTTATCTTTTGGCAGATCAAATGAATCCATTTAACAAACTATCTATGTAGTAAAGTACTAATGATAAAAATCTTTCCAATGATTATAATGTTAATATATATCAAATTTATTATGACTTTGCATTTTTAGTTTTAATAAACATAGATATTTCACCGTACGTCTACCTCTATGTTTGATGCTTATGGAAAAATAGTAAATGAGAGAAAAAAAAATTCTAAAAAATATCTATGCCCTAGCTATTGAAGTTCTCTTTCTATAAAAAAAAAAAAAATAAATTTGAAAAAATACATGACAAGTTATAAGCTATGTAATCAAAGTATGTCAAAATTACGGTTTAGTCAACTTCAAATGTTAATAAAATATGCAATAATCGTGGTAATGTCATCAAACCAATTGAATGTCCCCCGTATGGACGTTACAAAACTAAATTCGAAAGAATCACATTGTGTAATGACCCTCACTAGTAAGATCACTAAAAACCCCAAATCTTATCCGTGTAAATTCGTCAAACAGTTGGCATGCACTGAATGTTCTTGTTTCAAATGATGTGTTCAGATTGATATTTGTTTTTTTGGGCACCAAATGAAATAACAATACCAATATAAAATGAAATGACAATGCAAGGCCAATATATCATGAACTTCTCAAATCTAATTGCAATGTAGGACTGATTCAAGCTATTACAATGGACATTGATTTATGATAACAAAATGAAAAGCAACTAGCAAAGTCTGATTATCTATTGACTGTTTTTTTCTGAGGATGAATGACTGATTCCAACACTAGACAACAATACAATTATCAATGCCAAATCTGATCTCTATTATGATCACTACAAACTGTTTGTATTATAGCAAAGTCTGAAACCTATGGACTGCATACATGACTGATACAATGAATATACAAGGCATTCATTTACTCCATTCAAAGTACCATCAAAACCATGCTAGAATAATGACAATTGGCAATATAAATGACTGACTGAGTATGCTATAACAGTAACAAAGTATGATTGCTGTAGCAGTGACTGAGACATGCAAATTTCACAATTTCCTTGACACTCCAATGCACTCAAACACACAAATGGAACCTGGTAATAGCTCCTCAAAGTCTGATGATGAACGCTGAAGCAAAATGAACTGGAATGATGCCAAACTCCACCTCCAATCTCTGCCGTATGCTGTACAGGTACAGCTCCTGCAGAAAATAAATGCAGGGTTTTTGGAACCCCAAAATAGTATTAACCTGGCTGCCAATGATGTATTAATCTTCCTCCAAGAGCATAAAAATTATCTCCAAGTATGTTGGGAGATATGAGCAAAATTCTGAATCCAGGCCTTGGTATGAAGTGACTGAAAATGTGCCAAAATGTCTTCAATCTATCACCAAAATGATTCACCAATTAAGTGATGAATTCCAAACCCTTATTCAACCAGTTACAAACCCTCAATATCAATTTTTCAGGTCTGCTTTTTCGGACTGCTTTTTCGGGTCTGCTTTTTCGGACTGCTTTTTCGGATTTGCTTTTTCGGACTGCTTTTTCGAACTTGCTTTTTCGGCCGCCTATAATTTCGGCCCTACTAAAAAGGCCTCCTGAAATGCTGTTTCAATCACAAACAAACTCTTACATCAAATTTTCAATGAAGTACCAATGAGATGGCTGAGTACCAACTCCAAATTTGCAACCCTTCAGTAGATATTTCACTACCTCAATTATGTCAATCTAAGGGAGTGATTCGTTCCCAAAGATCGAATAGTATTTGCAGACTACAAGGCTACAAATTGCTTCACAATGAAAAAGTAGAAGAAATCTCAAATCCAAGCATGTTCAAATGAGAGGCCCAGCCCTCTATTTATTCACTTTTTGGAGAAGTTGCTAAGAACTTCTAGAAACATCCTTTATAAAATCATATTATAATGCACTTTATAATAAAGTAACTTTATAATATAAAAAAGTGCAATCTCAACTTAAAATTATAACAATGTAGGCCCCAAAAGTCTCATAACTGAACGTAGGCTCCACTACAACTGCATGTAGGCCCCAAACTGGATGTAGGCTCTATCGAATGTAGGCTCTGTCAGCAATATGCAATCAAATGATCAGCACAATGACTCTCTCTCCAAATCATTTGCCTACGAGAGTCGATAATAGGCAAATCTGGCACGCAAAATGATGTCAGCCAAAATGGGGACATGACACATTGATATCTATTTTAGAAAAAAAAAAATTATTTTATGAAAATAATGTAACTCTTTGAAAATAACGTTTTCAGCAACATTCCAGTTTTTGTGGGAGAGAAAAAAATATTCAAATAAATTCAAAAATAAAATAAAAAAATATATTTAGAATCTAGACAAAAAAATCTTAAAAAACTCTAATTTACTTCATCTTTTGATTTCAAACGGTTTAACGACAATATGCATCTAAATCTGAAAGTCTTTTTTAAAATGTAGAGTTACATGTCCGTTCAGGCAAAAAAGTGCAACCCACTATTGTGGGTTCACCTGCCGTGCATATAAATTTCACCTACAAAATACAAAATAAGAAATTAATATTAAAATCTATGTTACCTTTTTCGCTATCTATTATGATCCCACTAAAGTGTAAACTTCAAATTATATGTCCTAGTGTAGTGTATTAAAAAATAATCCAAACAAGAAAATGAATCATTTAGTGCACATTTAGTAAATTTGGAATTTGAATAAACTTCTTGGTCAAGGAATTGATTCAACATTGTTTTCTCATGGCGTCGCCCTAGGAGCATATCATGCACACCTTTTTATTGCTCTCTAGATTTACCACTATTTCATTAGTCAAGTCTAAATGAGAATGTAACCATTACAATTCAACAAATTCTCAAAGGCATTTGAAAAAAATCACTTGTCCTTACATGAATTTAGGCACCAAAACATCAAGGCAAACATGTTTGGAACAGTAAGAACCAATCATATCAATTTTACAAGTTACATGATCACTTTTGTGCATCAAATTCAACCTGCGCTTATAAAGATCACTTTATGCTTCCCCTGGCCGTGGCCTCAATATTTACTTTTATCCTTCTCATAAGATGTATCTTCCAACTCAACATTTTAATATAAGAATTATATTTTTATCTTTTTCTTTACAAGCAAAATAGAAAGCACTCAGTTTGTGCTTCCTAAATACACTTATTTACAGCCAAAATATACTAATCCAACAATTTTATACTTAAATAAATTCATAATACAAAATTTCAACATTTATTATATACATATGAAACCCCTAGAAAAAATTTCAAAATTTCAGATAGATTTTAAATATGCGAATCTAATGGTGTCCCCTAGAAAAAAGAAAGCTTCCAAAGGATACAAGGTTCTAGAATGCCTACTAAAGGCTGGAACAGTCCAAATATCAAAAGAGTTACATGACCATTAAAATATTGATGTCAGTTCGTGGATGGATGGAATATTCAGAATTTGATGAATAGAATTTACTTATCAGTATTACTTCTGTAATTCTTGTTTACAAAACACAGCTTGTGCATCTTGGTAAGGGAGCACGAGTAAAAAGATGTTAATAATCCTAGTTCATGTGTACAAGTCTCAGTTTAAAAGTATAATTAAATAAGTCAATAAATACCTCAAGTACAACCCTGATTTGCTGTATAGCAGGAATTCAATAAAATTAAATTTCCAAGGAGCCATAACCCATTAATTTCCATTTCATCCCAGCATTAAGAAACATTGACCCCAGCTGCTGAGAGCAAGGAAGTGAGTTCCCCATTTTGGTGCAACTCCATTGTATCTAAAAAGCAATACAAAACACCAGTTAGGACACCGGCCCTGATTTTGACAATTCTTGAGCCACCAGTATGCAAAAGGGACAATTAATCACATGGTGCAACAAGCAATTAAATCACATGCTCAGAAAATAAATGCTCACTTGGTACAGATAAACCTTAGCAAACACAAATAAGTATAACACTAAAAGAAGCGCACTGAATATGCTGAAGAATCTGAACCACATACTAAGCAACAGAATACTGTGGCAATTAATAGAAAAGTAAATTCTTCTAGAGCATCACTCAGAAGCATGCACAAGTTTAAGATAGTGAGAATTTAAACTTACCACTGCAACCTCCAATGTGCTTTCCACCTGGTTAGAGAAAAAAGAATTAGAATCTCAATAGATGCAATATTTTCTGCAAAAAACCATGTCATTCATTAACAGTTACAAACTTAAAAGCAAACCAATTTTAGGATTAGAGCTCTATACCGCATTCCCTTTGAAATGTTAAAAAAAAAGAAACTCGGTCAAATCATTATCAAAGAATAATATAGAAATGTAGTAGTGGTTTCTTCATCAATTGGAATGGTAACATCTATAGAAAACTAAAGAAAATAAAGAAAACATGAGAAAACATACCTTTACAAGCAGTCAAAGTAGCAAAGCAAGAACATGAAGAAATGCCAAGCAAAGACCATCAGATAAGTAGCAGTACCAATGAAAACCAAAGGCGTGTTCTAATGTTTACCTGCCACCAATTATATAATTGTGTGAAAGGTGAAGGGAGACTAGAGAATAGTCAGTGTGAGGTAGGAGGTTGGGGTAGCAAGGGATATATAGAGGCAGTTTTGGTAAGAAACTTATCCATTGATGGAACTTCAGGAAATAAAGCTTCTTTCCATGGCCTAGAAAAGGTTTCTGGTTGTGAAGCTTCTTATGGTTGTGAAGGAATCATCACAACCAGAAACCTTTTCCAGGCCATGGACACCACAAGCCAACCTACCAAAGGTGAAATGTAAGCTTACCAAAAGGAGTAAGACATTGTAAAATATATGGATATATCTTCAAAGCTGTAAACTATATTTGCTACAAACAATCATGAACAAACTTAATCTTCTTAGTCATTGAAAATTAGTATAATTTTTTGTACATTAACTCACTTAAAACACTGTACCTTTGGAGACCTCAATATTTGATGCAAAAGCATTGGAGTCCACAGGCAATCCTGCCTAGCCCAAAACAAAAAAATATTCAAGTATGTTCATTCAGTTTTGGTGTACTTTCAGTTAGCTTTCATGTTTGCTTCAAGAGGCGAATTTCCAAGTTGAATTTTGGTCAAATGATGATGGTATCTTGTTAAGTGGCTTAATGGGTATCCGTGGTTTCAATTTGGTGAAAATTCAGCCAAAATCAGCGGAGTTATAGCAGATCGAGGGTTTGCCCTCAATCAGGAACAAGTCGTAGGAACAGCTGGTTCCTGTAACCTTTGGAACCGTCAATAGATTCCAATTCCTACTGAAATTGCCAACCAATTTTAACCCTTAGCTTTTTGTAAAGTTCAACTCCACCTTGGAGAATAGCCAAAAGGGTAGCACAGTTTCAAATTTGGTGGAATTTGGTTAAAAATTGGCAAAGTTATGGAGGGTCAGAGGTTTGGGTAATTCACAAAACCACCAACTAGTTCCTAGTTCCTAGTCTAGCACCGACAGGTTCCCAATTACATAAGTTACAATTTCTTTCTTTGAGCCCGATGAAGTGAGTTTTCTTAGTGTTTACATTGTTCCTAATAAAGCAAGAACCACCAGCAAGACCTCAATACTAATAAGTTTTCATAAAGTGCCTTGATGAACAGCCAGAATACTAAGAGGGGAGGGTGAATCAATATTCCCTTAAGATCAATTCATTTAAAGCTTTCCAAATTATTCTTATCAATATAATAGAAAGAAACATATAATCAAATGAATAGCTGAAAAGATATCACATGCACAAGAGAACGCCAGATTTTTATCATGGAAAACCTAAATGGGAAAAACCACGAAGGGGGTTAACTCTCAATATAGTATAACTAGTTATAATATATTACAAATGCTCACTGCAAAGTTCATTACCCAATAAGTAAAGGCTCACTGCCGGAGGGCTCATTGCCCAAAGTAGAATAAGTAAAGAAAATGAACTATTACAATTGCATCTGACATATACACAAAATCAATTCCTTTGAAGCTCAGAAAACGGACTTAACACACTTCATTTGCACTTCAGCAATTTGCATCTGTTTCTGTCACATATTGACATAGGACAGGTAAGGAGGATCCAATTAAGGACAGTCCAAACAAGAAGCCAAACACCACAATGCAGAATAACACAACAAGACAATGTTTTCAACTGACTTTTCATTAACATGCCCAGCTGTAAGGCCTTCCGGGTTAGGGCCAAATACAATTAAAGTATGCAATCTCCCAGCTAGTCCAGCTCTGAAACAAATCAGCAACTGATGGAAACTCTAAGGCAGATCTGAACTTGAGCTCGCAAGCCTCCAAGCAATCTCCTTGTCTCCAAGCATGCAAACCACTAGCTCTACTATTACAAACTATCAGATAACAATCTGATCTTCAAGATCTCGCAGGATCCAGATCTAATCTTCCATCTTACTGACTCCCAAAATCTGCCTCTAAACAACTACCCAAACACTCCTTAAATACTAATCTTCAGCCACAAGTCAGCTGGAAGAAACAATTAACTCCTAAGCCAAGTCGGCTCCTATTACAAACAAATATTAAATGCAACAACAGTCGGCTCATAAATAGCCTTACAAACATTTAATTCTCCATGTCGGCCTCAAGATCTACATAGGAGAATACAACAGAAGCTACCAACAATAAATGCACCAAGTTGGCCAACCAAATCTCCAAGAACTCCAGTTGGTAAACAGAACAACCGAGCACCAGAGAAACAACCGAGCGCCAGTGAAACAACCGATCAAGCCAAGAAACACCGAGCAACACAGGTATTGTTGAGCACAAGTTCCACTGAGCACAAGAGGTTTCACCGAGTTCCTTCAACGACCGAGCTCCCTTCAATAACTAAGACCATCAATTAAAGCTGCAACCGAGTAACACAGAACCAAAACAACACGCCACCATGCAGATTTACCAAGTACCCTAGAATGCCCCTGCATCAAACACCCCAAGTTCGAAAAGATGTTCTCATAGGTTGGAAGAACATCTTCCGGGATTCCGCACATAAACCCCGAACTGGTTCTTCACATACAAGTCCTCCAACTTTTCACCTTGCATACTCGTCCACTTCAACTTCCTCTATCTCTTCAAGTCTTTCCTTGATAACACACAGGCTTGTTCTCCATACTGATCAATCCTTTCAGAATTTCTCAACTCATCTTGGCTACCAAAGCTCAGGTTTCTCCTACTGAGTGTTGTATCCAGCAAAAGCATCAGGGAAAGCTTCCTGTTATCCTTCTCAACAGTAAACACATTCTTGACACAATCATACATAGCTCTGCAATCATATTGCCAAGGTCTACCGAGCAATATATGACAACTATTCATCTCCACAATATCACACAACACTAGATCCTTATACTGGCCAATCTAAAAATCAACAAAGCACTGCTCCCTCACTTCTAGAGCATGAACATTTTGTAACCAGCCAATCCTATAAGGATGAGGATGTTTCATTCTATTTAAACCAAGTTTCTGAACCATGTCCTCAGCAACAAGGTTATTAGTACTACCACTATCAACAATTACATCACAAAGTTTACCTCTTGACTTGCACCGAGTTCTGAACAAATTACTCCTCTGACAAGGTTCCTCCTTTTCACCGAGCAATTCTCTAAACCAGCAAGTTCTCAGATTCAGGTTCATTCTAAATGTTCTGATTTACCACATCAGTCCTTCGGTCACCAAATTTCTTCTGTGTACACTCAAAAGAATAGTGTCCTTCACCACAATTATAACAAGTACCCTTAAAGATAACCCTACCTATCTTCTTTTTCACTTCCACAAGTTTCGGTTCATCTTCAACATTCGGTTTATCCTTCATCGAGTGATCAATCTTTTCCTTCCCTCAGGGATTACTATGTTGTCTCCTTTTCAACTTATCTTCTACCTTCAGAGCATACTGATAAGCATCTTCAACCAAATCAATCTTCAGCATACCAAGCTCATCCTGAATATTAAATCTCAAACCATTCACATACCGAGCTACATTTTCTTTACCAAGTTCTCTGTGTCCAGACCGAATAGTCAATTTATAAAACTCCTCGGTATAGTCCTCCACAGTCAAATCTTTTTGCTTCAAATTCTGCAACTTCTTAAACAAGTCAAGCTCATAGTCGGCAGGTATGAACTTAGCTTTCAATTTAGTCACCATCAACCTCCACTAATTGATCTTCATTTCACCTTCATCTTCTCTATCTCTTTGTAATTCTTTCCACCAAAGAGCAGCATGTCCTTTCAACTTAGTCTGTGCCAATCTTACTCTAAGAGGATCTTCAATTTCTTCAAGCTCAAAGAAGTCTTCTAATTCACCAAACCAATCAATCAAGTCCTTGGGTCTCAAAGTACCAGAGATAATAGAAACTTCCATTCGATAACTAGTACTTAACCGAGCTCCAGATTTATGTAACCGACCAGTTCTGTCTTCACCAGATCCGTCTCTCTGGTCATCTCTACTAGATCTAGCAGCTTCCTCATAACCATCTTCAGTGCCAAGATTCCTCGGCATACCAGCAATAGCTCTCATGACCTCAGCGATCATGTTATTCTTCATCAATTCCATCTCAGATCTAAAATCAACTTTAACCTTCTCTGTAATTGTAATGTCCCCATCTAAGGACTTACCTATTTTACTTGATAATTCCCAATTAGAATTTGGGATTGCGCTTTCTCCATATTTCATAAGTTCTTTATTTGTATCTTCATATCGCTTTTATACCATTCCATACTTTATCATTGATATTTGTCTCTATGTCTACGTAATCCACACTCCCCTATGAATATATCACTATTTCTTATTGTATCTCACTGTAGTACCATTTCTTTAATAGATTTTTTACATATCTTAATTTAAATCCCTGCGATTTTACTTTTGTTTCTTATTCTTTTCTTTCACTTCATATAAGAAGATCCAAATGGAAAAATGGTTATCTCTGACTGTTAAGCCCCCAGGTGTAATATTTAAATGGATATCTAACTTAACACATTACATCCTTGTTTATTGTCCCACTATGCAAATGATTCATTTCTTTCCCCTGTTTCTTCCTTGAAGAGGATTGATTATAATTATGATCTCCTACTCCATATTCATTCCATCTTATCGTGTTACCCTTAAGAGATTTTACCATATATACTACCTCTTGTATATTAATGCCTCACTGGACCATTATGTTTGAGGGTCTCCTTATTAGGCGTCCAGTATGACTACTCAACACCCTACACAATAAGACTAACACGTGCATCACAAATCCCTGTAGGCTTTGTGATGATTCATGCTTTCTTTCTCCTTCCATGCATTCCACTGGTCTTCCGCGTTGATGCTTCTTCTTAGTCCATCTATGTTCGATGATATTCCGATTCGACCACTTGTCTCTTTGGTGCCTTTTATGTTCCGTTGAACAATTGATTCCCCCAGAATATCAATGTCAATGAAGTAATACGAATATATTCTTCTTCGTGATCTCCCAGAGATAATCCTCCTTTACATCTATCTTAGATGATACAATCTTAGTAGTTATATTTATCATTTCTCCTATTCCGTGTGCCATGTATGTGTATTCAAACCAGAAGTTACAGATAATAATAATGGTGGTTATTTATAGTGATGGACGTGATTGAATTCATGCCACTGTGTTGAGTTTGGAAGTTGTAGTATAACCTCTCGATAGTATTCGAACCTCTAAGTTGCTTATTCGATCATGATTCTCAAACAAGTGTTTGCAGTTCTCCTCAATGTCGGGAATGACCACTACCGTAATCTCCGTGTATCTTGTCATAGATATATGATTTGTGAAACGATCTTCATGAATAATATTATTGATATTCATCGTATATCATTTCACCGTATATCACTTGTCTTGCTGTCGGATATCACTGTTATGATCAGTGCTTTTGTTTCCCCTAATTCTCCTGTTGTCCCTTTCCATTACCGTGAATGGAATTTTAAATATGTGTTTGCTTTCCTAGACGTGACCCTTCATGCCGTCGACCCAGGTTAGAGATAGTTTGATTACTATTTTGTATGTATTCGTAATTTAGTCTATATTTGAATTTATATATTTTGATATATGTTAATATGTATAATATGACATTTGATGATGTTTATATCTTTCAAATGTATATTATATGATATTCCATATGTTATTCTCATTTATATTTTGACATAATATATTAAATAATATATATATTTAATTATATTTATATATAATATATTATTATATTATAATATATTAAGGATAGATTATATTTTCTTATTTTTATTTATTAAATATTTCTTTTATTATTATTCTTTATTTAATAAAATTTTATTGCTTAATTATTATTTACACTTATATTATTATTTATTTATATATATTTAATATTCTACAATTATATTTCTAATGTATAATGGTAATCTTTAATTATCATTATATTATATTATTTCTTTATTTATTTCATATTCAACCATTATTATTTATAATTTATATAATGATTATAATTTATATTTAAGTTTTATTTCCAAAATGGGGACATGACAGTAATCTTCGATTCCACAACATCACAGAGATCTACAATCGCTCTAGGGTCCAATCTTCTCGGAGGCATCCTTCAAGATTTTCGAAAACCCAAAGCAATAAATCACCAACAAGGTCCTGGTGCAAACAACCTCAACTCGGAGATCGGCTTACACACTCAAGATCTTCAAGCTCCACCTAACGCAGGACAGGTAAGGAGGATCCAATTAAGGACAGTCCAAACAAGAAGCCAAACACCACAATGCGGAATAACACAACAAGACAATGTTTTCAACTGACTTTTCATTAACATGCCCGACTGTAAGGCCTTCCGAATTAGGGCCAAATACAATTAAAGTATTTCTGCAATCTCCCAGCTAGTCCAGCTCTGAAACAAATCAGCAACTGATGGAAACCCTAAGGCAGATCTGAACTTGAGCTTGCAAGCCTCCAAGCAATCTCCTTGTCTCCAAGCATGCAAACCACTAGCTCTACTATTACAAACTATCAGATAACAATCTGATCTTCAAGATCTCGCAGGATCCAAATCTAATCTTCCATATTACTGACTCCCAAAATCTGCCTCTAAAAAACTACCCAAACACTCCTTAAATACTAATCTTCAGCCACAAGTCGGCTGGAAGAAACAATTAACTCCTAAGCCAAGTCGGCTCCTATTACAAACAAATATTAAATGCAACAACAGTCGGCTCATAAATAGCCTTACAAACATTTAATTCTCCATGTCGGCCTCAAGATCTACATAGGAGAATACAACAAAAGCTACCAACAATAAATGCACCAAGTCGGCCAACCAAATCTCCAAGAACTCCAGTCAGTAAACAGAACAATCGAGCACTAGAGAAACAACTAAGCACCAGTGAAACAACCGACCAAGCCAAGCAACACCGAGCAACACAAGCATCGCCGAGCACAAGACGTTTCACCGAGTTCCTTTAGCGACCAAGCTCCCCTCAATAACCGAGACCGTCGATTAAAGCTGCAACCGTGTAACACAGAACCAAAACAACACACCACCATGCAGATTTACCGAGTACCCTAGGGCCTAGAATGCCCCTCCATCACATATGACTGTATATTCCTTTGCATGTTCACATACACATTTCTTGCTATCTTCTTAAAGGGTATACAATATATATATAACCCAACCTTCTTCCAAGTCGGCCAAACACACTTCTCATGGCAGTAGGCTATGTTAATCTTTACACGTTTCATCCAAAGCATACCAAACATTTTGTTCTCATAAGTCGGCCAAAACACAATGATTATTGATACTAACTTGAAATTGCACATTTCATCCATACCTTATCCTTGTCCCAAAATCATAAGACCAAAAAACATCTGAGAGAAGAAATGCAAACATATTGATACCCTGTTATGTTCCGAAGGATCACAGTAACTAGTAAACTGATCTTTCAGGCTAAGTAGCAATCTGACTGAAGCACCAAAACACATGAAAACTTGAATATAGAAGCATTCGATAAACCAAAACATGTCAAAATCTCATACCCATATTGTAGTTGCAAAGCAATGCGGACCAAAACAAGATCAACAAAATCACTTAAATTCTGAAATATACAACAGTACAAGTCAACAAAAGTATGTTGACATCAATGACAACCATTATGGCACGAGCATAACATTCTCCTTCATCAATGACAAACTTCCAATGGTGCCTAAGGACCACAAAGTTCTCAATCAAGATCATATGAAGGATAGGCTCGGTGGTGGAGCCAATTTAAAACCCCCAATGGTTCCAATTCTGCAAACCACCCCAATGGCTTAGGTTCCCACCATTACCTCCAATGAAATAGAACAAAAGACAAAAACTTCAACATTTTTTTCAGAAATTCCTAGTAAACCTAAAAGCACAAGAACGAAGGATTGGAGTTTTACATGGGACTAAAATCCCAACCAAGAAACAAAGGGCTAAGACATTGTGAAGCTCAAAACCCCAATGAAGATGACAGAACCAAAACCATTGATAGGACTGATTCCTAATTGAACCAAAAGGCCACATAAGACAAGTAGGGGGAGTTTCCAATAGAGGCAAGAACCCCCAATAAAGTGTTCAATGTTGGGTTCCTAAGAGCTCAAGAGTTCCAACAATAGGCAAATGAGATTTCTTTGAAATAATCATATTAAAGCAATAACCCAAGACCAAAAGAGACTAATTCCTAGTTCTTGGCAAATCTCTGGTGTATTGGGATTTGATTGTTAAAGTGAGCGAGTGCCTGCAAGGTATGTAGGAATTGCCAATAAAGTTCTTGATGGATATTAAAGCATCAACCAAAGCTAGGAACACTCTAAGTGTTTTGGAGGAACATCTAAATTTCAAATGACAACACGTGGCTAAATGAGATGAAAAGAATGTCCATCTTTTATTCCATGACAGATGGTCAATGATTTAACTTCTAAAAGAAACATTAAAGAAAGAAAAAGAATGGCAATCATTCAATTCCATGATGGACAGCTGACGATATAACTTCCAACTGAGTGTCAATGTTAAAGTACCAATGGGAGACCATTGTGGCACTACCTGGTTAGCTAATTTCAGAATTGGCTATGCTGACATCTTCGATACCATGTCCCTGACAGTGGTAGATCAGTTTCTTTAGCAAGGCTTCATGAGGGGAGATTTTGAGATGTAAATTTTATGGTTGATCAGATTTTCTTTTTCGTTGCCCAGGATTGAGTCTAGCAGTGGGATTGCAGATATGGACTTCATTGAGATGCCTTGGTAGGATATGTTTCATGGTATTGATTTCAGCCCTTTCAAGTATTTCAGCTTGGTATTTGATGATTACCTTTTGGAGTTTAAGTAGAGGAGAGTGCTGTTTAGGCATGTAGGTTTCATGGTTGTGATCAGAGTGGCATAGCATCAAAATTGTAGTTCTTTTATTTATTCTGACTTGGAGCCTTGGGATCACTTTGGTTTGCAATCCAATGGTCATTGGGAATGTCAGAACCAATGTTGACTTTCTATAGTTTACTACTATAGTGCATCAGGTTGGTTCTCTCAAAGAACAGCCTTCTGAGGAGTTCATTGAGTTTATGCAGATTTCTAATTGCTCTTCTTACATGAGGTTTTTAGGTATCTTGTGTTGGTACTTTGCAGGATTCTGATTTGAATAGATGGTGCTACAGATCTCCTAGGTTGACTAGAAACCCTCGGATTGTTCTTGGTTTCAGCTTGCATCAGTCTGATGTCATGGGGATTATGTTTGCATTGCTTGAGGACAAACAATCTTTGGGAAGGGAGGACTATAATGTCCTCATTTTCGGGTTGTCAGTAATCTGATATTACCGGTGAGCACAAATGGTTCGGTGGAGTTGTATGACGCTTTTAGATGCGATTTCTAGCTCCCAATTTGGGATCCAAGGTTTTTGGAGGGAGGATCTATTTTTTTAAGTCACCCAGTTGGTTCCATTTATCTTCTTTCATCATCGGGATCACTCCTATGCAATCAGTTTTTTATTCTGAGGCTTTTTGACCATTGTCAATACTTGGTCGTATTATTGAGCTATATTTAATTAATTTTACTAAGGTTGCCATTTTAATTAAAATAATTTATCTGACACCTCAATGTTATAGCTCTTTTAGATGAAATTTCTAACTCTCAGTTTGGGCTCCAAGCATTTTGGAGGGAGCGTGTACTTTTATTAAGTCACCTATTTGTTTCCAATTATCTTCTTTCATTATCAAGATCACTCCTACGCAAGCAGTTTTCAATTCTGAGGCTTTTCGACCATTGTTGCTACTTGGTTGTATTATTGAGCTATATTTAATTAATTTTACTAAGGTTGCCATTTTAATTAAAATAATTTTTTTGACACCTTTATATTATAGCATGTTGGAAAGAGAGTGTAATTATTTGAATGATGGGATGCTAAAAAGCAATTTTTATGCTGAAAATGTTTTAAAAGTAAAATAAATCACAGGCTTTTCAACCAGTGTGACTACTTGGCTATATTATTGAGCTATATTTATAATTTAATTAATTTTAATTAGGTTGCCATTTTAACTAAAATAATTTATCTGACACCTCAATATTATAGCTTGTTGGAAAGATAGCAAAAAGATTTGAATGATGGGATGCTAAAAGAAACTTCCAGTGCTAAAAATGTTTGAGAGTAAAATGAATCACAATTTGGAGCTAAAAGCCTTAATTAACTAATTAAGTGATTTTAAAAGGGAGATTCTGGAAAGTTCCTAAAAGCCTATAAAAAGGGAATTGCATGCTCATTTGGTACGTTGAGCTTATTCTATTTTCTCTGATTGGAGCCCTTGTGGTTCTAGAGTTTGAACTTGTTCTGTCTCAGCCTCTTAAGGATGAAAATCCTTTAGAAAAGATCAATTCGGCACTGAAAGATTCGTCCCTAGCAGGTGATTTGGGCAGAGTCACTCAGATTTCCAAGCAAGATTCAGTGGTGCAACAATTCTACCTAGCCAATTCATTGGAGATATCAACCAGATATTTCATAGTGCGATTCCTCAAAAGTTTATCAGATTTGTGCAGTCTCTTCTAGAGACAGATTTGCAGAAGATTGGATATATTGCAGATATTTCTGGAGTTCTTGAAGGTATTTGTGAATCGTCCAATACACATAAGGACACCCTAATAATTTATGAGATAGTTTGACATGGGTATTCATTGGTGATTCATTTTATTAGCTATATTACCCTAGGCGTGGATTACTTTTTTAAATTCAGTTGCAGATTCTTATATATCATTTCATGGCATGAGGATATTCTTGCTGGTTGGAGACCTTTATTGCAGTCTTGGTAACCTATATGCTATGTGTGGACGTCTTGGAATTAAGGCAAGGATGTGGACGAATATAAAGATAGCTAGAAACTATATTTTGAGGGAACCGTGGCACTTGTTGGACTGATGCCCTAGACAATTAGCTAGAACCAATCAACTTCTAGCTGCAGCTATACTTGGGGGTCATGGATTCTTCACTTGAGTGAATCGTGTGAACTTGTTGTAATCCCCCTGAAGAAGGGGTACAATGCCAACCTGGGGAGAGGGTGGCTTGTCATAGCAAAAGTGAATCATAACTAGAAAAGGAATGCTTCATCAATGGAGCACGGAGGGAGAAAGTTTGTCATTGATCTCAGAACCCAGATGGTGAGAATGGGACCGAACGATGAAGGCATCCTCGAACTAGAGGGGTCCTCTGAGGATGAAACTAATTCTCTTAATGGATTCTTCCATTGCCAAATGGAAGACCACGAGTTGTTCAAATGCAACATGCTGCAAACAGAAGAGGAGTCGGAGGACTTGTTTTTGCCGAAGTACGGGGAATACAAGCAAGGGGAGGCCTGAGTGAACGAGACTCCTGCACACAAGTTTGATAGGAAGAAGCCAATGAAGTACGAGGAACCCTCAAGATCACAATCTCGACGATGAGGCAAATCCCAAAAACATTTTGGTAGGAGATTATTGGAATCCAGTGCTGAAGGTGACAGCATTTAAAGTTTTCATGGAGTACAAGGACGTGTTCGCCTGGACCTACAAGGACCTGAAGGGAGTACCCCCGGAATTGTGCGTACACCATATCCCGTTGGTGCTTGGAGCCATACTGGTACAAAAGAGGCCGTACCGGATGAATAAGAACTATGCCGCCAAAGTGAACGAGGAGATAGAGTGGATGCTAGAGGCGAGCATCATTTTCAGGGTTCAAACAAGCGAATGGGTGTCCCCCATAGTCATATCACTGAAGAAGGATGCCAATCAAATCCATATTTGTGTAGACTTCAGGTGCCTGAACATTGTCACAATCAAAGACCCCTTCCCCATACTGTTTACAGACACCATCCTACAGGAAGTTGTTGGATATGAAATGTACTCATTTATGGATGGGTTCTCAGGTTATAACCAGATTTCCAAATCGGAGGAAGACAAACTAAAGACAACATTCGTGGTGGAAAACGGTGTATACGCGTACAACCAAATGCCCTTCGGTCTGTGTATAATGGATATCCAATCCATTCCTTGGGGATATGGAAGCACTGTGATATGATAAGGACCAATCACAAGGAATTTTATGCACAGTCAAGAATCGCATCAATAGTTTGACTATTCCATCAGAGTTTATAATTCAATGAAGAATTTAAGACCAAGAAATACTTGGGATAGCAGTGACAGAAAACAACTAGTCAGTAGCCCACCTCCAATCAAATACAATTTTAATACACAGCCAATATTACATATAATATCACAGTAACATCACACATTAACTTCAAGAGAAAATCAGAAATAAAATAATAATCAGTATTCATAGATTCAATCAGTAAATTTAAATGCATCTCATATAAGAACAACAATCACGAGGGTTAGAAGAACTCAATCTTCACTCATTGAAGATCATTATCAATCACAGTTTGGGATAGAAAAACATAAATTCATTTACAGAAAACAGAAGATAATAAAGATAGAGTCTCAGAAAGAAAAGTATTGAACAAGAAATACTTCAAGAATAAGAGTATCCCAGGAACAAGCATTCCCCTCAAGGACAACAGATTAGAACTAGCTGCAGGGAGGAATTCTCATTGATCAACAAGGACTTGCCTCAGCTAGCAAATAAGGATAAGAATCAAAGACATTCTAAGTCGAATATTATAACTCCTATTATGAAATTTAGGCAGAGATTGGACATCTTTGAAGGTTTGTTCGTCAAGAAGCAAGACAATTGTCATTTCTAGGAGAGGGGACATTACAAAATGCAACTGAAATAACATTTAATTGCTTGTTTGCTGGCATATTCTGATATAAAATGCTGTTACAAAGTTACATGATACAACTACAGCTGGATGGATAAAGGAAATGCCATACCCAATGTGATGAAGAGTGAAAAAGATGTTTGAATGTATCAAAATAAACCTGGGTACAACCCTTGGTATTGCCTAGGCATCTAGGTTCATACCCGAGCGCATAGGCAGTGCCCTAGCAGTACCTAAGGCCATATCCGTACCAAGAACCAGGGTTTACCAGTAGTACCCAATAACATAGTGGAAATACAACCTGCTTCTATAAATCAAATTAAGCATGAAGGCTTATTTATCCATAAAAACAATGTTATTTCCAGAACTTGTCTTCTATTCATATTATTTCCTTGGTTTTCAATTGCTTTTTAAAACTCAATTCTCTATGGCAGTGTCCCTAATTTAACTCATATGATAAAGTTTATACTAATTAAATAAATGTGGATAGAGAGTTATATATCTATGTCAAAGAATAAATGTGGATGCATAGTTATAAGTTTTAATTAATGAGATATTTTAATATTTTATTTTTTAAAGAAAAATGTGGACAAGGGGTCTGCTCCCATATATTCAAAATTCAGAATCCAAACATGCATGATACATAGGAGTGTGCATCAAAATTACAAAGTTCTCATTCTTCTCTATTCTTTGTCGATCTTAAAGTCATTTGAAGCAAAGATTTTAATAGTTTTTTCTTTCTTTTACGTCTACCCATTCCTACTCATTCTTGGATGAGGAATCCATTTGGATATTCTCATCCCTTGTCATCTTTTTGTCATATTCAATGGTAGTAGGAGACTGGACAGGCACAACAAACGAGAAAGATTTGCTTGATTGTATGTTGGATCCCTACCCCAAACTATGAATATGTCATTTGTATCAGATGAAGTAGTGTTGGGTCTTTCAGACCACGTGAAGGGGAGGTGCCTGTCTAAGTACTACTATCGCAGAGTGCACTTGGGGCAACAGATACAGATGTTTCATTTGGAGGGACAACATAGTGATGGGATTAAACCCCATTCCACCAAATAGGTTGAGTCCAAACTTGAGAATGCTTCTTATTGCAATGCGATATAAGGTAAACTGTTGAGTAGCATATCCTACATCTGAAAGCAATTTTCTTGTAGTCGATTGGCTGTCTCCAGCATTTATTGCCAACCTTCAATTGAATCTCAATAGGAAGACCTTTTGGTATGTCCATTTCTACACAAAGACATGCACAGGTGGAGCATTCATAGTTAATTGTTTCTTCTGATATGCCTTGACATTTCCCAAGCTATTACTAATGGCTTTTAGGCACCCAATCTTCCAAAATTACAAAGGAGATAAGGAAGCTGCACCCATAGAAAAGCAAAGAAGAATGTCTTTGTTTGAGGGTCGAAGGATGAAAACCACAGCTTCATGCAGAGAAAGTCCCTACAGAGGAACCAAGACCCGATGTTGAGGACCAGCTCCTTGCCATCCTCATACTTGAATCCCAAAATTTAAAAAAAAACCCTGGCACAGGGGTAAATGCTAACCTCCACCAAAGATTTCTTCCACTTTTCACAGATAAAGCTAAGAAGGTCTCGTAGGTTTGGCCAAGTTCACATAAATCTGCAAATAAGGACATTTCTCTGCAGGAATTCCTCTTTGTCGCTTATAAAGCAACCAATATTAATCTCTGCCACAGAGTCTCAAAGAACTGAAAAAACGAGGGTTTAGATTACCAGAGGTGCATGGAGATGAGGGCCCAATAGAAGTGCAATGAGGTGAGTTGGCAAGGTGTGTGTACTTGCACTTGGCATTGCACAAAGTCGCCCTAAAATCTAGAGGGCTATCCTTCGACCACAGCATAGAAGGGTCCACATCACATCTTGGTTCAGATTTTGATCTATAAGGGAACTCTTCCAGTGGGCGAGGTGTAAGTCCATGAGGCAAAATACAGACAGACTTTCACTCACTAGTGGATCACTTGGCATCAAAAATCTATCCAACGAATGCCATAGAAGAGTTCACTTAGACCTATCCCTAATATGGGATGAAGGAGGCAGGGGCGACAATTTGTTTTGATCAAAGCCCCAGTTGCCGTGAGCCACAAGATCGAAGGATACCTGATCCCAGCACGAGATAGAAAGGCAAGGTAGGGCATTGCAACCCCTAGACTTGGTATGATCCGCCTAATTCAAACATGAGATGCCATTACCTAGTGCAGGGACCACATGAGAGGAGGTGAGCAAACTAGGAGAAACAGTTTGGCACAGACAAACAGTCATTATGGAATAACGGAAAGAAGCAAGTCATTTTAAAATCATGCAGATGATCCTGGTGCAAATGCTTTCACATTTATAACAGTATATTCACTTTAAAATCTCGTCTTCTCTACTTTTTGAAGATTTTAGAAGAGACCGCCTTTTCAATGTTTCATTCACTCACGTGAATTTTTAATTAAGGATTTTTATTTCTAATATTACAGTCAAAATTTCAATGTTCAAACTTACAGAAACACAAGGGATTGCCAAGAACCATCAAAATCATGGGAACAATTAATAAAAAGGAAAAAAACATGGCTACATAGAGAGGGAAGAGGAACAGGGGTCAGAGATGCAGGACCAAGTGATGGAGAGACACCTCCATGGAACATAGGTTCAATCAGCCTCGAAGTGTGCTGCTGCTTAAGTGACTCCAATTGCACTGCTTCTTAACTGAATTCAATTACAAAAAATAAGAGGCTTTTCTTACCAATAAAGATATTAGGTACTGTTGATTGCCCTGTTAGTGCCTTTAATGCATCTTGTACTTGTCGTTCTCCACTCCCTGTAATCAAACATGAAATATACACAGAAGGAGATAATTATATTCTTCGGTAAACATATATATTATGTTGTAACAAAATTGAAATATATGATAAAATAATAAGTGAGAAAAATCCCTAACAAAATCAACATGCACAGTGATTACAAAAGAACTGCAGCCATCAATTACATAAGAAGAGGAGAAAAAGATATCAGTTAGACATATAAACATTGAAAAGAGATAGTGTAGTCCCATATCAAAAAACCATGTTCACCTTTTAAGATGCTGTTGGCATCATTACAGTGATCTCTGGGTGGGGTTAAAGTCAAACAAATACTATACAATCACCTCATTATCATTATTTGCAGGTATAAATCCAGAACAAAGGATAAAGGGATTCAGGCCCAAAAACTAAAAGTAGATGAAAGTTCCAAAATCTCTTCCAAGCAAACCAAAATGATTAAAAACCAATTATATCCAGTTTTGATGAAAATTTACTGGCAACATGGGTTTTCTGATCTTAGTCTGCTAGTAAAATCAGATTTTCAAAAAAGTAACCTGGGCTCAAAGTGCCAAAACACTCTGCCAGTGTGCTTTGTCAAGCAAGAGAGGGAAGTGAAGTTTGGAAGTCAGGGCCATTTTTAGGGGACAATAGGGGGTTAGTGATGCATACATACATATAATACGTACAAAAATACATACATACCTAAGAAAATATGTGCATAAGTACATACATACCTGTTGTGACCTTTTCACACCATCACCCCATTGCAAATGGGGACCCCCTCTTTTAACTTGTTGTTGTTAGGTTAGTTTTGTTTAGGCAATGAGTTTGGCAGTTCAAAGCTTTATAGATTAAGGGGTGGCAGAAAATCAAAGAGATCAAGTTGTGATTTTAAAGTGCGAATATTAAAATTGAAGTCCTTCCGAGTCAAGTTATAGTGGGTTGAGTCTAAAATCCTAAGTGTAGTGTAATGTCCCCGTTTTTCAGGCTCTTGGGATTAGCCTATCGTGTGACCCTCGTAGGCTAATGAGGATGGACAAAGGGTCTCTTTCAATGGGCATCTACTTAAGGATTCAGTATGCTTTGGGTTTGGCTTTTGTTTGGCGTCATTCGGACTTCATTTGCTATAGTTTTGCCACATTTACTATTTATAGTAAGCCTGATGTTGTTCGATAAGGACCCTTCCTCTTTTTGCAAAGTGCATTTGGTCACATGGGGAAATAATAGGTGTAACTCCTGTTTCAGATGGCATATTAAAAGGATAAGTATTTTGGGAGTTATTATTTTGGTGGCCAAATTATTATTAAATCATTAAATGGCTTATTATAAAGTTATAATTTTACTTTATAATTTCACTTAAGTTGAGGGTTGAGTTATCATGGGAAGGGGCCATTTATTTAATTAATTTATGGAAGCCTAAGCCAAGGTATTAATTTAAAGTATTGGAGTAAATGAATTATTAAAAAGAATAGTATATCTATTTATCCCACATAGGTAAGAATTGTGTTTGAGCTCTCACAAGAAAGAATAAAAAAGGACTTGAGAGCTCATTCTCAAATATCTATTGATCATTTGATAAAAATTGTTTATTGAGAAGTGGATAAGAAAGGCTAGGGTTTGAGGACTGATTCCTCATTTTTGCAATTTGAATCATCACTGATTGATGTTGAATTTTACCACTGAAATTCTGAATATTTAGTTCTGATTCTGGGAATGCAATTTGATGCTGATGTATATCAAAGTGTTAAGAGTTCTAAAATTGCTGTTGTTCAACAAATATTCTTCATCAAAGTTCGATTTTCTTTTAGAGATTCAGATAATTGCCAGGAAGGTTGTTGTATCTTCCCAATGGCTGCGATTGAAAGTTGGTGAGCATTGGAAACATTAATCAAGAAAATTACTGATATTCTTGACTACGTATTGAACTAGAGGGCAGCGTTTCCTTTCTTTATGGCTGCGTGAGGTGTCTTTGAGGACTGTGTCACTTCTAGAATTGGCTGTGTGGCTTATCTTGAAAGTTGGGAGTGATTCCTTAGGAGCTGCGTGCAATACATACAAGGTGGCGTGCATTCTTGAGGTCTTTTAAAAGTGTTGCACATTCATTATTAATGTAATATTTTAAATATTTGTCAAGCATGTGAATTGAATTGATAATTATCTTTGGAGTTAAAATTTAAAATTGAAGTTGTTGTTTTAATTGAAAATCTGAAAAATTTATTGAAATTCACATATGATTGATTCAAAATTCCTATATGATCTGAAAACGATTTAAAAAGTGCAATTAAAAGTGTGAAAGAGTTAGTTTGCAAAAGAGAGCCAGCTAGGCTCTTTACAGTGGTATCAGAGCGGTTTCCTGCCATCCTGTGGAGTATGAAATTCATTTTTATTCTGATGTTATATTAAGAGTGACCAGTACTCTCGCTTTTCTAGCTATGGACAAATACAGGAGGCCTAGTTCTGAGAGTCGGCGTAGCAATGTGGGAAAAAGTCAAGAAATAAATGCCTTGATGGAAAGTATGGAGAAACTTAAGCTTCATCAACAAAGGTTGGCAAAGAGCTTGTCGGATCCAGAGACAGTTGAGAGGGCAGCGAGGTATATGGTTTCTGCCTTTAGAAGGCAAAGCTTGAGTTTTCCCCGACAGGTGCCCATGATGCAAATGTACCTATATTTAGTACGGCACCTACTAGTCCTATCCACAGTGCTGATGATGGACTTATTTCACAAGGACATGTGCATGTATCATTACCATTGGTGGACAAAAGCACTGAGCTTCAACAGGTTGAGGCTCCCAGAGTAGTCGCTACAGTTAGTTCAGAGGCAGGTGATGTTGTAGTTGTCACTGAGTGTTCAGACTCTTACGAGAAGGGAGTTGTTATTGGAGACTTTTATGTCAGCTATCGTAGTGTTGCTCCAGTGCAGGAGGCAGTTGCTTCCTCATATGAAAACAATGCATGTATGGAGTCACCTAACTGTGATGTTGGTGATCTGGGCAATATAGCAGAGTCGGTAGATGGTGGTTCATGCTCCAGCATTATTGGTGTACAACCTGACATTGTTGCGTTCAGAGTCGGGTGTCAGCAGTTGAGGCTTTAATAGGAGATGTGGATACAGATAGTATGGACACATCCGATGATACTTTTGATGATGCTATGAGCCGCACTGGGTATGACACCCCTTGTGAGATATTGGGTGATGACTCCGAGGAGGTTTTGGTTGAGTCCCAGGATCAGGATTCACTGGGGCTCTCTGATATTAGCGATACTACACGGGCTTCCATTTCTTCAGATGAGGAGTTGATTGAGGTACATAGTAGTTGTATCTCGGATGCAAAGTTGTGTGGGGATGATAGCTCATGTATGAGCGATCTTGTGGTGAGCAGTTCTGATTCAGCTTCCTATCACAGTGCAATTAGTGGGACAGAGAGCTTGCATAGGAGGAAAGGCTTACATAGGCATCATGTGTCCAGTCAACTGAAGGTGAATGACAGAGACATCTCTTCAGCTATTGAGCATTATGATGCTATTCATCAGATGTTGGACGTATCTAGTTGGGGTGCTCCTATGTCAGATGAGCACGGTGATAGTAGCTTTTCCCTAGCAGAGGTTCATGCGCTTCGAGAGGCTGTCAGGGTCTTGAAGCATAATTATTCACAGTTAGTCGCTGACAGGGATTAACTTCTGGAGTGGGAGAGTACCTGTTATGAGGCATTGTTAGGGAAAGAGGAGGTAGTTGAGCTCACCCATGAGTTAGAGGTGACTGTGGACTCACTATAGTGTACCCAGTTGGCTTTCTAGGGGTCACAATCACGATTAGAAGAAGTGACCGTGGAGTTGGAGCATGTTCAGTCCACACCAGCCCCAAACCCAGTTCGGTTGCGCATTGGGGTGGTTGGTGGTGAGTTTGCTTCTACGCTTGGGGATGAGGGACGTGATGATGTGGCAGATACATCCGTCTTGGATATGGGTGCAGCAGGTACAAAGGAGGTGAGAGCATCAGTGGGGACGAGCTCTCATGGTGATTTGCTTCCTTCTGCTAGAAGCGAATCTATTTCTACATTTCTTACAGCTGATAGCATTAGGCAATTGGCAGTGCCACATTTTCAGAGGGATTAGCTGTGGGTTGCAAGGGAGCAAGTTTACGCTTCCACATATAATTTCCACTGCACCGAGTCATTCATGGAGTACTTACTTGAGAGTGCAGATTTGTGGGAGGATTCATACAGAGTATCTGAGGGTACTCTCCTTCGGGGCTCTCGTGCTATACGATGTTTGGTGGGGAAGATTGTAGAAACTTTGTCTACAATGCTTCTGAATAGGGATTTTGTGGTTGGATTTGCTAAGAGGATTGCCCAAGATCCTACCTAGTCTACAGTTATACGGAGTCAAAGATTGGAGCCATCTCCTGATTCCCAATTTGGTAATGATGAGCCTTTGACAGAGATTGGGGCTTTCTACCGGCATTATACGGTGGGGTATGCTCATCATTTTTCTTTTGACCCACGGGTAGAGGATTTGGTCTCACGCAGGTGTGGACTAGCTCCAATTTCTTACCATCCATTATGGGATGGGTTAGTACCATCTTTTGCAGATGGAATTGGCAGTTGCAAGTTAGACCACTTGCAGTATCGACACACCCAAGATAGTTTATCAGAGGTTGGATTTGGTGGTAGTGACTTAGGTACCTATGCTTGTTATCATATCCATAGTGCAGTTGGGTGTGAGTGTCAGTTAGACAAGTACTCAAGTATTGACAGAGTTGTTTCAGTTGGGTTGAGTTCCACTGAGTTGTTTTCTCCATCGGCACCTATAGTTGGTCTTCAGATGATGTTGTCAGTGATGTCAGTTGTTTGGGTGTTGAGTGGAATTTCTCAGTTGCTGATGTTTGTACTGTTGATGCTGATGATTTCTTCACAGGAGTATGGTGAGGATCGGGACATTACTCATGACCATCCTTGGGATCCGAGTGGACTGTGATGTTGCTTGTTTTTCCTGATTGCTTGAAAAAAAGCAATCTTGGGAAGGGAGGACTGTAATGTCCCCTTTTTTCAAGCTCTTGGGATTAGCCTATCATTTGACCCTCATAGGCTAATGAGGATGGACAGAGGGTTTCTTTCAGTGGGCATCTACTTCAAGATTCAATATGCTTTGGGTATGGCTTTCGTTTGGCGTCATTCGGACTTCATTTGCTATAGTTTTAACATGTTTACTATTTATAGTAAGCTTGATGTTGTTCGAGAAGGACCCTTTCTATTTTTGGAAAGTGCATTTGGTCACATGGGGAAATAATAGGTGTGACTCCTATTTCAGAAGGCATATTAAAAGGATAAGTATTTTGGGAGTTATTATTTTGGTGGCCAAATTATTATTAAATCATTAAATGGCTTATTATAGAGTTATAATTTTACTTTATAATTTCACTTAAGTTGAGGGTTGAGTCATCATGGGAAGGGGTCATTTATTTAATTAATTCATGGAAACCTAAGCCAAAGTATTAATTTAAAGTATTGGAGTAAATGAATTATTAAAAGGAATAGTATATCTATTTATCCCACATTAGTAAGAATTGTGTTTGAGCTCTCACAAGAAAGAATAAAAAGGGACTTGAGAGATCATTCTCAAATATCTATTGATCATTTGATAAAAATTGTTTTTTGAGAAGTGGAGAAGAAAGGCTAGGGTTTGAGGACTAATTCCTCATTTTTGCAATTTGAATCATCACTGATTGATGATGAATTTTGCCACTAAAATTCTGAATATTTAGTTCTGATTCTGGGAATGCAATTTGATGCTGATGTATATCAAAGTGTGAAGAGTTCTAAAATTGTTGTTGTTCAACAAATATTCTTCATCAAAGTTCAATTTTCTTTTAGAGATTTAGATAATTGCTAGGAAGGTTGTTGTATCTTCCCAGTTGCTGCGATTGAAAGTTGGTGAGCATTGGAAACATTAATCAAGAAAATTACTAATATTCTTGACTGTGTTTTGAACTGGAGGGCAGCGTTTCCTTTCTTTATGGCTGCGTGAGGTGTCTTTGAGGGCTGTGTCACTTCTAGAATTGGCTGTGTGGCTTATCTTGAAGGCTGGGAGTGATTCCTTAGGGGTTACGTGACTTCTTGGCAACTATTGTTCATTCAAGGGGCTGCGTGCAATACATACAAGGTGGCGTGCATTCTTGAGGTCTTTTAAAAGTGTTGCACATTCATTATTAATGTAATATTTTAAATATTTGTCAGACATGTGAATTAAATTGATAATTATCTTTGGAGTTAGAATTTAAAATTGCTGCTATTGTTTTAATTGAAAATCTGGAAAATTTATTGAAATTCACATATGATTGATTCAAAAATCCTATATGATCTGAAAACGATTTAAAAAGTGCAATTAAAAGTGTGAAAGAGTTAGTTTGCAAAAGAGAGCCAGCCAGGCTCTTTACAGTGTATTTAAATTCTAGCTAGTCAAATAGTCTAAAATTCATTATAAGGGTTTATTTCATGCATAAGGGCCTTAAAATCCTTCTAAAGACTAATTTTCCATACTTAAATTGTCAAAATCCTAAGGAAAATCAATTGTTGTTTATAAAAATACACAAAATCCGGACTTACTATGAATTTCCCCACTTATTTTGATCAAAATCCAGACTTACTATGAATTTCCCAGTTATTTTGATCAAAATCCGGACTTACTTTGAATTTCCCCACTCATTTTGATCAAAATCCATACATTGCATAAAATTCCCCACTTTAAGTGGCATTTTCTTGAAAATTTTCCAAGTGTTGGAAGTTTGTCAAGACATGGGTCATTTTTCCCCACCTAGAATCCAGAGACATGAGTTGAGAATGAAGAATCCAAATGCAAGGCAAGTTTCCCCAATTGGTAAGAACCCCAATGAGTTCTAACTCTGACAAACACTGGATTTGCTTCAATTGTGATTGTTTGACATTTTGTCAAACACTTTGCATTCAAACTCTATTTCTTGTTTGGTCTCTACAAAGTTTAAAAACCTTTCCGATTTTTGAAATATATGCATTTAATGATTTTTCACCAAATATGGACTTACAAATGTAATGTCCCTTAGCTAGTACTGTAATAGGGTACCCTATTAATCCTCCCTTGATTGCAAACTCTGTAAGAAAGCTACTTACAGTAGGGGGCCTTTTTTTCCACCTTAATATATATATATATATATAATAATTTTAATAATAATCAAAATTACATTATTAATCATTATGTTACCGATTAGGACAAACTTACAAATTGTTTGTTATAACTAGGGTTGAACTTCCTCGAAGCTACATCAGTTTTCTCCATTCATTGATTGAATGTTGTTGAGGTTCCCTTGATCATATTTCATTTTCATAAGTGGTGTTCCTTTTATTACTGGGTCGAGTGTTGCTTCTATTCTATGAACTTGACTCCTTTTTCCACACTTATGCCCTGGTTCCCATGATTCCTTGCATCTGAAACATAACTTCTTCCTTCTTAAGTCTTCTCGTTGTTTTTGAGTTTTCTCGTCTTGGCATACGTGTCTGCTTTCAAAGTCCTCACTGCAGTGAAAGCATTTTCTTTTTGGGAATTCTTGCTTATGCTTTTCATTCTTACCATGGAATTGTTTGTTATGGTTGCTTGGGGGTCTATTACTTGTTGATGAAACTTCTAGCCTCAAAGCCGTTTCAATGGCATCATCAATAGACGCAGGTTTGAGATCACTAACCAAACCTCTCAGTAAATCTTTTAGTCCTACGAGCAAGTAAGTCTGTCGTCATTTACCCCTGAAACTCGAACTGAGAGTTTTTGGAATTCGGCAATATAACTTTCGATTGATCCTTGTTGCTAGATTTGAGTCAACTTGTGATGTCCCCACCGTCATTAAATAAATTAATAATATTTTTGTATATTTGGCCTGACAATTAATTTAATTACCTCTCGGGCCTTTTTTTTATTTTTTGGTCCGTAGGTGTTGTCGTGTCGGCTTTGTTTGTAAACCCTCGAGAAGTTTCTCCAAAGGGGTATTTATGACCAGCTATAGGTAGCTGTTTGTCATGCGACTTGATTTATTTTATATTTGTGAATTCCATTGGGAGTTTTGTTATAGTTCGCCATTTCGGAAGTGAAAGACCTTCCCTATTTGGCTTGTGCAGTTTCTGTGGGATTCACCCCTCAACCTACTCTGCTTATATTACTGCGTCCCGGATCCGGCAAATCTAGAGCACCATCTTCATCTAAAATTAAGTTATTCTAGCATCGATATATTCAGTGTTTGTTTCTTGTGCAAACATCTTTAACACAAAATTATTATTTGGATGCAGCCGAGGGACTGAGGGATAATTTGGAATATTGCCGGAGAGACAATACTTGACGTCGTGCAACATCACGTTGGTACAACGTGCCATCCCAAGACTCACCGTACAGCAGCAATCCTATCCATGGTCCTGAACTAATTTTCCTCCCTTCTCCATATCGTATGCCCATCCTCCAACCTGTCAACCCCTGTACTCCTTGCTATCATCATACAAACATCAGCAATGGCCAATTTGGACCGTACGGATTCCATCACCGTACATGGTCCTCTAGCATTCAACAAGATGTGCAACCTACCTCTGTTGTACGCCATCCACATCTCACGCCACACCATACGAACAACTTTTCTTCCGTACGAACTGCTTCCCACGGACGTCGTATTAGAGATTTGGCATGTGGCTAAGGGTTCGATTTGGCCTGTGGCAGACGAAACGAAGAATTGGGTTCTGTCAGCTCAGGGCGCCATTGACAAACTTGACGAAGAAAGGATCCTTCCAGTCGAGTGGGCAAGACAATGCGCTTTTGACAAACTAAAGGAGGGTATGAATTCCTATCCTATTCTTGCATTGCCAGACTTCACTCGACCCTTCATCCTTGAATGCGACGCATTAGGAGAAGGCATCAGGGTCGTGTTGTTGCAGGACCACCACCATATTGCATTCGAGAGTCAGAAGGTCTCGGGAGTCGAATGGTTGTATTCCATCTACAACAAAGAAACACTCACCATCATGCACAGACTCACGAAGTTTAGGCAATACCTCATCAAAGCCAAGTTCACCGTCTGACCCAACCACAACAGCCTGAGGTACTTCTTGGAACAGAGGGAGTTGAACGAATGACAATTCAGCCTTGAGCACCGCAAGGTTTATATATGAACAAACTATCACCAAGTGTGGCATTTTGATCCAACTAAACAACGATCGAGGCGGGCATTTTTTGAACCAAGTGGTTAAACTCCTAACAACCAAGTTCAAAATTTTCCAATCTTTGTCAAGCCCTAACTACCCTAAAGTGAATGAGCACACAGAAGCCACAAACAAGATACTGGTCTCAGTCATCTACAAGTCATGTGGTGTTGACCAAGAGGATTGGGAGGAAAAGCTTTTGTCAATACTATGGGCCTACAGAACCACGTGTAAAGTCTGACATACAAGACACCCTTCCAGCTCATGTATGGCCAGGAAGCAATTGTACCATTCGAGTTCATGGTACCCAATCTGCGAATAGCCATCAAGAATTGATTTGGCAATATGGAGAGTTTGCGAGAAAGGTTGTATGCATCAAATAAACTAGATGAACGGAGACTGATGGCTTAGTGGGCGATCGAGGCAGCCCAGGAACATCAAAAATTGTGGCATGACAAACACATTCAAGGTATCAATTTCAAGTCGGGTCAGAGGTTTTAAAGTATAATGGCCACAATGAAATAAGACCAAGTAGGTTCAAAGTCCGATGGCTTGGCCCTTAAAAAAGTTCGGGAAGTCGGGGAGAATGGAGCAATAAAATGAGCAGATCTCAATGGTCAACCAATCCGAGACCTCATGAATGGGTCCAAAATGAAGATATATCACGAACAGAGGCAACGGGATGGCCCAGTTCGTACAAGAATCCCAAACCGGACCGAAGGACCCAGGTAAGTAATATTTTTTTTTTAAAAAGCAACAGAACTCACCCTGGACGATACGGGGATTGCCATACAACATAAAAGACCAAAACACCATACGGTCACCACAACAATGCACGACAATAAAAGCAATGGTTGGGAGGAAAAAAATCACACGGCTGGAGATGTAAACGACCATACAGTAACTTTGGACAAAAGCAGAGGGCAATAAAGAATCATACAAGGATAGGAAAAGACCGTAGAACAACAATAGAAGAACGCCACACAACATTGGGACAAAGTACGGTACGGTGAAGGAAAATAAAACACCGTGTAGTAGGAAGGAAAAACACAATCGTACAGTGAGCATGGACATGGAGTGACCACTACAACCATATGGGGGTCAAATTTAATTACTATAGTGCAATAAAATAGGAGTCGTACGATAGCATAAAGAGAAGGGACCAAACGAAGGGTACTAAGATTGGAAGGGCACATGATAAGGACCGTACAACATTGTAAAAGTAATTAGTATCTCAAGTCTTGTAATCGCATTCACAAAACTCACTGGAGAAATTGTAGAAACCTGCACCTGAAGCCTTCATGTGATCTTCACAAGGCAGAATAGACAATGAAAATTGGAAGAAAAGGACCATACGACAGCAAAAACAACTATCACAACCTATACGTAACAGACAACACAGCCACAATTTGTACAAGAGGCAAAAGATATCAGGTTGCAATTCTCAATCATTATCAATTATTGGTTGATCTGAGTTTATTGATTTCATCTTGCATTGAAGACTTAAGGAAGAACTGGAAACTATATAGCTATACAAAAGGGTTTGAGTAGAGACCGTATGGTAAGAGGTGCACAAGGGTTTGTAAGCCCTAACAAAATTGTATTAACATTATATTTATTGATTTGTACGGCGAAGGAAGATTAATGGACTCAGGAAAAGTAAAACAAGACTGGAGAAAACGGTTGTAGCAATTACCAGGCAACCAATCATTGCAACAAGGAAATGTGTTACTCATCAAAAGCACCAACTATGATGGAAAAAAGGGCAATGCCATTAGGAATAAAAGTTGTAGGCAAGATGGAGTCCGGAAAGGCTGAAAAGATAGCCCACAATACAAACCTAGAAGGGTGGCCATGAAAAGGTGAGAGTGGACACTATTACATTTGAGGATTTGAGCGGTACTAAATGTCGAACATGGTGGCAAGAGACACCTGATGACCACCCTATCATGGATGGCCTTCAACGTGCAGGTGTACACTAGGCCACTCAAATACCAGTATTTCCCATCAAAGATTTTGAGATACCACTTAGAGCCATGATCAAAATGTATGACAAACATAGTAACAAATCTGTCTTTGAATACCAGCAGTGCTCAATCACAGTTTCTTTTTCAACCCCTACATTCACTCACACGTTCGACATTTCAAGACAGGGTCGAACAATGAATAAATCAGCAATGAAGATGAGTGTCGAACAAAAATAGAAACTCCTACGTTTGGTCTACCGAGGGGATTTGACACCAGCCGAGTGGGAGACTATCGCACAAGCAAGCAAGGAGAAACTCCTACATTTGGTTTGTCGAGGGGATTTCACAGCAGCCGAGTAGGAGACTACGGCACAGGCAAGCAAGGGGAGTGGTCCCAAGAAGTCATTTATGGAACCTAGGGAATGGTTGTGTCTGTTAGACGTTAGGAAGAGTAGGTTGACAGGAGCTAGCCAAGCCTGAGATACTGCAATACCAATGCTTGCTTTGATGAATCGGTTACGGAATGGTATAGTATATGACTAGGCGTCCCTACTTTCAGAGTGAGTTCATGAGTATTTAACACTGCAGCACAAAACCCTCTATAAGTCGTATCACACGATTGGGCTTTTCTTGGATGTTGTGCGGACGCAAATACCTCTAGATCAATATGGTCATTTATAGCTACATAGTCATTTTGAGCCTCATTGACCATGTTGGCATCAGTTGATTAACCGATAAGAATGCAACTGGTACATGTCAAAAGAGGTATTGTCATTGATTGACAAAGAGGTGTTGTCATTTATGACTAAGGATACTAGTGTGCGATCTATGAAGCAAAGACAGACACAGCTGACTACAGTAAGTGCGAGGAGGCACTGATTTGGTAACCGGTGACACTGTGCAAGAAAGAAGGAACTATAATAATGCTCTAACTGATCATCAGAGCAACCGGTACAGACAGTGACCAAGAAAGATGCAACCGGTAACAACTAACAGAAACTGAGGAAATGATGCAACTAGTACAGCTAGTGAAAGGGGCGGTGACAGGTTCAAGCTTTTACCTGTGCACAACCTAAGGATCTTAACCGATCAAGTGAAGATTTCATCACGACTGATGAACCGGGGAAAGTCATAGTCGACAAACAGTTATCTGACTCTTTCACCGTGATTTGTTGCTCAAAATCTAGTAGACTTTGAGTTATCAAGAAGATCGGAACAAGGCACAATTAAAAGTTTTAATGCCGGAGTTTGAGGCATTAAAACATGAAGATATCTCTTGTGAAAGAAAGCTTTTGACACGCATCTGTCGTTTCTTTCATAAAGAAGATAAAGCATAGCATGCATCGGATGTTCCTTAGTGAATTGATACTTTACTAGGTGATGGATCCGAAGGTGATTTTTATGCAAGTCATGCATGTAGAAAGCACTTAGGGCAAGAAGTCTATATATACCTAGTTTGCCCTCATTCTGCCAAAAGTAAATAGTGAACCTGTACGCTAAAGAAGCTAAGGTGAAAAGAGAAGAAAGTAGAGTGTGCAGAGAAGTACAACAGCGAAGGAGAACATACTTGCAATGACCGGTGATGTTTCTAAATTGAGTATAACAGCGATCTTATCAGGCTCAACAAAGTCATCATCAAAAGATCAAAGCCTCTATTGCTCTCTGACAATTGCAATAGCGAAATCCCAATATTTTGGGTGGACATTAACAGGTACTTTGTACTAAATCTCTTAACCAGGTGACATCTGTTAAGGTGTTGTAAGTCCTCTAACTAGGCAGGCTCTAACAAGCCTTATTGTATCAAATCCCTTAACCAAGTCGCATCCAACAGTGCATTTGTAATCCTTTAACAGGGAAGGCTCCTAATAGTGCGCACTTCAGAAGAGTGCCGAAGTTGTGAGGTTTCCTCACATCGTGGTTTTCTCCCAATTTGGGTTTCCACGTGATAAATCTGGTGTTGCTTATTGTTGATTGTTTGATGCTATTTCTATGGTAGAATCTGTTCTACTTACAATTGTAGAATATTACATCAAATTTGTTTTAAGTTTTAATAGGTGTTGATTCACCCCTCTCCTCTCAGCACCGGTTGGGACCATCAATTGGTATCAGAGCCAAGTTTCTTTTCTTTGTTGCTTAACCGCAACAAGAAAAAGTTAAGATGGTGAGAAAGGAAGGACCAAAGTTTTTTAAGGAAAACTTTACTCTGTGGTGCAGCAAAATGAAGTTGTACATGAAAACCACCAAAAATCAATACTGGACTCATGTAATCCATGATTACACTGAACCCAACGGTACCCTGACTCCTGATGAACTGAAGATCAGGATAGAACATACAGCTACAATGGATATGATAGCAAGCATGCTACCTCATTATGTCTATGGAGAGATTGAAAATCTAGATACTGCTCACAAGATGTGGGCTAAGCTGTAAACAGTGTATGGTGGTGACCCACATGTTCAAAGAGCTAAGGTAGAAAGCCTTAGAGGAAAATATGATGATATGAGAATGAACGAGAGAGAAGATATAGAGCAATATAGCAATAGAATCAAAGAAGTGATGAACTCCATCAAAAGCGTTGGAGGAACACTGAGTGAGGAAGATGTGATAAGCAAAATACTGAGAACGCTAAGGCCTCAATATGCTATCAAGATCTCAGCCATACAGGAGCTCAGCTCAGTGACCACTACTCAAGTCACTCTTGACTCCCTAATCGGTAAGTTGATAGCATTTGAATTGAGTAATTTTGATAAAAGCTTACCCATGCAAGAAGTTGCTTTTAAATCTTCTGTTAATACCTCTTCCATGAAGAAAGGAAGAGAAACCGGTAATAGCTCTACCGGTAAGATTGGAAGTTTTGTTGAGAATCTGCTCTCTGAAGAAATGGAGCAAGATGAGTTTGAAGCACTCATTGCTAAGAGATTCCCAAGAGGAAAAGGGAAGTACAAAGGAAAGCTCCCACTAAAATGTTTCTCTTACAATAAGATAAGACATATTATTGCAAGGTGTCCAGACAATGATAACAAAGACAAGAGCAACCGATTCAAGAACAAAGCAAAGAAGGAATGCTATCTTACAGAAGGAGTCACAGACAATGAATCTGAAGACTCTAAAGATCTAGAAATTGCATTTGTTGCAATAAAAGAAGAAAGCCAAATGATAAGCGAAATGGCACTTATCTCAAGATCTCATCAGCATTTGGTAATAATGCTCCCTGTGCTATCAAAGGTAAAGGCTCTATTGTACTTAGCAATGATGTTGTATGTGAGGATGTGTACTGGGTAGGACTTAAGTACAACCTAATGAGTGTTGCTCAACTAAACAACAACGAATACCTACTGGAATTCGGGCAAGGTTCTTGTGTTGTCAAGAACCTATCAGGAGCTCATGTTGCTACCGGTAGACAGAGTAAAGGGAACCTGTTCTATCTGGACTCAATGGAAGGAGCTTGCCTCATAGCATCAGTCAAAGGAGAAACAAACAAGATCTGTCTTGTAACCAAAGAGGACAACAGTTGGTTGTGGCATAAGAGGCTCTGCCACATAAACTTTGACAGTATTGTCAAGGTGAGCAAGAAGACATCAGTTAGAGGACTTCATGAGATTACAAAACCTGACAAAGGTATTTGTAAGGATTGTCAGTTAGGAAAGCTGACAGGAACAAGTTTCAGTAGTAAATCCTTTTCTGCTGAAAATGTTCTAGATCTTGTACACACAGACTTGTGTAGACCTACGAGAACAAAGAGCTACTATGGAGACAAGTACTTCATGCTTTTTGTAGATGATTTCTCAAGAATGAGGTGGACACTCTTTCTTAGAGAAAAATCAGAAGCCTTACACATGTTCAAAATCTACAAGGCTCAAGTGGAGGAGACCGGTAAAAGGGAGACCAGTAAAAGCTTAAAGTGTCTAAGGTCAGACAGAGGAGGTGAATACACCTCTCAAGAGTTCACTCACTACTGTGAGGAACATGGAATAAAAGGAAGCTGTCTGCATCAAGAACTCCTCAACGAAATGGAGTAGCAGAAAGAAGAAACAGGACGTTGACTGACTGTGCTAGAACCCTAATGATTTAGAAGGATCTCCCCCATCACTTTTGGAGAGAAACTATCAGCACTGCTGTTTACACACTAAACTGAGTTCAAGTCAAAAAAGGAACCGGTAAGACTCCCTATGAATTATGGTTCGGTCACACTCCTAGTGTAGGCTACTTCAAAAATTTTGGTAGTAAATGTTACATTAGAAGATATATGTATTCTGGCAAATTTGAGCCAAAGAGTGATGAAGGCATATTTATGGGTTATTCTACCAAGAGTAAAGCATACCAGTGTCTGAATAAGAGAATAGGAAAAATAGTAGATAGTATCAATGTAAAGGTTGATAAATATTCAGAACCAAGAGGAAAAATCAGTCATAATGAATATGACGGTCTGCAGGATCAAAATGCTGGAAATCTTTTGGAATTCAATGAAATGACTAAAGTTGATGATAGAGAAGAGCATGAAAACAAACCTCTGGAGCAGGATGTTGTACCTGAAGAGGACAGACCAACTCGAAGATGAACAAGAAGTTGTTCATAACCATGCTGAAGAAATTGCTCAACCGGAAGAATTAGATCGAGAACACAGACCGGTCCTTCCAAGGTATGTCAGGTATGTCACATATCACTCAACTGATAACATTATTGGTGACAAATATGCTAATGTCTTGACAAGGAAAAAGGCTAGAGAAAATATCTGTTTACTTTCCTGTATAGAGCCCAAAACCACTAGGGAGGCTCTGGAAGATGAAAACTGGGTCAAGGCCATGGAAGAAGAGATTGAGCAAATAGAGAAGAATGACACATGGAATCTTGTACCAAAACCACAGGACAAGAATGTCATTGGGACAAAGTGGGTCTACAGAAACGAATTAAATGAAGAAGGAAAAGTGATAAGGAACGAAGCAAGACTGGTCTACAAAGGATATGCACAGGAGGTTGGACTGGATTATGGCGAAACTTTTGCACCTGTGGCTAGATTGGAAGGAGTGAGAATTATTCTTATGTTGCTCACAAAAAGTTCAAAGTATACCAGAATTATTCTTGCTTATGTTGCTCACAAAAAGTTCAAAATATACCAGATGGATGTAAAGTCTGCATTTCTGAATGGAATACTAGAGGAGGAAGTTTACACTGAACAACCAAAAGGTTTCTCATCCACAGAGAAGAGTGGTATGGTCTATAAACTGAAGAAGGCTCTTTATGGGCTAAAACAAGCCCCAAGGGCATGGTATGAAAGATTCCATTTATAACTTCTAACAATAAGATTCACAAGAAACGGAGACAACAACAATATGTATCTCAAGACTGGAAAAGAAGGGAACCTGATTGCTGAAATTTTTGTGGATGACATCATCTTTGGAGGAGATGATAGGATGAGAAAAGCTTTTGCTGAAGAGATGAAGAAAGAGTTTGAAATGTCTATGATAGAAGCCATAAAATTCTTCATTGGATGACAAGTCCATCATCTTAAAAGACGGTATTTTTATTTCTCAATCCAAGTATGTAAAAGAAATTCTTAAAACCTTTGGGCTAGAAGAATCCAAACCGGTTGGTACACCTATGATAACTAACCTCAAGTTATCAAAAGAAGATGATGCAAAAGAAATAAATAAGACACTGTATCAATGTATGATAGGCAAATTACAGTATGCAGTACATAGTGGACTGGACATAGCACATGCAGTAGGCATTGTAGCAAGATTCTCTGCTAATCCAAAAGAGACACACCTAATAGTAGTGAAGAGAATTTTCAGATACTTGAAGGGCACTGAAGAGTATGGCCTATGGTTTCCTCACATGGGAGGCTTCCAACTAAAGGTATTCACTGATGCAAATTGGGCTGGTTATATTGATGACAGAAAGAGCACAAGTGGTGGTGCATTGTTTCTTAGAGAAAGGATTGTGTCTTGGAGAAGCAAGAAGAAGAATTGCATTTCACAGTCCACAACGGAAGCTGACTATGTAGTTGCAGCAATCAATTGCACACACGTAATCTGGATCAAACAGCTATTAGAAGGAATCCAAGAACAAATACCTAAACTGATTACAATTTACTGTGACAGTACAAATGCAATAAACATATCTAAGAATCCTGTCATGCACTCAAAATCAAAGCATATTGCTATCAAGTATCACTATTTGAGAGAGCAGGTACAAAATAAAGAAGTTAGATTGGAATATATTCCCACAAAAGAACAGATTGTTGACATATTCACAAAGCCCTTACCGAAGAATACTTTTGAGTATCTCAGAGGTAAATTAGGGGTGATACCCCTTCATGATCATCAGTAAACAGGTAAAGGTGTTCATCAATTCATTATGCTTCAACAGAGGAATCAGCCTCATCTTAACTGGATTGATGAATAAGACTGTTGCTCGTAGGGGGAGCAGATCTCATTAAGGTAGTTTGTCTTACTACCCTTTGGCATTATTGTCAAAGGGGGAGAGTATGATCGGTAGAGGTAGACATCCGAAAATGTCATCATTTGTTATGGTTTTGCCATCAATGCCAAAGAGGGAGATTGTTGGCATCAGTTGATTAACCGGTAAGAATGCAACCAGTTCATGGCAAAAGAGGTATTGTCATTGATTGGCAAAGAGGTGTTGTCATTTATGACTAAGGATACTAGTGTGCGATCTGTGAAGCAAGGACAGATACAGCTAACTACAGTAAGTGCGAGGAGAGACTGATTTGGTAACCGGTGACACTGTGCAAAAAAGAAGGAACTATAGTAATGCTCTAACTGATCATCAGAGCAACCAGTACAGACAGTGACCAAGAAAGATGCAACTAGTAACAAGTAACAGAAATCGAGGAAAGGATACAACCGGTTAAGCTAGTGAAAGGGATGGTGACAAGCTCAAGCTTTTACCTGTGCACAACCTAAGGATCTTAACTGATCAAGTGAAGGTTTCATCACAACTGATGAACCAGGCAAAGTCATAGTCAACAAACAGTTATCCGATTCTTTGACCGTGATTTGTTGCTCAAAATCTGGTAGACTTTTGAGTTATCAAGACGATCGGTACAAGGCGCAATTAAAGGTTTTAATGTCGGAGTTTGAGGCATTAAAACATGAAGATATCTCTTGTGAAGGAAAGCTTTTGACACGCATCTGTCGTTTCTTTCATAAAGTAGATAAAGCATAGCATGCATCAGATGTTCCCTTTAGTGAACTGATACTTTACTAAGTGATGAATCCGAAGGTGATTTTTATGCAGGTCATGCATGTAGAAAGCACTTAGGGCAAGAAGTCTATATATTCCTCAGTCTATCGAGAATATAGTTTGCCCTCATTCTGCCAAAAGTAAAGAGTGAACATGTATGCTAAAGAAGCTAAGCTGAAGAGAGGAGAAGAAAGTAGAGTGTACAGAGAAGCACAACAGCGAAGGAGAACATACCTGCAGTGACCGGTGATATTTCTCAATTGAGTATAACAGCGATTTTATCAGGCTCAGCAAAGCCATCATCAAAAGATCAAAGCCTCTATTGCTCTCTGACAATTGCAATAGCGAAATCTCAGTATTTTGGGTGGACATTAACAGGACCCTTGTACTAAATCCCTTAACCGGGTGACATCTGTTTAGGTGTTCTAAGTCCTCTAACCAGGCAGGTTCTAACAGGCCTTATTGTATCAAATCCCTTAACCGGGTCGCATCTAATAGTGCGTTTGTAATCCTTTAACAAGGAAGGCTCCTAACAACGCGCACTTCAGAAGAGTGCAGAATTTGTGAGGTTTCCTCACACCGTGGTTTTCTCCCAATTTGGGTGTCCACGTGATAGATCTGGTGTTGCTTATTGTTGATTGTTTGATGCTATTTCTATGGTAGAATCTGTTCTGCTTATAGTTGTAGAATATTATATCAGATTTGTTTTAAGTTTTAATACGTGTTGATTCACTCCTCCCCTCTCAGCACCGGTTGGGACCATCAGACCGCCTATATTTTATTGGACACTTGGATAGTTATGCAATCGGTGATGATACTCAACCTAGCAGGAAGCGCAAATGTCAGGTAGTTGTGTCCGAGACAAAGTCAAAGTCAGATGAGGAGGGCAACATGAGCAGAGAAGAGGCAGAGTCTAGGGATACCTCTTCGAGGGTTAGAAGAGGTAGTGGTACTTTCTGACTAGTGAGTCTAGGAGAGGCAGTAGGTCGTACTACAAAGAATGCTTTAGACCGGAATGAAAGAGTCGAGGGTATTGCATGAGTGGCACAATCGGGTAGTACCCCACCATTGGGTGGTGTCACACCTTTGGGTGATGCACCGTCGGGTACCCCTACACCATCAAGTGGTGTCACACCCTTGGGTGAACTTGCGCCGGCAAGGATGAGAGTTGTGTTTCTTCTTGCTTTACTACAAGTTGGCAATCAATTGGTTTCCCGTACCACTTAAAGTGTGAGTGTTGGAGCCATTCCTGTGCTGAGATTTGGGTAGTTGTAGGCCACACTCACTTTGACATCTCCTAGTGCGAGTATCGTCGTAGAGCAACCAGCAGTTGTGGGAGTAGAGCCATAGGTTGAGGCTATGGAGCAACCAGTAGGTCCACCAAGGATGTCGAGGGTGCAAGCATTGAATTGGAGGTCCCTATGGCGACCATGGATGCTTGGCTAACCCACTATCTGTTGATCCCCATGGCACCCATTGGAATTGCACCCCTTTCACCACAGCATTAGGTGCCAATGAAACATGAGATTGTTGATTAGAGGGGAGTTCCCACCTAAGTGAGTTGGAGTTGGACCCCCCACATGCCATGGGTGTTAGGATTAACAAGGCAGAAATAACAATTACATGCAAATATAACCAATTATCAAAAAAACATAAACCACACAGAAGAGAACAGAAGACACAAATTTAACATGGTTCACCCAATCCCTGGGCTATGTCCACCAACAGCGAGTCCAATATTATTATTATCCAGTGATTACAACCTGATTACAATCCGTAATCCCTTACAGCTCAATTCCACCGCAAGTACTAAAACCATACATTATAAATATCCCTAACCCTAAGCCATATTATACAATATTTTGTCGCTTTAGGGTTAGGAGTTACAACATGTCTGCCCAAAAATAGCCAAAAATATGTCAACCTCAAAAAAATTCGCCTCGGGCGCTATGCCCCCGAACCCCCACTCAAGGCCCGGGCCGGCCCCAAACCCCGAGGAGGGCAAGAGGAAAAGTGTACAGTACTTTCCTAAGCAGTCACCACAAGCCAACAATGGGTGTACCAAGAAAAGAGTATAAGGGCAGGGCTCTTGTATAAATTCAACACAAGGTGCCTGAAACTCATAGTGAATCGGGTGACCTAGCACAATTTTTCGCAGATGTGGAGGCAAGTGCATAGAGGATATTGGCCACTGTCCAAGAACTGGCCCACAAGGATATTCCCCATTTTTCAGACTCTTGGAATTAGCTTAGTTCGATGACCCTTGTAAGCTAATTAGATTGTCAGAGGGGGTTGGTTGGCAGATCCAGTAGTTGGATTCCACTCTGGAGGTTCTAGTTGCCAGCTCTGCTCTTCATTGGGTTAGATTGGATGACTTACTATTTATAGTAAGCAGTATTTCGAGTATTGCTATGTTTGGTAGGGCGCCTAGGCAGGGGTTTCAAATGATTCAAAGTTTCTTATGCAGAATCTCCAGTTTGAAAGACTATTTTTAGTAAGTCTATTTTGGTCTGGTGGCTATTTCTGGCAGGGCAGTGTATGATTTGGATGCTATGTTAGAATTCAGGATGTTATGGTCATAAGTTGTTATAATATTGCATTATATTTGAAATTATTAAATTAAGTCTACTTTAATTTAATAACTATGCAACTATATGTTGTAATTCGATGGTGTGTTGAAGAAGGCTCTTAAGTGAAAAGTGTAAATGAGAAGCCTTCATTAAAAAGCTTATAAATAAAACATGAAGAGCTTTTTCATTCACCTTATGTCATTTTATTAAAATTGAAAAGTGAAGAAGTATTTGTGCAAGGAAGAAATCGAATTTCTTCAAGGAAGCTAGGGTTTGCAATGAGTTTGGTCTTTAGATTTTGGAGAGAACTCATCAATTTTACATGAGCATTGAATGGTCAATGATCTAAATTTTTATGTGCTGCTGGGTAGAATTTATTAAATTATTTGGTGAGCTGAAGAGAACCGAAAATGGTGTTTTGAGGGTTTCTGATGCAGAGCATCATGGAAACCACACAATATCTAGGATCTTGATGATCCAATCTTCATTTAATCATTCAAATAATAGAAAAGACACAAAAACTATCTTCTTTCACAAGATCAATCAACAACAAAATACTTCTTTGCTTCCTTTAACAAACAATTTCCATACTGTCCCAAGTTGTACGGTTTTCAAAGATTGAGTTATTTGACCCACTAAAACTTCAAACCAAAATTTATGGAAAGAATAAAGTTTGTAGATAACTATAATATATATCACCTCACCAAATATTAAGGTCTGAGGACCCCATTTGATTCCTCAAACAATTATTATTTCAGACTGAAAATTCTGATCCATATCCCTGTCATAATTCAAATTTAAAACACCAAACCCTGTCTAGGGCATCCCATATCTTTCTCAAAACGAATCCAAATGATACCAAACCAATTATATATGAACATCTTATGAATCTAGTTTCAGAATATGTAAGTCATTTATTTTTACCATTTATAAATCATTTTACAAGCCCAAATCACTACCTTCAACTCCAACGCAGATTTTTAAAAACTAGTTTCTACTCAAACATCAATAACTTCCACAAAGATACATAAAAACAACTCAAACCAAAAGGCAATGAAATCTAATTCGCATATATTTCCAATGTATATTCTTAGAGGTCCTGATTCTCCTAAATATGTCCGTACCAAATGTTTCATTCTCACTATGGTCAAGCAGTCCCAAATCTGCAAATAACAACTTTCACCAAAACATGCATAACTTATTCAATTCTTTATAAAATTGAACCAAACCAAAAGAATGAGAAAGATAATTCATTCTTCTATCCATCCATTATTATATTACAGGGTTTCCAGGCCGTACATGTCCGTACAAGGCCTGGAACCAACAACAAAACTGAAAATCCAATCAAAATAACAACAATAAAATGCACCAAAAATATATCAAATTCATTCCTCCTCTCAAATATGATTTGGTTCGACCATACAATGCCTTTTGATAGAGGTTTAGTTGGTTTTTACCTTACAACTACCTCTCATAACCATTAAACTCGCTTTTACAACTTTTAATGCAATATTTATGCATTTGACAACATTTCTTGCTTGACAACTTTTACAATGACTTTGAAATTTTGTAAGAACCATCCTAACATATAAAAATGATCCCCAAATGACCTTTTAAAAACATTTACACAATTTCATGGCTTCTTTACATAATTGGACCATTTGACAAACTCATGACCTTACTAGGACAAATATGACAACTTTTGTAAATGGCTTCAAATAGCCTTACATCTTGATTCAAATGGACTCAATACTTAATAAAATGACTTTATAGATCATAACTAAACCAAATAAAATCCAATTTATCACACTTGGACATTTAACCTCCTATAGCTTAGGTGCTCCTGCACCAGTTTCACATTATCTCCTTGAAGAAATGTAGACTTCTTCAAGTTGTGGATGCACTTTGAGCTGAATAGCATATGTCAGCGAATTGTTGCACATTGCATTGTTTCTTCTGCTCATTAAAGACTGTCGTACGAAATTGGTGATGATTGATTGGCTGCTGTACGGAAATTGCTGGTGACTGTACTGTGTTGGTGGTGGCATAAGTTTATAGAGGCCTTCGAGAATATTGCTGGAGCTGCGTTATCATTCAGGAGAGAGTTATGTTTTGCAATTTTGGGGAGATTGATACAGTTGTGGAAGGCTATGTCAATGATCTAGAAGGCTGCAATTTGTCTTGAGGTTGATATTTTCTCCGTCAAGGAATTATCTTGTGTTGACAACAGCCATTTGAATCAAGGTGCTCTTATTATTAAATGCTTTGCTTATTAGTTATTACAAATCTGAATTAAGTCTTGTGAGCATTTGGAAATTAGAAATTGCTGTTGTTATGATTGTTTATGTTGAGAAAATTTATAAAATCCATATATGTTTTGAAAATACACAAAAACAAATTGCAATTTAAATTAAAAAAGAGCCAGTTGCTATTGACAGCCAGTTGGGCTCATCACAACTAGCCATCAAAGACATGTGATTGATGTTTCATACAATACTCAACGCACTTATGAGAGAAAGAAAGGAGAACGGAAGACAGTAACGAACGACATTCTAAAAAGAAAACAGTCTTATCTCGGTGAATACAGTCAGCGACTTATGAATAAGGATTCAATTCAGCGGATAATAGTTTATTCTTAATATACAGTCAGCATTGTCGTTGAAGATAAACATTGAGACATAGAGAAAATATCGATAGGAATACACAACAATCCTTCCTAACATACAGTGGAGAAGTCGGTCTATCAACAAGCACGTAAAAAGATAAACCGTAGGAAATTATGTAATAATTATCATCAATCAATGGAGAGAGCATTCAACTAATACACAGCGCTTGTATCCAACAATCACAAGAGAATTGAAGCCTCAATCTTTGAATAAAAATTCACGGTACTCAACTTTCCAATAGAAGAGAAATGACACTCATAAGATGATAAATTCAACAACCAAAGCACAACTCAAACCATTTCCAATGTGGATCAATTGAGGAGGAAATGAAAAGGAATAACAATACATAGGAGTTTTTGGACATTCCTTATACAAAGATAAATCATTAGTAATCAAGTAGTTACATTGATTGAAATCAAAGAGTCTATCTCATATACACCAATCAGGATTAACTCCCATTAGAAAACCAAGGATTGATTCAGAAATAGACAAGAACTTCTATATCAAATGCTATATCAGGTCCTACTCCATCGTAACTTCAATTGTCATACCAAAGGTATCCCCAATCTTATGAAATAGCAAATACCTCCATCTTTGAGACACTCCATATATAAGGAATATTATCTCTCTTATCAGATTGATGCTATATATTCAAACATTATAAAATTTTAGGTAATATCATTTTGATTACCAATATCAAATCTATTTGATTGAAACATAAACCCCTATCAAATTCAGATCAGATTGAAAACCGGCTTGATAGTCAATCAATAAAAAGACAGTCATGTAATAAAGAACTAATATATCTGGTATATCCCATTTAATACATACTTATCATTCATATCAAATGAAGGAATGGACTTTCTAGTCATATAGAAAGGAGTCCATTACAACCTAGAATATAGATAAAACCCTTAGCAATCTCTAAAGGGGATATTACAACAGTACTAAGGCATTGGAATTTGATAGTAATGACCCCTGTAATCACCCCTGTTGGGACTGTGTAATGTAACCAGCAGCACCAGTAGCACCACCAATTCCACCAGCATCAGTAACGTAGGAACAAAAGGAAGAGTCAGATCCCCAGGATCGAGTTCGTGATCGAGACCCAGATCCAGATCAAAACCCAGAAGTAATCACCCCTGTTGGGACTGTGTAATGTAACTATCAAATTGCAATGCCTTAGTACTATTGCAATATCCCCTCAAGAGATTGCTAAGGGTTTTATCTATATTCTAAGTTGTAATGGACTCCTTTCTATATGACTTGAAAGTCCATTCCTTCATCCGATATGAATGATAAGTGTGTATTTTATGGGATATGCTAGATATATTAGTTCTTTATAACATGACTGTCTTTTTATTGATTGACTATCAAGCCGGTTTTCAATCTGATCTGAATTTGATAGGGGTTTATGATTCAATCAAATAGATTTGATATTGGTAATCAGAATTATATTACCTAAAATTTTATAATTTTTGAATATATAGTATCAATCTGATAAGAGAGATAATATTCCCTATATATGGAGTGTCTCAAAAATGGATGTATTTGCTACTTCATAAGATTGGAGATACCTTTGGTATGACAATTAAAGTTATGATGGAGAAGGACCTTATATAGCATTTGATATAGAGGTTATGTTGATGCGTGTTTTATGAGTCACCAAACAGTAGAACAAATTACCGAAATATCTTATCCTCTCTTGAACAAAGTACCGCGTATGCTAAGATTGCACAAAGACACTCCAAGGTTCCTCGACTCGTGGATAAGCTCAATGGTAAATGTGATTTGTTGATGATCACAAGGAGCCTTACGTTTTCAATTCTTGGAATGATTTTAAGTCATGATGAATGCAGGTGTTATCGAAAGATTTGCAATGAAGTACTATTTTTTGGAGATTTTCACAAGAACGTGCAAAAATAAAAGGATTATGGTTCAAAGATTTCTAATCTACTCCTAAGGGTTACGATAGCAAAAGAGAGTACTCTAATGGACGAATTCCTCAATACCAAGTTCTGCCTCACCAAGTCAAGCTACAACTACACGTGAACTAGTGCAATCTTCAAAGATTTGAACGAATGATAGAATTTAGGCACATATAGATACGGGTTCAAGCTAACTTTGCACAACAATTTACAATCACTAAAATGCCAAAAGTATGAACCGGAGGAACTCATCAAAACACCATCATATTCTCCAATACAATCACAACACTTCATCTATTAAACTTAATCTAATTGAGGGAATTATGAAACCAAGCAAGCATCAAGACACATCAAATCATCACCATGCTTCAATGAAAATTTTATTGTCCCAATAGCTCTTAGGCAACAATCTCAAAATTCTCTCTCACAAATGAGAAGAGGCCTTTATATAGATCCTTGAAAACAATGAGTGGCTCGGATTGAAACAATAACCGATGGCTCATATTTTTCCACATAAGCCGTAATTAGGGTTAGGGTACAGAAAAGAGAATCTACATTAATGCAAAAAGAATCCACCACCATAGTGGGTGATAAATGCCCAATACGCATGCACCCTCAGAAGGAAAGTGGGGTGCAATAAATGACCACTGTGTGCCCCCACTATGTATTAAATGCACCTGATGTCTATCTTTGACATCTCTACTTCAACACATGGAATCTATCTAGCACCATTTCTAATTCTTCCACACTGACGTTGGGTGCTGACTCTTGCTTGAACTCCAAGGCAAGCATTGGTCGCTCAGACTTCTTCACACTGTCATCCCAATTCAGTACCAAGTCTCGAGCAATGTGCATATCATTCGAGAATATAGAGAGGTTCTCATAATCATGTTTCGTGAAAAAGAGCATCTGAAAGGATTCCTCGAACCTTCTCTTCAGGTTGCTCAGAGTTATCTCTTCTTCCGTGAGCCTTTGTGATAAAAGCAAGGCGACATTGTTGGAAACCTCCTGTCGGATATTATCAACTATTTCCTTCAGTCAAGTGGATTCCTTAATGAAATGCTCAAATATTTCCTTGGCCATAAGCACTGCACCATACCATTTGGAAAAGTCATATGCTTCACCTTCTCTGACAACTCTGCTATCAATCAGTTTCTCGTTAGGTGTCTCCATCAGCTCATGTAATTCTATAATTATCTCATCTCTATAGATGTGCTCATCCTCCCAAGATCCCTCCATACACTGAATTCGGGAAAGAATAGCAAGTGCTTTGTTATGTATCTTCACCAAATTTTCAGTGTGTTTGTAGGCCTCATTCTGGATGCCTTCTATCCAAACCTCTGCTCCTTGTGCAATCCGTCTGATTCAGTCTATCCCTTCTACTAGTTCCATAGGAACAATCGGAGGAACGAATGATGGACCCTCCTCGCTAACTGGACAAGACAAGCTGCTTATCTCATCACATAAGGCATTTCATCCTTCTACCTCTGATATTTCTCAAGCTTCTTCATTTTGTCTTTCACTGCCTATGTGGGGTCATTAAAATCCTCCATGACCTGTTCCCCGGATGCATGGCCTAAATCAATCTCAGTTACATTATATTCCTAAGGAGCAATTCGATCCTTTGCTTTATCTACTACCGGTGTTGCAACTTGTAGGATCCTGGATCTAGATTCTCCTCGGATAATCTTTGTGAACTTCTTTGTCTTTCCCTTCTCATCTGATCAATTGACTTAGTCTAGGATTTCCTACAATTCAACCGCTGGGTCAACCTCCTTTTCTTGGTTTCTTTGAATCCTCTGTCTTAGCCATTCTGGAATATCTGCATTCTGATCTCTCTGTACTACCAACTACTCTTGTCCTTGGACTGTTCTAATGTCAATCTCTTCCTTGGCTCTCGGACTTTCTGTTAGTTCCATAGGGACTACAACTTCCACTGTAGGAAATTCTTCCTCTACTGCAAGAGCTTCTACTTCTGTTTCAAGAACTTCCTCTTCCATCACCTCTCTTTCTAGAAGCATGCCAAGACTTTCCTCGGTGGTGATATCCTGTTCTCGGCTTATTTATGGAAACCCTTCATTAGCATTGAAACTCAATCTATCTTGTATTGACCTATACATGCGTTCCTGTCCTACTATCATTCTGCCTGCATCTTCTTCCTACCTGGAGAAAGTTCCGATTTCTTGCACACTCGAGGTCCGGCTAGGTGAGGATGGCACATTTTTGGACCTTTGCCTCTTTTGTTGTGGTTCATCAATATGAGGTCCAACTTCCTCATTGTGTGTATTTCCTGAGCAACACCTTTATCCTTTCTGTGCTCTGCACTACCTAATGGAATTTTGCCTTCTTCCATTGTTTTCTTTTTTGGTTGTCTCTGTCTTTCATCCCTTAGTGCTTGATGGCCCATCAGCTGGTATGTCCATTGTTTCTTCGGCACGGTCACCCGGCTCAATTACCTCCCAATCCAATACTTACTGAAATCCAAGACCGGTCTAGACAAAGTGTCGAGATCTAGTACTTTCTTCGACCAATCATAGGCACCAATTTCTTTTGTCCCGAGATAATATCCTCTCTAGACCAAATTTAACTCATCCTCTATCTAATTAGGAATATGAAAGGTTTTGCATGCCCTGATCAGGTTCAATGGCAATTTGGAATGCATTCTTTTCTTCACTGTGCTCATCTGCAGCATTTGCCCAAAAATCCTCAAGGTGCGCAATATGCTCATATTTAATTCCCACTACTGACCGTATTTTGTTGTAAGGGTCAAACTCTAGCCTCTCTGTATACAACGGAAGACGGAAGAACAATAATTCATCATGAGACCTCTCAGCAGCCTTTAGGCATGGGCACATTTCAACTTCGTCCGTGCCTATGGAAATCGGAAAATCAAGTCCCAATTTCGTCTTCCCTTTCTGAATCTTGTCACAAACACTTAGTTTTCCGGTGATCTCTAGGAGGATCATCTTGTCTGTCAGATATCTAGGGAGCTTGTATGGTTGCGCTGAGAATCGTTGAAGCTTGATGTAGAAGAAAGTAGGAAACTGAATAAACCATGCCCCGTAATCTTCCACCAAATTTATGGCTTCAGCCGACAGTCTTACATGTAGCTTCTTCTACAAAGTTCGCACAATATGTAATATCTTCTTTTCAAAGGATGCCAGCCACTCATAGGTTTTAGTGGGCAAATATTTAATAACTGGGCTCTATTTCTAAAGTTAAATCACTTTATTTTATACGGTGATATTATAAAGTCACTTTAAGACTTATTATAAAGTCACTTTATATTTTAAAGTTACTTTATCTTATAAAAGTGACTTAAGTATGCTTTTATCTCACATGGCTTAGTTTTGCGTGCTTCCCCTCACTTCGAGGTTATAAAAGAAAAAGGTACACCTCGGGAAAAAGCACCATGAGATATTATAAAACAAAAGAAAAGAAAATCGACTTACATTTGTGACTAGTTATTTCTGAGGACGCAAACCCTCTGGGAATTGTGAAGAGATTGGATGTAGCCCCAACATCTCTTCAAGAGGTGGAGTCATACAAATTTCATAGTTGAACTTCAAGGCTTAGTGGTAAGGAGAAAACATCTTCAGTTCCAGCATTTTCACAGGGAAGAAGGTCAGTTGTATTTCCAACAGTTTAAAAATTACTACACCAGCATTCTCAGATTAGTTGATGGATAAGAATAAGGTACCCGCTCAGGCCTGGATTCACTGATAAGAGTTACGCTAGTTGGAAGGCCCAGGAATATCGCACTCCTCTAGAAAATCTTTAGTATGAAGAAGACTGTATATTTACAACCGTTACAAGTTGACAAGTCACGGTTGTTCCGTCCCCCATTATATATTGGGTGGCAAACTTTCGAACTACCGGCGCCTAAACAAAGATTACTCTAGGGAACTCCAAGACAGCAGCGCAGAAGTCTTCCTGGCCCGCACTGAAAATAACGACTCAAATCTATGTAGGGAGCATTGAGGCGAAGAGGCTGCAGTCATAGCACTCCCGAGCGTAATAGAGACACATCAACGGGGCATGCGACTAGGAGGTGGCATAGTGTTGGCACTAGAACCGACTATGTCGAGGTACTCGCGTGAGTCAACAAGAGTGCATAAATTTCGCTTGGGCCACACCACGGGTGAGCTGAAAGCAGTTCCACCTTAACACAGTTCTCACGAGACAAGGCTCATTTCCAACCTCACGTCAACTTCAATCTTTTCCAGCATACATCCACGCGAGCTGCTAATAGACCAGGTGCTTGTTATACTATCTTTTGGTATATGTGCTTTATTTCTTGTATGGTTATACTCAATGCAGTAGAAACGAAATTGTATTATGTCTAAGATTATTTACTATGATCAACCAATGTAACATCTAAATCTAGCTTAGCAACACATTTAGTATCAGTGATTCTATAAATTTATATTGGTTGTGTTTTCTATCTGCCGGAAATTTGGGCAAGAGAACTAGGTTGTTTATTACGTAGTACCAGAATAGCTGTGGACCAATTCAGTAGTACCTTGCAGATGTCTTCTTGTTACAAATGGTAGATTATTGCATTTGATAGAAGGACTGTTTCCTCGAGAAAAGTTCAAGTGTATTCTTGATCAAGCGGTTGACTGGCACGAATAATAATAAACACACCTCTTGAAATTACTAAACGAATTAGTTGTCTTGGGGCCCGTGTTTAGGTAGACACTTCCTTCTAATAAGCAAGTTAGTGACTTCCTCGGAATAAGATTTTATGAGAAATTTATTTTTGAACCATTCTATCAAGATTAAATCAGAAAAATTCATCAAAGATTGGCTTAGATCATTACAATGGTATCAGAGCTAGTGGTCTTGCCAGCCTACTGGGCTTATTTTCAGCTTATGGTAATGTTGTCCAGGCATGCATAGCAGACATAGGGAGTATAATTTTAGACACAACAGGGCTGAACAGGGACAACCAAAGCCGTTAGTACAGGTTGATATAGAGGACAGTCATACCAAGGCAGACGAGGAAATTGTTTTTGAACAGGACAGTCGAGGTATAGGCATGGCGGAGGAAGATAGAGAGGTCAGAGAAACAATGAGAGCTATTCGTGAGGGATAGGATCACATGTTGATGTGTTACATCAGCTCACAGGGGTTATTCAGTAGTTGACAATGGCACCCAGGAGGCCCTAGAGCCATCACAGTGGTGATAGCAATGTAGCAAGGTCACTCAGAGCTGCAAGAGCAGGCACTCGTACTACAGATAGGCCCCTTATGCCTACCTTCACAAAAAATAATCGAGAAGAAGAGGTAGCCCAACCTGAGGCAGCAGTTGGATTTCCTAATAATGTTTTAGCCATGCACGATGAGTGGGATATGCTACGTGATAGAGTCAAGGCTGACTTGACCTTTGTTTAGTACATGGCACAGAAGAGGGAATTTGGCAAGACACAACAGGATAGGAGACCCAGGGATTAGAACAGGGATCTAAAACATGCAATAAATAAATTGACCCTTCCTACATTTGATGGTAGTGGTAGGACATCCACAAGAGCTTGGATTCACAAGCTAGACACCTTCCTAACCCTTAAACCCATGTCAGAGACGGAAGCGATTAAGTTCGCGACCATGCATTTAGAGGGTGCAGAATATGACTGGTGGCTTCATGGTCTTGTCACCCAGAATCATGGGCTGATTACATCTTACAAGATCTTCAACACTAAATTGATCACCCATTTTGACAAGGACATACAGGTCTACTATAGGGAGTTAGCCCAGCTGAGACAGAGTGGGTCCTTGGACCATTACATTGATGAGTTTCAGAGGATCTCCATCGTGGTTCCGGATATGGCTGAGAAGAGGAAGGTAATGTTGTTTATTGAGGGCCTACAGGACAGCTTCAGGGGATTGGTTAGAGTCCTCAAGCAAAGCACACTGAATGACGCTATTAAGTTAACACATGACTTGGATTCGCCATCTTCCATCCTAATAAGAGCACACCTCCTAGACTTGACTTTGAGACAAGGAATGAGTTGAGAAGAAAGAAGTTGTGCTTCACATGCAGAGATCCTTAGGCACCAGACCAAAATGCCTTGGAAAGGGTGAGGTACACTGCATTGAGGTGGTTTCCGATGATGATTGTGAACAGTAGGAGGGAAGCGATGAGGAGGCTCAGGACGATCATTCAGCTGAGGGGAAGAAGAGGGAGGTTTCCCATGGGAAGACCCCTATTACTTTGGCATCCCATGTCACTCTTTTTGTCTCAAGGGAGTGGTTAGAGGACAGCGGATCATTTGCCTTCTAGACACTGGTGCAACGAATAATTTTATCAGTGCCGGTTTGTTTTCCAGGAGAGGACTTCAAATAGACAGCATTTCAGAGTTTGAGGTAAAGGTGGTCGGGGGAGATTTGTTGAGTTGCAATGGGAATATTTTAGGACTCCAGATTCACTTTGGGGATTATCTCCTAGAGGCTGATTTCTATGTCATTGACTTGGATAGTCTTAACACCATTTTAGGCATGCAGTGGCTACAAACCCTAGGGAGATACACCATTGATCATCAACTGAAATAGTTAGAGTTTATGCAGGGTGATTAGTTGATTATGCTTAAGGCCATGACAAATAGTGCATCATGAGTGGTTTCAGCTCACAGGATGGAGGCCATCATCAAGCACATCAATATGGAGTGGGCAGCCCAGTGCTTCATATCCTCTAGACTCTCACTGAATTCAAGCCAGCAGGTTCACACAGACATACAGCATATGCTTAATAAGCACAAGCGGGTTTTTTAGGACATTCCTCCAGGTATACATCCAAACAGAGGCTTCCAGCACATCATTGAGTTGGAAGAGGGGGCCAAGCTCGTAATCACCACCCCTTACCGTCATCCCAAGCACTACAAGGAGGAAATTGAGAGGACGATTAAGGAGCTCTTAGACATGGGGCACATCAGACCCAATTCCAGCCCCTTCGCTTCTTCAGTAGTTTTGGTGAAAAGGATGGCACTCTTTTTATGTGTATTGATTACCGTGCACTGAAATAGAGAACCATTGAGAACAGGTACCCCATTCCAAGGATTGATGAGCTATTAGATGAGTTGTATGGGGCAGTTTATTTCTCGAAGATAGATCTTCGATCGGGTTACCATCAGATACGTGTCCGAGAGGAGGATGTCCATAAGACAGCTTTCAGATGTCACTACGGGCACTATGAGGTTCTACTAATGTCATTTGGGCTCACTATCGCACCTGCCATGTTTCAGTCTTGCATGAATCATATATTTAAAATGCAGTTGCGCAAGAGCGTCCTAGTGTTTTTGGATGACATTTTGGTCTTCAACAAGACATGGGTAGAACACTTGCAACACTTGGATGAGGTTCTTAGCATCATGGAGAGTCAGTCTCTGTTTGCGAAAGAATCCAAGTGCGAATTTGTATTGACTAAGATTCTCTACCTGGGGCATGTGATAGGGGCCGATGGAGTTAAGGTACACCAGGAGAAAATCCAGGCAATTCGAGTTTGGCCACCACCACGGAATGTGTCAGACTTGAGAGGGATCCTTGGGCTATGTTCTTACTACAGGAGGTTTGTTAAGGGATTTTCTCAGATAGTAGCTCCCCTCACCGATCTTACTCGGAAAGGGGCCTTTAAGTGGACAGATGAGGTTGAGGCAGTCTTTGACAGACTCAAGACCGTCATGAGTACTTGTTCGGTTTTAGCTCTTCCAAACTTCTCTCGCTCCTTTGTTTTAGACTGTGATGCTTCATGGAATGGGATTGGTGCAGTATTGATGGAGGACAGGCATCCCATAGCATTCAAGAGAAGGAAACTTAAGGATAGTGACAGGCTTTATTCCACTTATGACAAGGAGATGCTTGCCATTATGCACGCCTTGGCTAAACTCAGACAGTATTTGGTGGGTGGCAAGTTTACAGTCAAGACAGATCATAATAGCTTACGCTACTCCCTGGAACAAAAGGAGTTGAATGAAAGGCAGCAAAAGTGGGTCAGTAAGATTCAGGTGTATGCTTTTGACATCGAGTATGTCAAGGGGAAGAATAATATCGTGGCTGGCACACTTTCCAGGAGGCCCCCAGTAGCAGCTTATTGTGTGTTGTCAGAGATCTTTGTTGACTGGAAATCTCTTTTGCTAGTTGAGTATTCAAAGAATACTCAAGCTTGTCGAGTTTTTGACGATCAGCTTCCGGATAGCAGGTACAAGGTCGTTTATGACATTATTCTTTATAAGGATAGGATCTACCTAGTGTCGGGCTCTAAGCATAAGGCTAAGATACCGAGGGTTGTTCATGATGCGACAACAGTAGGACATCTGGGGTTCTTCAAAACTTACAGGCATGTCAAAGAGAGGTTCTCATGGAAAGGCCTCAAGGACGACGTCCTCCAACATGTTAGAGTGTCAGACTTGTCAGCAGAACAAATCCGAGCACAAGCATTCGACAGGGTCATATCAGCCCCTTCCCATTCTGGCTTAGAAGTGGGAGGGTATTTCGATGGACTTCATTACTAGTTTGCCGAGAGTGTAGGGTAGGGACAGTATCTTTGTGGTGGTCGACAAACTCACCAAGTTCGCTCATTTCTTTTCTATCACAACAGATTAGTCAGCTTCGTAGGTAGTAGAGTTTTTCTTCCGAGAGATATTTAGAATGCATGGTCTCCCCAAGCCCACTGTGAGAGACAGGGACAACAAGTTCCTCAGCACCTTCTGGCAAGAGTTGTTCAGATTGGCAGGCACCGAGTTGACTCCTAGTACCAGTTAACACCCACAGACAGATGGCCAGACCGAGATTGTGAACAAATGGGTGGAAGGCTACCTCCAAAATTATGTAGCCGGACAGCAGAGAGCATGGGTTCGATGGTTGTATTTGGGGGAGTTTTGCTACAACTCCACATATCACATGACTATTGGCATGTTGCCATTTCGAGCTCTCTATGGCAGTGAGCCACTTTCTTTCATAGACTTGGCTCTACAGGACAGCAAGGCCCCGATTGCGAGAGACAGGTTACATGATCACCAGGATATTCTCTCGTCTCTCAGGGAGAACATTCAGAGGACACAGAACCAACAAAAGATGTACGTTGATCGACACACGACAGAGCAGAGTTTTGAGGCAAGGGATATGGTTTACCTTCGTCTTCAGCCTTACAGACAAAGTTCACTGAAGAAGAGTGGATCAAAGAAGCTCAAGCCTAGGTTTTATGGTCCTTATCACATTACAAGGAGAGTTGATGAGGTAGCTTACGAGCTCGAGCTTCCGACAGACAGCAGGATCCACAATGTTTTTCACGTATCTTGCCTCAAGAAGGCAATTGGACAACAGGTAGTCTCTTCAGATGGATTACCCCCACTAGATGAGGAGGGTAAACTAGTTTTGGTTTCGGCTGAGGTTATTGAGATCAGAGAAAGGAAACTGCGAAACAAGTGTGTCCGTGACTACTTGATTCAGTGGAAGGAGTTACCGTACGAGGATGCCACATGGGAGAGTGAGTCTATTATGCAGCACCAAGCATTGAGATTGCTTGAGGAAAGCAATCCCAGAAAGGGAGGACTGTAATGTCCCCTTCCCAGCAACAGGCCATTTTTATGCCTGATGAGTCTATCAACCCATCCAGATAGGCTAATGGCTTCGTTTCAGAGGATGCCAACCAGTCACAGGTTTTAGTGGGCAAATATTTAATATCTGGGCTCTATTTCTAAAGTCAAATCACTTTATTTTATAAGGTGATATTATGAAGTCACTATAAGACTTATTATAAAGTCACTTTATATTTTAAAGTTCCTTTATCTTATAAAAGTGACTTAAGTGAGCTTTTATCCCACATGGCTTAGTTTTGTGTGCTTTCCCTCACTTCGAGGTTATAAAAGAAAAAGGTACACCTCGGGAAAAAGCACCATGAGATATTATAAAACAAAAGAAAAGAAAATTTGGTTACATTTGTGACTGGTTATTTCCGAGGACGCAAACCCTCTGGGAATTGTGAAGAGATTGGACATAGACCTAGCATCTCTTCAAGAGGTGGAGTCATACAGATTTCACAGTTGAACTTCAAGGCATAGTCGTAAGGAGAAAACATCTTCCGTTCCAGCATTTTCACAGGGAAGAAGGTCAGTTGTATTTCCAACAGTTTAAAAATTACTACACCAGCATTCTCAGATTAGTTGACGGATAAGAATAAGGTACTCGCTCAGGCCTGGATTCACTGATAAGAGTTACGCTAGTTGGAAGGCCCAGGAATATCGCACTCTAGAAAATCTTCAGTGTGAAGAAGACTGTATATTTACAATTATTGGAAGTCGATAAGTCACGGTTGTTCCGTCCCCCATTATATATTGGGTGGCCAAGTTTTGAACTACAGGCGCCTAAACAGAGATTACTCTGGGTAATTCCAAGACAGCAGTGCGGAAGTCTTCCTGGCCCGCACTGAAAATAACGACTCAAATCTACGTACAGAGCATTGACGCAAGAGGCTGCAGTCATAGCAATCCCGAGCATATAGAGACACATCAGCGGGGCACGCGACTAGGAGGTGGCATAGTGTTGGTACTAGAACTGACTGTGACGGGGTACTCGCATGTGTCAACAAGAGTGCGCAGATTTCGCTTGGGCCACACGGCGGGTGAGCTGAAAGCGGTTCCACCTTAGCACAGTTCTCACGAGCCAAGGCTCATTTCCAGCCTCACGTCAACTCCAATCTTCTCCAACATACATCCACGCGAGCTGCTAATAGACCAGGTGCTCGTTATACTATCTTTTGGTATATGTGCTTTATTTCTTGTATGGTTATACTCAATGCAGTAGAAACGACATTGTATTATGTCTAAGATTATTTTCCAGTGATCAACCAATGTAACATCTAAATCTAGCTTAGCAACACATTTAGTATCAGTGATTCTATAAATTTATATTGGTTGTGTTCTCTATCTTCCGGAAATCTGGGCAAGAGAATTGGGTTGTTTATTATGTAATACCAGAATAGCCGTGGACCGATTCAATAGTACCTTGTAGATGTCTTCTTGTTACAAATGGTAGATTATTGCATTTGATAGGACTATTTCCTCAAGATAAGTTTAAGTGTATTCTTGATTAAGCGGTTGACTGGCACGAATAATAATAAATAAACCTTGAAATTACTAAACGAATTAGTTGTCGAGGGGCCTGTGTTTAGGTAGACACTTCATTCTAATAAGCAAGTTAGTGACTTCCTCGGAATAAGATTTTATGAGAAATTTATTTTAAACCATTCTGTCAAGATTAAATTAGAAAACTTCATCAGAGATTGGCTTAGATCATTACAGTCTAAGGCCCAACCACTACAACAAAAGACTGGCCTGGTGGTAAGGGCAGCTACCCAGGGTGTGGGGAACATCTCCCATCACCGAAGCATCCGAGGGTCGGGACCACCCCCATTTATGCAGACCCTGGACATGTGACTGCGGGACACACCACTCACACACGGGACATTACAGCCCACCACGCTCTGCGGGTCTCGACCTCGAGACCTCGGCTCTGATACCACTAAGGCCCAACCACTACACCAAAAGACTGGCCTGGTGGTAAGGGTGGCTACCCAGGGTGTTAAGGGTGTGGGGAACATCTCCCATCACCGGAGCATCCGAGGGTGAGAACCACCCCCAATTACGCAAACCCAAAACACATGGCTACGGGGCGCACCACCCGCACACGGGACATTACACAATACGCATTGCAAATGCATCGTTGACCCAGACATAATCATCAATTGCGTGCAGATGAAACTAAGGATAACAATCATATACTTTCAACCGTTGAGTTCCACTCCCGATTGCTCCATTGCATCTCAAATCTTCGTATCTCATTGCCCATGCCAACATGTTGATGACGTACGAGCACATGTTGTCACTGATCAACCCATGTTGACATACGAACACATGTTGATGACATACGAACACATGTTGTCTGCTCCAAGTTCTCTAACTGCTCACTCAGGTTGTCACTGATCAACCCTACGTAGTCTATATGATTATGTTCTTCCACTACCTACTCAATAAAATACCACATCCATCTTTTGGATAGATAAGACTAAGGTAGGCCAAATATCTTGCTCAACATCATTATCATATCAATATATTCTCGGTGAAAATCTAGCCATACCAACTCCTTGGGCAGCTTCGAAAAATGAGACATGTTCTTCCGCAGCCACTTGTTTATAATCTCTTCATAGTACTGAATTCTGGCAGTGAAGACCCTTTCTGCTTGCTCCTTTGTTTTCATTACCAATCTCCGAGAGGAAGGAATTCCAAAGGCCTCCAAAATAGCTGGTAGATTGATTGTTTTGTCTCTCGCATGGTAGTGCCTTGCACATTCCCGGATCAACTCAGGATGCTGGAAGGCAAGAGGGAATCCAACTGCAACCACCATACCACAACTTACGATTTGGCTGGCTAAGTGTGTTGGATGTTGTTCCTTCTATCTGAACATCCTTTTGTGGAATTCATTCAGGTCCAAGCACCTGAGGTTGGTTTCGCTGATTTCTGACCACTTTGACACAATCTTTGATTCTGGATAGAACCCACTTTGCTCGGCTTTAATCAACTGCCTCCTGGTCATGCTTGTTCCTCTAGGTTCTGCCACTCATTCTCCTGCAAAACAGAAAAGAAACACACATAAGAGCATGCTGGAAAACAAAAGCCAGAAGAATTTCTCCAAAAAAGAAGATTTTTGAATTTCGAAAATTTGTGCATTTTCCTCTGGAATAGGAATTTCTCTCTTCCAAGAAGTTGTGGCTTTTCATAAACTTTCCCACTTACTGAAAAATTTCCCTTTTTCACTTAGGTTCTGAAATGCACGTTCTCTGTCCTCAGAAACTTCATGTTCTCCAAGAAATACTTTTCCTCTCTTCAAGAAAATTCACACTTCTCAAAACTTTTCCTCTCAATTCTCAAAAAAAAAGAAATTCTCACTATCTCTTTCGCAATCTTCCTTTCTTAGCTTGCTCTCGAAATTCATGTGTGAAAAATGAATTGAGGGAGACTCTTTGATAGACTTGACAATCCTAAAAAGGCGCTTTAAAAGCAGAGCACCAATTTTATACAATTCTGTTTTCGAAGAGATTTCTTGCAATCTGTCACTATTTTTTCTTCTAGTTTTTGGGAATTTTCCAATTAGTGTCTGACTTTGTAAAGTTTTGTCCAATTTCCCATTTTCCAATTTTTTTGATTGCTTTCAAAAATATTAATTAATTAAATATTTCTATTTAATCAATTTAGCTTTAATTCCAAAAAAGCAATCTTTTTTTTTTTTTTTAAACTAACTTATTTAATTAAATATTAATAAAAATCAATATTTAATTAATATTGCCTTCTAAACCTAAGAATCAAAAATAATTATCTTCAAAAAGCGATTTTACTTCCAATTCTCCACATTGTCAAATCTTCTCCGATTTTTAAAATGATTTCCAAAAATTCCCAAAGTTCTAGAATCTTCGAAGATTTCAAAATTTTGAAATTTTCCAAGTTTTAAGAAAAAATTTATTAATAATTAAATATTAAATACAAAATTTAATATTTAATTAATTTCCCATTTTCCATCAACTTATCCCTTACAAACCACTTTCAAACATTTTCGACCCAAACATTATATTTCCTTGACCAATGTTGCTAGGCGCATTCTGGAGTATGTCATGGATTATCTCCTTTAAAAAAAAAATTCCTTCACCATAAGCGAAATGCGCCCTGAGCGCATATATAGGTGGGTTGCGGATGTTTTATTTTCTTACATTTTGTGACTGGATGTTAAGTGCGCCTCGAGCGCATATAGGCAAGGGTAAGGGATCTCCTGTTTTGAACAAATCTGAGACTAGTTGCATTTTGCGCTCCGAGCGCATTTCCAAAGGGGTCAGGGATTTGGTCTTGGAATTTATCCATGACTCATGTTGACTTGCACTCCTTACTTGGCAGACCTTCTTGCGAACTATGGCTTTACGTCAAAACATTCCCTACTAGCGTCCATTTAGCACTAGATGTATCCCTTTCAATTCAAAGGGCTTTCATTCCTTGACGATGGAATTCTGCATATGTAGACATTATTCCCCGTACTTCCTTCACCGGAGGAGACCACTTCAAACATTGTGATTCCTCACCATGGATATGTGATCTAAGCATGCAAAAGGCTTTTTAGAGGACTTCATTCTTTATTTAATGAGGACCATTTCATCAATGCTTCTTTACTTGTGTTTCTTGGTGATCTGCGTTTTGCACTAGTGTGTGATTGAGCATATATTGCAGACGTGTTCATTGGGCATGATGGGAGAGCTTTCTTTGATATCCTCCTTTTGCATTACTGAGTGTACTTTGCCATGTGAAGGAAGTCTGGAGTTGAGTGCATTTCTTCATATTCAATACATGTTGAGTGTGATTAAGGGCTCCTATGGATGACTTTTCTTTGCAATGCTTCTTTCAATCTGTTAGAAGTCGGGTGCATACGAGGAAGGCATCTGCATGTTTTATTCCTTCAATATTTTTTATTGTTTCCATGGTGACAATAATTTTCATGGCCATCCTCGGTTTGGGTGACCTCGAACCCTTATTGCTACCTTGGTGACGCCTCATGTTTGCAAACCACATGCTCTTTAGTCTTATTTATTTTCTGCACACAAGTCTTGGTATCAAATCAATCAGCAGGCCCCTAGAATGTGTTGGCAAAGAATTGATTTCTACAATGTGACAATGGTTGTTTACATGCATGGATCATCTTTGAGTATTGACAAGGAGGCATCTTTGTGGGTGAGTACCAATTCTTTCTACTGTCTTGTATAGAACTTTGTTGGATCAACTATTGAGAAAAGGATCAGTTTCAAATCCTCCTATTTTGCATTTCTATTATCTGTGATATCTAATGCGTCTTTTAGATCCCTCACCCTAGAAATTTTACATCTTTTGGGTATGGAAAGGTTATGTTCCCGAGTTCCTAAACTTTCACACCTTTAACCTTCCACCAAAATTCAATCATTCCTATGATGACGTTTCTCTCTTTAGGATATTCCTTGACTTCGTGAAGAACATGCTGAGCACACTCAGTGATGGGATTTGAAAAAAATTCCCCCTTACTATTTGTGCTAGCTATCTTTCATGCTTTGGTCACATTTGTGGTCTTCGACTTGAATCTGTTGGGCACAAATAAGATTTAGAATTTCCCAACCTTGAATAAATTTCATCATTTCCTACCATGCTACTATTTGTGCTAGCTATCTTTCATGCTTTGGTCACATTTGTGGTCTTCGACTTGAATCTGTTGGGCACAAATAAGATTTAGAATTTCCCAACCTTGAATAAATTTCATCGTTTCCTACCATGCTCTAGGTAGCAATGGAACTTCCTGTCAGATTTTGCAATTTACATGTTTTTAGATTCACTAGTGTTTGGACTTTAATCTTTTATGTTTAATCATCTTTAGAACCCTTTTCCAGTCACTATAGTCTTTTAGGAACTCCTCTAGCCTTTTCGAGTTGCTTTTCAAGAAAGCTTTTTCTGAGTTCATTATCAACTCGATATGCCAACCCGAAGACTTGGAATTTCGCTGGGTTGCTTTCAAAGGATTTGGAATCACACTTCTCAAATGGATCACAAAGAACTTTGGAGACAACTCAGAGCTACCGAGACAAGGCACAACAAAAAGGGGGCAAGTGAACCGAAAAAGGACAAGGGTCCCATCATTGATGGGTGATGTGTGATTAGGTCACAACAGGTTCTTGTCTATTTCTGAATCAATCCTTGGTTTTCTAATGGGAGTTAAGCCTGCTTGATGTATATGAGAGAGACTCTTTCTTATTTCAATCAATGTAACTACTTGATTGCTAATGATTTATCTTTGTATAAGGAATGTCCAAAAATTCCTATGCTTTGTTATTCCTTTTTATTCCCTCTTAAATTATTCGATTGGAAATGGTTTGAGTTGTGCTTTGGTTGTTGAATTGAACATCTTATGATTGTCATTTCTCTTCTATTGGAAAGTCGAGTACCATGAATTCTTATTCAAAGATTGAGGCTTCAATTCTCTTGTGATTGTTGGATACAAGTGTTGTGTATCTCTCTCCTTTGATTGATGATAATTATTACATAATTTCCTATAGTTATCTTTTTACGTGCTTGCTGATAAATCGACTTCTCCACTATATGTTAGGAAGGATTGTTGTGTATTCCAATCGATATTTTCTATATGCCTCCTCAATGTTTATCTTCAGCAGCAATGTTGACTGTATATAAGAAATGTTGACTGTGTATTAAGAATAAACTATTCTCCGTTGAATTGAATCCATATTCATAAGTCGCTAACTGAAATGCTGATTGTGTCTCGTTCTCCTTTCTTTCTCTCATAAGTGTGTTCAGTATTGTATGAAACATCCATCGCATGTCTTTGATGGCTAGTTCTTGTATCGTTGTTCAGCTTGGATGATCGCCCACCAATATGAAATAAAGATAAGGAATGTTTCTTCTATCCCCTCCATCTCCTGTGATTATCTTCCTTATATATATTTTCCTAGGTGGGATGAGTCACGACCCTTCTTGGGTGTCGCGACTTAGTCGCTCTTAACACGTAGTATTTGTTGTTACTTATTTTTATAAATATTATATTTTGATTTATGTATTCAGATTATAATATTTATACTTTAGAATATATGATAATATTTTTATATATTCAAATATATGATCATATATCTAATATTTATTATCTTTTATATATAGTATTTACATTATAGTTTATCAAATATTTGATGTATTAAGTCTATTCAATCTTGAAATTGATTACGATATTAATTGAGTTATATGATATAGCTTATATTATTATATTATTTTATATCTTAATGATTCTTCACTTAATATATTTTGATTAATTATTATTTTACTCTATTTATTGATAAAACCATATTATAACATATCAATTAATATATATTATATATATTTTATATTAATAATATAGTTAATTTAATGATAATTTATATTAGAATTTATTATTATTTATTTATCCATTAACTTACTATTATTAATTATTAAATCTTATTCTAGGGAAGGGACATTACAATATAGCATTGTAATTACCTTCGAGTGATATCAGTGATGTGGTGATATTGTTATGGTACTATTGTTGTGACAATTTTGGAAATATATTGGAATACTTTGATCAATGAATATATATCTGTGAGTTCTCTTACATCGTGCATGTGTACTGTTTATAATTTACTTCCATTTTGTTATGTTATGAATATTACCCTACAGGGCAAACACATTCCATTTTCAGATCCATGCACAAAGGGGGGTTACAGGTGGCCTATTACTATTGGTTATTAGTCCTGCAATACAAGTGATGCAGCTAAGTGTGTTGATAGAGAAATTGCTATTTATAACCTAAAGGCTAAACTTTGAAGCCAGGCTGTCTTTTGACCCAAGGGGTTTCATTGAATAAAATTTGGCAAAAAGTTTGCATATGTATGTCAACTAGAAGATTTTTGGCAAATTGTGCCAATGAATTTCAAGTTAGAGAATCAGATCATTGCCATCTTACTATTAACTCAAATTAGAGCCTACGTTATTTAAACTGCCTTGAATTTTTAGAGGACAATGAAGAGGTGAGATCAGCAACTTATGTCAAGGGTTACCGCAGCTCCATTCTCAATAATAAATTGAGCTGATTCATCTATTATTTTCTATGGGCAAAGAAATGAGAAAGCACTTAAAATAATTTCTAAATGGATACAAAGATGAAAAAAGCAAAGCTCAAGGAAAAGAAGATTATAGGTGCATCATCCTCTAGGGTTCCAAAAGCTCTTAAGGTTCAAACACATCAACAAAAAGCATCAAAACAAGTATATAATATGGCTCCATCTTCAACTCCGTAAGTTATTCTTTTGACAGAAGAAGAAAGTCATGCTAGCAGGTTGTTATAGAAGCACAGGGTGATGCACTGCCCAATAACGGAACAAAGATAATTGCGAAGAAAAGGATAAGATTTCCACAGATGAGGCTTGTTACCCCCACACAAAATGCTACACAACCACTCAATTAAGGGAGTTGATCAAAAGCTATTGCTACTACAACAAGAAAGGGGAAGCCTTTTGTCACCTGCTTCAAACTCTACCTCCCCTCCCATTCTTTTATCTGGGATTTCACCCACTTCTTTGCCCTATCCCATCCACCTTCACCTACTCCCAACACACCCACCCACCTCTCAATCCACTATTCATATCCCTACTCCCCACACTATTCTACTATTGTAGGTACTTTATCCTGCACATTCAGCCGAACAATAGTTTATAATGTAGAGAAATATTATTTGTCCTATAGCGTAATATTCCACAAATCCACAAAAGGGAAAACCAAAGAGAACCAACAACAAGCTCTAGCATGGTCAGTTAAAATGATAAATAGAGAGATGAAAATAGAGAAAATGCCATCAGTAAACATCAAAGCAATTTCATTCCTTTTTAAGGATTCTCCAACAAAGAGCAGAAACATGTTAAGAAAGGGTGATCAGGGAAATATTTTTTCCCAAACAGTCAAACTTCCACCGGATGCGAGTATTCAAGATGTGCAGCCAACAAAATAGATGGTCATAGAAATCCTTTTGTGAAAGGGACTAATCAATCAGACCTTAACCCATTAGCTATAAAAATTTCAGTGAAAGAAAGAACGAAAAAAGGGATGGAAAGGGCAAAGGTAAGTCAAAAGAACAGATCAAACAATTGACAAATTACATATAGCACCTGCTCAATCTGATCCCAAGCATTTCTTCAGCCCCACTGAGCGTGAAAGATTCTATGTGTACACACAATAAGATTGCATCATATAATAGGGTACTGAAGTTTGTTTTCCCCGTAAGGTAGTGTTTAGAACATAACAAAATGCGAATAAAATATAACAGTACACATATGCACAATGCATAGAGAACTCACAAATGTTTATTCATTGATTACAAAATTACAATGTATCTCCAAAACAGTCACAACAATAGTACTATGTCAACATCACCACATAACAATATCACCCGAAGGTAATTACAATGCTATATATAAAGGTCTTGAAGTGCCAACCGTTCGCAAACAATCAACCCCTCGACAACAATTAGCAACTACTAATTATCTTGACGACATCATCCCCCGAAAAAAGAAAGTCGTCTCCGAACGACACACAACAAAATGGGGAATACAACTATATATAAAAGAAATCAAGGAGTTGGGGGCCTAGAGAGTGTCCCTGATGAGGAAGGTAATTACAATGTATCTACAAAACAGTCACAACAATAGTACTATGTCAACATCACCACATAACAATATCACCTGAAGGTAATTATAATGCTACATATAAAGGTCTTGAAGTGCCAACCGTTGGCCAACTATCAACTCCTCAACAACAATTAACAACTACTAGTTATCTTGACATCATCCCCCGAAAAAAGAAAGTCGTCTCCAAACGACACACAACAAAATGGGGAATACAACTATATATAAAAGAAATCAAGGAGTTGGGGGCCTAGAGAGTGTCCCTGATAAGGAAGGGGCAAGTGGTGTTGATGCCGCTAGCTACTCCCTCAACTGTTGGACCTGCTCGGTTCATCGTTGCAGAACCTTCTCGATTAACAGTTGTCTCTCCCTGGCGGTCTTCACCATAAACACTACCTCAATAAGCTCCTTGTGATTCTTATCTGCCTCCTCCAATGCTGCAATAAGGTGAGTCTCCACAGCTACCAGCTCAGCCCTCTCATGGTCCAACTCATCTGTAAGGCGATTCTCCACTACTGCTTGCTCAGACCTCTCATGGTCCTACTGCCCCTCCAAGGTTGTCATCTAAGTCTTCTGTTCAACCAGCTCATCCTCCACCATCCAGAGCCGAGTGGCTAACTCCTCCTAAGTGTAAATAGCTGACACCTGCTCAGCCTCAACCCCTGATGTTGAATGCTAGGCCCTCCTGAGCTCACAATACCCATCCCAGAATGTCAACTCAACCCTCTTGAGCAAGGAGTGGTTCCTACTCTCCCCCACTGGCTCCTGAAGCTTCCAATCCTCCAACATGGCAGGCGTCTCAATAGCAGGCCATCCCCAAGAGTAGAAACATCGCAGAAACTCCTCAACACAACCACTTGTAGCAAATGCTAACTAGCGCTCCACTGCCTTATCTTCCCTCCCGTGGGCGAATTCGTGTATCGAGGCCACCATCCTCTGCGCACCGGCCTCCATATCCACCAAAAAATGCTCAAGGGCACCCAGCTCACCATGAGTCTCAAACATTGTGTGTTGAATGTGCACAGAAGCCCTACCCTCGAACACCTATACTAGTCCAGCCATGTCATGCAGAGGGTCCAACTCTAACTCCATCACATGGGTACTCCCTCATCCAAATCAACAATATCAAAAATCTCATGTTGTGGCCATTGTGGTGAAAGAGGTGTAGGTCCAATGGGTGCCATGGGAGCCACCTGATAGTGGTTCAGCCAAGCATCCATTGTTACCTCTGGGGTCCCCAACTCAACTACCTCATCTCTGGGCATCTCCTAAGTGACTGTTGGCTACTCCATAGCCTCAACTCTTGGCTTCTCGATTTCCTCAACTACTAGCTACTCCATGGCCTCAACCACTAGCTGCACACTAGGTGTCAAGGTGGGTGGTGTCCGCAATTGTCCAAACTCTGTCACAAGAATGGCTCCAACATTCACACCTAGAGTAGCAGAGGGAACCAACTGACTACCAACCTATAGTAGGGTTGGAGCAAAGACAACTCACATACCTACTAGTGTAAGTCTACCCGAGGATGTGACACCACCCGATGGTGTAGGGGCATCCAATGGCACAGTACAACCCGATGTTGAGGTACTACCCAATGGTGCAACGCCTGCAATACCCTCGGCCCTCTCCTCTTCGTCCAAAGCATCTCCCTCATTATGGCCCATCGCCACCACTCGGCTCATCATACAGAAAGTATTACTTCCTCTACTACAGAAAGTATTACTTCCTCCACTAACTCTCGAAGAGGTATCCTCAGAATCCTCCTCATTGTTGTCGCCCTCAACTGACTCTATCTCAGTCTCTGATGCAACTACTTGGCACCAACACTTCCTACTTGGTTGAGCATCACCACTAACTATAAAAGTATCCAAGTGCATCTAGTAAAATATGGGCCGTCAGTAAGGCTCCAAACAACTCTGTGACTGCAATTGACCATACTGATCGAAAGGCACCTGCATCCACACAACATCCAAGAAAAGCCCAATAGCATGATAAGGCATGTAGAAGATTGTTTTGTAATGTCAAAAACTCATAAATCCGCTCCAAGAGTACAGACGCCCAGTTGTACATTCTGTCATTACGTAACCCATTCATCAAAAGCAAGCAGCGGTATTGCGATATCTAAAGCTTGGCTAGCTATTGTCAACCAACTCTTCATGACATCTAGCACACATCGGCTAGCCCCTTGTTTGTCTGTGCCATAGTCTCCCACTCGGTCGACGTCAAATCCCCTCGGTAGACCAAACGTAAGAGTTTCTATTTTTGTTCCGCAATCATCTTTGTCTTTGATTGATCAATCTTTCGGCCCTCTACCAGAATGTGGAACACCTAAGTGAATGAGGGGGCTAAAAATAAAACGGTGATTGTGGACCGCTACTACACAAAGATGAATTTTTGGCTATCTGTCATATGTAGAAATCATGGCTCTAAGTGGTCTCTCAAACTCCTGAATGTGGAACACTATCATCTCTGTGCACCGAAGGGCTTCTTTGACCAGTTGGTCATCCACTGTCTCCTCCCACCATGCACGACATTCAGTGCTGCTCAAACCCTCATGTAATAGTGTCGACTGTCACCTTTTCCTAGTCATCCTTCTATGCCTGAACCTTGGGCCATATTTTTTGTCCCTTTGTAGCCTTTCTTGTATCCATTTTGCCTGCAACTTTTATTCCTGATGCTAATGTTCGACCAATCTTTCCTTTGTCCAGTTGTTGTGCCAGATGGTAATTGTTGTAACTATTTCCACCAGTCTTCTTTTACTTTCCCAGACTCCATGAATCCTTTTACGTAATATCAAGAGTACGGTTTCTTCTGATTTTCTGATCCCAATAAGAATGTTTTCAAAATTGTTCTCTAACTGAAAGAATGTTTTACTTTTTTTAATATGGGCACGTGTATGAATGACTTGATGGCATCAAAATCTTTGTTTTAGTTGACACCTCTATTCGGAACCGTGTTTCCACCCCCAGATTTCAATCACATTAAATGCTCGAATCAAACAGGAAACAAGCATACAATAAACAAGTTTGAATACCAGGCCAATGATAAGAACATCTCAAAAAACTTTATTAACTTCGAAATAATGCAAAGATTCAAATGAGAACGACGGCCGACCTGGCATGCACGTTATGTTTCACCAAAGTCCAATAAGTGTTGTCCTCCTGTGAATATGCCTAGAAATGCTAGCGTAGTCCTGCTGGTGTCAATCACTGTGGAACCCGACTGGTATTAATACTGCTGCATACAGTCTAACCGGTCACTCCTTATCTCTTCAGACTTCCCGTGCGTTGTTGTTCAAGGCTAGTATCACCGCCGGTAGTTCCTTTACACCCTTGGGAGATTTACTAATGCGGGTGTACTGATGCGTGAGTCTCAACTCGCGATTACCATATTCAGCCCAATGCTGTGAGGTGCGGGCTGTTGCCAGCTGAGTGTGCTAACCAATTGGGACCAACTATGTGATGACAGGTCTGCAGAAGGAGTAATTGCTCTTCCTTCGGCCGCAATGGACTGGTCTCTACTCAGCCTTGCGTGTCTACAGTAGACACACTTAACCGGTGTGAGCCTAGGCTGCAAGTCTCCTGATAAGCTCCCGGATGTTGGGCAAGGGAGAGTGATTACGCTCCTTAGTGAGTATCTGCAGGCCTAAGTTATTCCAATATGGTTCGTGTCCTTGTGTCTCCCAACTGTGAATGCTACTGTTGAACTGTAGGTTCGTGTACATACATTTTCCAAATTGAGATAATGTTGGATAGAAAATTACCAAAGTTGTTGGAGGATAATCCGACCTTCTTCTCTATAGAGATGCTACAACTGAAGATGTATTTCTTTCACCAAATCAATGAAGCTCAATGTGAAAACTGAATGCTTCCACCTTGAAGAGCGCTGGGGCTACGTCCAATCTCTTCTCAAATTCCCAAGGGTTTGCATCCTTGGAATAACCAATCACAAAAAGCAACAAGATTTCTTTTTCTTGTTTTATATTTTCTCATGGTGCTTTTCCTAAGGTGTACTTTCCTCTTTTATAACCTCGAAGTGAGTGCAAGCACACAAAACTAAGCCATGTGGGATAAAAGCTCACTTAAGTCACTTTTATAAGATAAAGTAACTTTAAAATATAAAGTGACTTTATAATAAGGCATAAAGTGACTTTATAACAACACTTTATAAAATAAAGTGATTTGACTATAGAAACAGAGCCCCAAATAATAAATATTTGCCCACACAAACCTGTGACTGGCTGGCATCCTCTGAAATGAAGCCATTAGCCTATCCAAATGGATAGATAGACTAATCAGGCATCTAAATGGCCTCCTGCGGGGAAGGGGACATTACATTTTATCACCATGCAAGTCAATAATTACTATGTCTAAGGTGTCTGCACCTCTCAACCCTAACCCCACGGCAACTTAATGTGCAGTCTTGTTGTCATTGGTCGAATACTCTATACTATATAGTTTGTACAGCTATGTTTCCTGGTACCCGTGCCCTCTGTTTGTTCATAATCTTTTTCTGATTTGTCAACAGTCTCCAACGGAGGTCGAAGGAATCACTGACATGGGTCGACATATCATTATCCACTCCAAGCCAAGGTGTTTGTTACCATACATGAGTTGTGGAAACCATGACTACTATCACCATATTAATATCGAACCAACATATTATATGATTGAGGAACTTTGCATTATATATGTTGCAATTCTACATGTGCACTAAACAAACAGCAGCTCCCTATGAAACATTCATAGCCCTATCGTACTTCTACTTAAGTTGTTTTCTTGTGGTTTTCTCTATCATACGATCTATGTTTTGTCGTACTTTTTAATTACCGTAGTCTTTTTTTTTCTGTCATAAAACAATCCCCATACAGTCTTGTTGTAGGTCATTGTCTGTACAATGGATTCTATTTTTTTATAATTTTTTTTAAATAAAAAATTTATTACTTAAGTCATCCGATTCAGTTTGGCCTTACCGCACGAACTAGGTCATCCCCTGTTATCTTCGTTCGTGATATATCTTCAATTTTGACCCATTCACGGGTTCTTGGATGGGCTGACCATCCAAGGTTGATAACTTTATTGCTCCATTTTCCCCGACTTCTAGAATTTCACAAGGACAAAGCCATCACACTTTAAACTTACACGGCTTTATTTCATTGCGCCCATTATACTTTAACACCAACTGTCCTAGGTTGAACTTCATATGGTGAACGTGTTTGTCATGCAACGATTTTCGAGCCATCGTTCTTTACTCATCCAACTTATTCAATGTATACAACCTTTTCCACAAGCTTTCCATATAACCGAGTCAATTCTTCATGGCTATATGTAGGCTAGGTACTATGTACTCGACAGGTACGATTGCATCCTGGCCATACATCAGTTGGAAGGTTGTCTAGCCTGTTGTGACCTTATATGCGGTTCTCTAGTCCCATAGTTCCAACTAAAGCCCTTCCTCCCAATCCTCCTCTTCAACACCATAGGACTTGTAAATGACCAACACCAGTATCTTGTTTGTGGCTTTTGTTTGCCTGTTCGCTCTTGGGTAAGAAAGGCTCGACAAGGAGTGGAACATTTTGAACTCAGTTGTCAGGAGTTTAACCACACGATTCACAAAATGCCCTCCTCGATCGCTAGTCAGTTGGATCAGAATGCCATACCGGGTCATAATTTGCTCATGTCTAAGCTTTGTTGTGCTCAAGGATCAATTATCCATGACTGCTCGTGCTTCGACCCATTAGTCAGATACTCTTTCGCCACCACTATTACCGACACCTCCACGCACAACTCGCCTTCAGTGGCCCTATAAAGTCCAATCCCCAACACCCAAACAACTCTTGTGCATGCAAGAGATTTAGGGGCATAAAGTCTCTCTTAAGTGGTTTGCCTACCCACCGATAGCTGTCGCACCATACGACCCATTCACGAGCATCACGTATAGTGTAGGCCACCACAATCCTACAAGCAACACATTTCGAGTCGTGGTGTCTGGCCCCATGTGGTCTCTTGCGGGCCGTTCGTGTGCCTCTCAGCACCCCTGGAATTTCTTCCTTCATTACGCATCTCCTCAAAGCTTCATCGGGTTTCATTTTATAAAGCAACTCATTGATCAACTAAAATGTCTGACATTTGAGGACCAAATTCCTTCTCTCTCCTAGCAGCATGTCCCTCAAGAACTCCGAAGTCGATTGATACTTCCCAATGTTTGTGTACCATGACGGTAATGCAGCTATCTAGAAAAGGTGAGAATCGAAAAAGTCATCGTTTACTCCTTCGGGCTGCTCTCCAGATTTTATTTGTGATAGCTAATAGGCAATTACATGGCTTCTTCCCAGTCGTACAATGATTGTAAAGGTAAACTCTTGGAGTAGTAGCTACCTACTAACCCTTCTTAGAATGATGGGTTTATTCACCAAGTACATTAACGCCTGGTGGTCCACATAGAACGTGAACGGAGTTGCCAGTAGATAGTGGTGAAACTTTTATACGGCGTAACCCATCCCAAGGGCTTCCCTCTCTGTCGTACTATAGCTTCTCTCTGATTTTGATAGCAATCAACTCGCGAAGTAGATGGGGTGATCTAGCCCATGCTCTCCCACCTGTGACAGTGTGGCACCGATAGCATAATTGGATGTGTCCACATGTACATGGAACTCTTTGTCCCAATTCGGGTATGTCAAAATAGGTGCAGCCACCAGCCTTGTCTTGAGTTCCTCAAAGGCCTCTACTTGTGTCGTCTCCAATGGTTATCCCTTCCATGTCAGCTTGTCAAGAGGGTATGTGTTGTTATATGCAGCCTAATCAGACTCGGACATTAATTTTTTTCCCACTTTTATCGTTGTAGTTTCCCCACAAATAATACAATAGGGGTTTAAGGGCAGCGCCCCTTGCAGGGTCTAGGCGCGGCCCATATAAGGGCAACGCCCCTGAAAGCTCAAATGACTTCTATTATTTTACAAAGGCATCAGGAGTTAATTTTTTATTCACCGACATATTCTAACGCGATTTTTGTAATGATACTTTGGCCTGAGTGAATGAGACTTTGGCACACCAATTTGATATTCAACAGGTTTACTCCCGACTTTGGGCAATTCGCATCCTCGTGGGCGCTAGGACCACACCATTTGCAAAGATGTGGTGGATTTTCCTCCTTTGGGCAATCTCGAGCAAAGTGTCCCCATTTCTTACAGACTCGACTTTGAATTATTGGTCGGCCTTTTGCATTGTACTATATCCAAATTGTTAGAAATTAATCTTTCTTTCCTTGGTGTAAATATGTAATTAAAGGATAAACCAAGGTATCCTATATTGTATTTGTCCTCTAGTCCAAGTAGGAGGGCATGTCTAGGGAATGAAAGGGTCCATCATCTATATCCAAACGTGTCCAACAAGCTAACAATCCTCAAGGGGCTTGAACCACAAAATCCTAGGGTGCATTTCTTACGAAATGAAGAATCGATACAAAGCAAATACCCTGCTAATGAACTCCCTGTCACACACAGTCACGAAGATGTCTCTGAAAATCAATACCCTCTCTGCGATCAATATATAATGCCAGCTTTGCATAACACATGAATTTTGCTCCAAAGGAAAAAACGTTTAGAGACATGGTATCCGCAGTGACGCTTAGGCGAAGCAATGCCAAATGTAGTCTGCTAATGGGATTCAAAGAAACAAAAAACATGAACCCCGTGAATAGTGAAGCACATTCCAATGTGGTCAACGGACTCCTACGTGAGAAATAATCCTTCACGAGTCCCAAAGTCCACTTCTCCTCACCCTCGAGAGCATATCCTATAGACTCACGGATTTGTTGCTTGAGACAAAATCCGTTACCTTGCGAAAATCCCGCCCAAGCACATTCCCGAGCACGTTTGTGAGGGGGTTGCGGAATGTGTGCTTTGGACAAAATCCCTCCCAAATCCCGCTTAGGAGTATTTTCAAGCACATAATCCCTCAAGTCAAGGAATTTGGAGATGTGAAACAATCTGCCACAAAATCAGAAAGGGCATTTGAGGAACGATTAAATCACGAAAGTTACAGTCTTGGCATAATGAAGTTTGGAAGCTAAAGTATTAAATATTATATTTAATATATAATTATTGAGCTTCAGAATAAATTGAGAATTAATTAAATATTGAATTTAATATTTGATATCTAATTAAATTTTAAAAATAAAAGAACTTGGAATTAAATCGATTTGGATTTAAATGAAAAAATTAATTGAATATTGATTTTATTAATATTTAATTAAAACAAAAATAAAATAAAATATAAAAGCAATAAAAAAATAAAAGTTCACAAAAATTGGAAATTGCCTTCAAAGATTTTTCGATGTTATGTTTTAAAGTTTGAAATTGATTAAATATTGATTTTATTAATATTTAATTAATTAACTTCAAAAAATCAAAAAATTGGAAAAATCAAATAGATAAATCTTCTCCATGAAGACACAACACTCAAATTGGCAGGTTCTAAAAAGCGGGAACAAAAACTCAAACAAGTGGCAGAGAATCTCTTCAAAATTGGAATCTTGGGAGACAAGTTAAGCAATTTCCCAAATTAGTTTGCAGTCTTTAAAGCATCTTTTCAGATTTTACAACTCTATAAGAGGACTCTTATTTCATTCACACAATTTGAGAAGAGCAAACTTGAGAGAATTCTTGAGAGAAAAGAGAACATTGTTCTTCTTGAAGGCGTGAAGGTTTTGGGTAAAGAAAAGGATTATTTCTTGGAGAGTGAAGAAATTTGTGAAATTTTCAGATTTTCTTCAATGGCGAAGCCTACAGGAACAAGCATAAGTAGGAGGCAATTGATCAAGAATAAACAAGAGAATTATACCCAGAGTTCAAAATTGTCTCGAAGTGGATTGAAGTGAAGGACATGAATCTTAAATGCCTCAATTTGAGCGAGTTCCAGAGGAGGAACCAGGGATCAGTGTATGCTAAGATCGCGTATGCAAGAAGAAACAAGGGAAGAAAACCAAAATCCCCTCTAACCTGAAAGCAAACCAAAGGAAAGCGCGAAACAAAAGGGAAACCAAAACGAAAGGACGGGAAGAAAAAACCTAGACTATGTACAGGGTAGGCTTCTACAAGGAAACCTAAGGGCAGAAATAATGCTTGAGAAATTGCCCATTAGTTAAGCCAGAGGCAAACATCAGATCTATCGGAGCATTGGTACTCTTTAGTATGCACCGGTAGACCAAACAAGTAAGTGGTGTACTTTGCTAGTCACGTTTATATCGGTCTTATGAGACATACAGAGAAAGTATGACAAACCAGGTATAAGTTTGATACTGGTTGAGTGCATGATAATCTGAGCCGGATTATACGGAGCGGTCTCAGTTAAAACCGGATTATACGGAGCATTCATAGTTGAAACTGAAGTTAGCTTTATAATTGGAGTTAGCTTTATTTCTTTTACGAGCGTTTCAAGGTAAACTCAAGATCTTTCTCACATGCATGATTTATGGGTGAGTTTACAGCTTAGCAGAACTGTGAAGTATTTTTTAAAAGAATAATGTCTTATAAATACAGGTCATAGGATACACAAGAAGTGTTGTTGAATATTCAGAGCAGGAGAGAGATATCTTCTGATAGGAGCTACAGTCACAAGAAGTGAAAGGCAGAGAAAGGTTCAACAACCGAGCAGAGTAAGAGGGTAACAGGTATGATCTGATTAGACAAAAGGTGTCATAATAGATCATTGATTTGAATTGTAAGAGCATATTCAAATCCCTCAATCAGGGTGAACCCTAACAGGTTCTTGTATAAATCCCTTCACCAGGTAACATCTTAATTGGTGTTGAAAGTCCTTTTACAAGGCGACTCCTAACAGTGTCAAGATCCTAACAGGTCTTCTACCAAATCCCTTTACCGGGTAGCACTCTTACCAGTGCTTTGTAAGCCTTTAACAAGGCACCTTTATTACTGCAATAGTAAAGTTGTGGGTTCTGTCCCACCGTGGTTTTCTCCTTCTAACCAACGGTTTCCACGTATATATGTTGTGTTAACCTGTGTGTTTCTATTTATGTTTATGAGTGTTGATTATATTCTTTTAATTCTGCAAGAATATATATGTAAGGTTAAATTAAAGTAGAAATTGTATTTACTGATTCACCCCCCCCCCCTCTCAGTAACCGGTTAGGATTAACAATTGGTATCAGAGCACTACGTTCTCAAAGATATAAAGCTTAACCGCTTGAGGAAAGATCATGGAGAGTTACAGGTATCAGAAGCAGCTTGAGGAAGCCAATGACATCATTGCCTGTCTTGAGAATAGGCTGAGGAGGTCCCTTGCAAAAAGAAAGGAGCTAGCTCTACAATTGCGTGAGAGCAATGAAACAATTGAAGAACTCTCTGGGCAAAGTGGATCTAATGAAGCAGAGGAGGCAGTCTCTAATCTCATGGAGAAGAATCAGATCCTAACCAATCAGATCTCCAACCTGAAAAGGAAGCAGGAAGACAATGCTCGAAGAATGACTGAAATCATTGAGGTAAAGAGGAATGTTGAAGATGAAAGGAACAATGTTGTGAAATCACTAGCAACCTCTAAAAGAGCAAGAAATCTAGCGGAAGATGCAGTAAGGGAAAGTGATCTTATTGTTCTACAACTTCAAGAAGACATTCAGATAGTTACACAAGAAAATGCAAACATGCACAAGAATTGGCATTATAAAGATGATGCATGCAAAAGGCTAGCTATTGAATTGTATCAACTAAAGGAACAAATGAAAGTTCTTGAAGAAAGAAATGAGACACTTAGAAGATACAATGAAAGCTCAAAAAAGCTTGATGAGAAACTGAGGGCTCAAACAAAGCACAAGGATCCCACAGGGCTTAGGTACACTGGTCAAAGCATCAATGAAATCGGTGAGTCCTCTGGAGACAAGCAAGTGAAGAAGGAAAAGAAGAAACCGGTAGAACAAAAGGATAAAAAGTCCTTCAAAACCTCTTGCAATCACTGTGGTAAACCGGGTCATAAAACAAATGACTACAGAAATGCATCAGTGAAACCATTCGCTTCTAACAGTAACTGCAGAAACTGTTACAAGTATGGCCATAGTACCTTAGAGTGTATGTCACGTCCCAACAGTGTGTCTAGTGGAAGCAAGGGAAGCTTCAAAGGTTACTGCTATGCATGCAGCAAGTTTGGATACAAAGAAGATGAATGCAGATCCAAAACCATGGCATTCAAATCCCCACCGAGACCGGTATTTCATAATAGGAACACAAACCGGAGCACAACTAGCTGTGCTAGCTTTGGAACATCTGACCATAGCAACTTTCGATGTCACTCATCTATGAACAAGGAAAGAAGGGTAAATCCATGGAGAGCAACAAGGATGACTAGTTACAACTGTAACAAGATTGGGCATTTGGCCAAAGAATGCAGGATTCAACCAATAAACAAAAGAAAAGGATTGGCCAAACCGGTAAAGAAGACTTTTTCTCCCAACCAAAAGGGTAACAAGGGAAAAGAGACTGAAAAAGAAGTCAAGAAGATTTGGTTCAAGAAGGAATCAAAGAGCTCCGCTGAGGAGAAGACAAAAGGAAGATCATCAGCTGGTGATGGTGATATCTCTTAAACAAACTAAGCCTGAGGGCTTAGAGGGAACCAGTAGTCTGCCTATTGTTCCCGGAAGAACTGTTGAGCAACGACCTCACTCAGTCAAGGAGAGTAACCGAAAAGATGACATCTATCTATCGTGTGAACCGGACAGGTAAGTGTTGACATTTCAACCAAGGTTTGATCAACAGGTAAATACATGAGAACCGGTTGTCGAAGAAAAGATAAGGTAAGGTAATTAATGATGTAGCCGTTAACAATAGTTACCGTTTGCTAATTACCGTTATACCCTAAATCTATATAAGGAAAGGATGATTACTCATTTCACTTTACTTTGCGAATTGTGATTTTTGATTTCTTATGATTGAGTAATCTTCTCTTGCTTTGATTTACGGTCTTTGCTAAGTAACCTTTGTAAATCTGATCAAGAGTTCTCTGTGTAAACCGGTCAAGATACGATGGCATCATCTTCTATCATCAGTCTAATTCAAGGGAACCAATTCGATAGACCTGTTTATGACATCATGCCAGTGCAAAACAGAGAAAACGATATGACTAGTGTGCTATCATCGGTGCCTAATGGAGTTCTGCTGACTGAAGATGTTACTGCTTTCATTCACGCTAAGCAAGAAGAGCTGGGTGAAACCTTCATCCAAAGCGAGTATCTCTTATTCTGTTAGGATGGAAAGCTTCAAGAAAAGTATGTGAAGCTTGTGACTTCAGGATTGATCAATGGAGTTAGGTATCCAATCGTGTTTTGACCGGACTGGATAAGATTGGTTCTGAGTCAGGTGCACGAACCAGGGATGTGGCTAGCAAAAAGCGCAGTCACACCGATCACTAAGGAGTATCTGCTAAGGGTAACTGGTTACTTACCCTTAGAACCATTGCGAATGTTGTATTCGCAAGGTTAACAAAGTCGAAGTCCGACAGTCGGTTTATGACTGTCAACGACATAGAGGATGAGGGCGTTCAGTTTGCATCTACGGTAATTGGGTACAAGATCTATCAGTCGAGCAACCTCAACAGTGTACCGGGAGGAGCAATACATGTCGCTCACTGGATCATGCATGATAACGCACAGTATGATATTTGCTCCATGCTAAGAGGGCAAATTTTTTAAAATCTAAAGAAGCTCGGTCTTGTCAAGAAGTTTTTGAAATATGGAACTCTACTGGTATGTTTGTTCTTTTACTATCAAAATTTCTTTCCTAGCATAGGAAAAGTAACTTGGCAAACGGATAAACCGGTCATGATTCAAATAGGAGATATGGCTAATAAACTAGGAAATCAGTTTGAGGCCTTCCAACTTGAGAATGCATGCCAGGGAAAGAATTCCCTCGGCCATTGTTGATTTATACAAAAATGAGGTGTGTTTTCTAGTCAACACGGATCACTGTATAATTCAAGTTGTGGAGCCCAGAACTGAGTATGCACCGGAGCTTGGTTACGAAGTCTCTACCAAGGTAGCCAAGGCTTATGCAGATGCATTGTAAGAGAGTGATCTAGATCTCTCTGCATACCAATTCGGTACCTTTAAGAAATTCAAGAAAATTTGAAGAAAAAGTCATCAGTTAAGGAACCGAAGAAGGTATATGTGAAAAGGACTCCCACACCAAGGAAAAAGAAAACAGTAACAGAGGAACCCAAGAGTCAAAGGAAAAGAACTCAACAGGCATCCAATACACTAGGGGAAGAAATGGAAGAAACTGAGACTGAAGAGACTGCCACTCTTCACAGAAAGAGAAAGACCGGGAAACCGGTGAAAGAGGATGAACCAAGAAGAAAGCCAACAATTGATGAGTTAATTGAAGGAGTTAAGGAGTCAGGTGGACTGGGAATAATCGGAAGAAGATATGAAATGTGTTATGAAGAAGAGGAGAAAAATTGAAGAAGCTGTAATTTTTTGTCTCTCCAAGTTCAACTATACTCCCGCTAAACTTCACAAAACAATATCGGATGATTTGTTGGAGATTATAGAAGGAAGATGGAAGTCTTCAAGTGACAAGGAAAGAGAGCTAAGAATAAAAGCTCTACTTGAAGTCCAAAATCATATCACTTTGGACGAAGCAACCCAACAAGCAGACCTGCATAAACAAAACTTTATGATAAGAAAGAGAATAAGTTAGGTGTTGATTAGTGAAGTAGATCAAGTGCATGAAGGAGTTACTACCTAGACAAATCTCCTTCGGAACCAACAACAGGCGGAAGAAGAATGCCAGAATACAAAAGAACCAACGGTGACAGATACCGGGAAAGGAAAAGGGATACTGAGAGCTGAGACTCGGAGCAAAGCAAAGGTATCTACTGGACCGGTGATTGTCGATATCACCGATGATAAAGCCAGTGATCTAACTCCACCAACTCTACTGGCATCCCCAATAAAAGGTAAGGCTCGTACACTGACTGTAGATAACATTGTTGATGAAGTCATGGATTTTGGCGAAGTGTCAAACGAAGCCAAATGGTTCAATGTATTAGAAGAGGAGGACAAGCAAAAAATAGAAGTTACTCTGTTGGAAACCTTCTCGGATTTCAACAGAAGTCCTAGAGACTATAGGTCTCAATTCCTCCAGAATTGAATCAAAGAATTATGATTAAATGGAGAACCAATCTAGCAACCAATAGTAGAATTGTCAAGGAGACATTGACACAGATAAAACCAGGTCTCAGTGAGGAGACAACTAAACTTCTAATGGAAGATGTGTCAATGAATTTGGACACAAAGAACAGAATGGCCAAAATTATTAATGGTTATGAAAAAGACGTGTATAATGATACACTAGAGTTCTGGCAGAATTATGACTTCAGTACTCTGAAGACAACAGGTCCACAGGATGAACCTAAGAAAGTTTTGGTACCACCGGTACAATTCACAGCTTATGAAAAATCTTCAACCGGTGAGCAACAAGTTCCAACTGAACTGTTCACATTCAGTGAACAGGTAAATCTGGGTGAACAAGTTTTACCAGAAGAACAAATACCGGGAGTCATCAGAAAAGATGACTACTGATAAAGGGACAAATGAAGAAGAAGTTATAGTGGATGAGCAACATGCAGCTAATGAGCAACATCCAACTGCTGAGTAGCACATAGAGCCTCCACCAAAAGAAGAAGTACATCCTGAAGCGGAAGCTACACCGGAAGAGCAAGTATATCTTGGAGAAGTACATATGGGGGAAGAAGTATAACCGGGAGGGGAAGTACATCAAGAACAATAGGTATCACAAGAAGAGAAAACTCAGGAACAAGAGATCCCTGTTAATACTGAACAGGAACAACCTGCAGAGGAACAACTGGAATAGGGAAAGAAACCGCAGAACATGTAGATGTTCCCAGCTCATCCTCATCAAAAAGGAAACTAACCTTCGCAACTGAATTTGAAGCTAAGAAAAGCAAAGTTAGTGAAACTGTGGTTGCCATAAGCAAGATGTCAACAAGGCAACTCAAAGAGCTCACTAAGAGGAAACAAGATATGGTCCTCACTAGTGTAAGAAACATCTTGTACAACTTTTTACCAGATACAAACATTGACGAGGACGAACTGGTCATAGATTAATTGGAGTTACTAGCACAAGCTATTGGAGAAGATATCACCGACCCGGAGACTCTAGCAATTGATAATTATGAAAAGAAACGAATTGAAATTCTTCACAAACAGGTCGAAGAACTGAAGGTAACTGTATCTACAAGAACCAGTGAGCTGATGCAGCTGGTATAGGAAGCAGGAAGACTGATCACAAGGACTTCAAACTTTCAAGACTTTGTTTAGGATATTACAGAGAAAACATCCAAGACTTCAAAAGAGATCAAGGTTCTTTCATCTAAGTTTGATGTAAAGACCTCTTCTGCAACAGATTACAATAGGGAATTGACCAGTCTTGCACTTATTCTTAGAAAAGCATCAGAAGAGAAAACAAAGAGAATTCAAGATCTCATTGGATCCCAATTGTTTCTTGCACCCACATTTGATCTCATGCAGACAACTGCAACCGATGCAGAAAATCTGATCAAGGAACCGGATTACAAAACCGTGGAATACATGGAGAACATAATTGTCTCTCTGCAAGAAGCTAAAATGAACTTGGACCACGTAACAGGTACATGGAATCCATTCCTTGATTCAGCAAAGAAAATATACAAGGATATTTTCAATAAGATACAGATATGAAAGGCCACATTGACAAAAGAAACCAACCTTTGGCCTATGGAGGCAAAAAGGGGAAGAAGATCAGAGAAAGAAGATGTAGGAAGTAAAGAAGATCAGATGGTTAGTAATGAAAAGAAGAGGATCAGATACCGAGTAGATCATTTGAAATGGAAGATCAGACAAATGATCAGAAAAACACAATTTGTCAAGAAGGTCTACAAAAGTCTACAAGACAAGTGATATGATGACTCATAGGTGACAAAGGTGATGTTTTGCCATGAATGCCAAAGGGGAAGATTGTTGTCATATTTAAGTTGTCATTGGTTAAGTCAGAGGCAAACATCAGATCTATCGGAGCACCGGTACATCACACCGGTACTCTTTAGTATGCACTAGTAGACCAAACAAGTAAGCGGTGTACTTTGCTAGTCACGCTTATACCGGTCTTATGAGACATACAGGGACAGTATGACCAATCGGGTATAAGTTTAATAGCGGTTAAGTGCATGATAATCCGAATCGGATTATACGGAGCATTCATAGTTGAAATTGAAGTTAGCTTTCTAACTGGAGTTAGCTTTATTTCTTTTACGGGTGTTTCAAGGTAAACTCAAGATCTTTCTAACATGCATGATTTATGGGTGAGTTTACAACTTGGCAGAACTGTGAGAAGTATTTTTTATAAGAATAATGTCTTATAGATACAGGTCATAGGATACACAAGAAGTGTTGTTGAATATTCAGAGCAGGAGAGAGATATCTTTTGATAGGAGCTACAATCACAAGAAGTGAAAGGCAGAGAAAGGTTCAACAACCGAGCAGAGCAAAAGGGTAACAGGTATGATCTGATCAGACAAAAGGTGTCATAATAGATCATTGCTTTGAATTGTACGAGCATATTCAAATCCCTCAATCAGGGTGAACCCTAACAGGTTCTTGTATAAATCCCTTCACCGGGTAACATCTTAATTGGTGTTGAAAGTCCTTTTACAAGGCAACTCCTAATAGGGTCAAGATCCTAACAGGTCTTCTACCAAATCCCTTTACCGGGTAGCACTCTTACCAATGCTTTGTAAGCCTTTAACAGGGCACCTTTATTACTACAGTACTAAAGTTGTGGGTTCTGTCCCACCGTGGTTTTCTCCTTCTAACCAAGGGTTTCCACATATATATGTTGTGTTGACCTGTGTGTTTCTATTTCTGTTTATGAGTGTTGATTACATTCTTTTAATTCTACAAGAATATATATATAAGGTTAAATTAAAGTAGAAATTGTATTTACTGATTTACCCCCCCCCCCTCTCAGTAACCAATTAGGATTAACACAATGTGGGCCAATAATATCCTGCCCTTGAAATCTAGTGGGCCATAGAGAGACTACTTCCATGACTAGTCCCATACTTACTATGAAGATTTTCAAGGATCTGCTTCGCCTCTTTTTCGGCACATCTCAAATAGACTCCGTCATGATTTTTTCTGTATAGAACTGCTCCTTGAAGCATAAATTGTTGACTTTTCATTCTCAAGGCACACTTTTGGATAGAATTTAGGTGTGTAGGAGACTTATGATTCAGGAGGTAGTAAACAATGTCATCATACCATTCATCTGGGGATACTTCTTCCATCACATATACTTGGTGAACCAATCCGAGAGCAGTTGTTGCGATTGTTTGTGTCAGAGCTTGTCCTCGAACTAGCTTCACAGGTTGTATCTCCATGTCGTATTCTTGAATAGACATCCATTTTCCTCTTCTTTCTCCCAATTTGTTCTGCATCAATAATGTCTTCACTGCCACATTTGGGACAATTGTATAAACCTTGCTTCTCAAAATATAATGTCGAAATTTCTTGATTGCCTTCACCAAAGAATAGGCTTGCTTCTCTATGTTTGGATATTTCAATTCTGCATCCTTCAATGGTGAGCTCATAAAGGCAATAGGATGCTCATCTTTCTCCTCTGTTCTCTGTGTGAGGATATTTGCACAAGTATGCTCTAATGCAAATGAATATATGTAGAACGGCCTAGTGTAATCTGGATTGATCAAAACAGGAGCATCCACAATTGCTTGATTTATCTCTTCGAAAGCCCTCTTTGAGGCAGGTGTCCAATCTATCTTTACACCCTTTTTCAAAATGTCATTTAGTGGCTTGACTATTTCTCCAAATCCTGATATGAACTTCCTTACGAAGTTGATTTTTCTGAAGAATAATTTTAGCTCTTTCTGACTAGTTGACAATCCCAACTTTGAAATTGCTTCGATGCGCTCAGGATCAATTGAGATTCCACGTTCTGAAATTACATGTCTTAGCAATTTTCCTTCAGTGACCGCGAACATGCATTTCTTCGGGTTTAGTGAAATTCCATATCTTCTGCATCTCTGATAGATCTTAAATTCGTTATATGATCCTCTTTTTGCCGAGAAAACACAGTGCTATCATTCATGTATATAATAATGCATTTCCCAACCAAACCCTTGAAAGCATAATCCATGGCTCTCTGAAAAGTGGCTCTGGTGTTAATCAAACCAAAGGACATTCTCTTGTATGCAAATGTGCCCCACTTAGTGATGAATGCAGTTTTCAATATGTCTCCTACTTCTACCATTACCTGATTATACCCAGAATAACCATCTAAAAGTGACATCATTTGGGACCCGTTTACAGCTTGTATCACTTCATCTAGTGACGGCACTCTGTTAAGATTGCGGGATTCCACACAAAATCTTATTTCTCCACTCTTTTTTCTAACAGGGACTAAGTTGGCGACCCATGTCGAGTGTCTGACTGGAAAAATTATTCTGGCAGAAAGCAATTTCTTCACTTCTTGATGGATCAGTGGCTCTAACAGGGGATTTATTGGTCTCTGCCTTTGCCAGAATGGTTTACTATTTGGCTTCAGTGGAATTGTGTGTGTGATGAGGGAGGTATCATAAGTTTTCAAATCTTCATATCCCCATGCAATCACATCTGAGAATTCCCTCATAAGCTTCAAAATATCTTCCTTTTTCCAGAGGAGTACAAACTTTACCAATAAAACCATTCTTGACATTCTCTTCAGTTCCTAAGTTCACTTTTTCACATTCCCCTCCTTCAATTGTCTGATACTTCAAGGCACTCAATCTGTATGAATCAAAATTCTTTCCAGCTCAATCATTCCCTTAGGAATAGTATTTGTCCTTAAATTCATAATCTCATCTATTTCAAACTGTGCTTGTTGTTGTTCTCCTTTATTGATGACCTGTGCTTCAAAGACCCTTGAACTTGTTAGGAAATCAAGGATATGCTTATCATCTTCAAATACTTGGAAGTTTGTTATGTTGTCCGGAACAGATGGTACCGAAGTCAGTTCAACTATGAGCTTCTTTACACAGTCCATGGCCAGTGGTTCCAAAGAACTTGCAGATTGAGCCAATGAATTTGCGACCGGATTGCACATTCGATTTATTCTTTTAATGTTGAAGGCATCAAAGCTTTCAATCAAATCCCAAACTCTGTTGCGATAATGACCCAATCTTTTATCATGACATGCATACTGTTTTCGAACTTGTCCAACCACTATGTCTGAATCTCCACACACATGCAGGATCTTGGCACCCTTTTGAATAGCAAGGAGCAATCCAATAACCAACGATTCATACTCAGCCACATTATTTGTACAAGAAAACTACAATCTCTGTGCTGCGAGATAGGCTTCCCCTGTTGGGCTAATAAGTTCAACACCGGCTCCACTTCCTTTCTTTGATTTCAATCCATCAAATGATAAAGTCCAGACTTGATCATTGGCTTGAGTACCGAAGGGTTCACCTTTTGATTGCTTGACTTGTTTCCCATGTTCTTCAAAATTTTGCTTCTCATCTTTTTTAACTTCTTTGTACTGTGGTTCTGAGGTCGCTACTTGACTTGCATATTCCACGTCGACAACTTCAAAATTTCGTGCCACTGATACTTGTGGGACCATCTTTGAAACTTGTGCAACTGCAGCTCTGCACATTGTGCATGATATTTCAAAATGAAAAGCATTATGTATTCTGCACCAATTAGGCAGCAACAAATTCTTAACGCGAGCATCTTTCCCTAGCTCAACTTCTTGCTTAACACTTTTCAAGACAAAATTCCTAAAATTCTCGAACATTCCTTCAGTCATTGATGATTCTAAATTATTATCGGTTGGTGCCTCTACAAACTTGGGCATAATGTCTGGACATCCTCCCTGATTACAACCTTGCAACATCAAGATTTCCCCAGTTTTAGGTGCATAAGATCCCAGACTTGTTTTCATGAATGGGATCTCATTGTCCTCTTTGTATTCAGCTATCAACAATCAGAGCCTTGGCGTGCTCTCTATCCTTGTCTGATTTGGGATTCCTCTCCATGGAAGCCACATGTGTGAAAAGTCAGTTGCTATGTATACATTCAATTTCCTTGCCCAATCTCTTCTTAAAAGCACTCCATATCCTTCAGGAATATCCACAATTGATATGTCAATACAGCTCTGAACTCGTGGATCTAAAGCCAATTGCATATAAATATTGTTTAGTTCTCCCACAACTGGAACTTCTGTTTTATCTAGCTGACTCACCTTCTTATATCTATATGTAATGGGATTGATCCCAATTTTCTACATATATCAAGGGGCATTACATTACTTGATGCTCCAGAGTCAATTAGACAGTTATGCAACATTTTTCCAAAAATCCAAACTGACACAAGGAAAGGGGTAGACTCTTCTTTTCCTTGGTAGAAAACCACAGGCTTTGGTGCTTTAGGATTGAATTCCTCATTGTTCACATTCTGAGGGATGTTGCTCCCATTCTGAATAGTACTCATCGTTTGTTCTACGAGAGCAGTGGGATTCCTGATTGTTTCTTCTCTTCGAAGTGAAGGGTCATTTTGCAAGATTCCTTCATCAAAAAAGTTTTGCACCATCTCGATGAAGCTTGAGATTTGTGAGACGTCAGGTGCACTTGTCTGTACATTTTCAACAACATTCGTGTTTTGTGCAAAACCAAATTGATGATTGTCAGGGGGACCTTTGGGTGGGTATGAGGTATTCTGCAAGATGATTTTTGAAGGTGCATCATTCAGGCTCCCCAACAATGTGTCTCTGACCTCAAGAATTTTCATTAATTCATACAATGGTAGACTTACTTTTATCTTCTTAAATTCCTCTAGTACGCAGAGCTCAACCTCTTGAATTCCTCCCTAGGAAGATTTTCTTTCTGCCCTTGTTCTGGATTTTGTTTTTGTCCTCTATGTTGTAGAGTAGACTGCGTCACAAGTCGCCCCTTTTGATTTAGCGGAGCATTGGTCGCAATAGACTGTACTCTTTCTCCTAGTGCACTACCAGGCTGTTGATACTCAGATGAATCCCTGAGGGGACTCGGAGTATTACTTGCATTGGGATGTGGAGGAGATGTAAAGTTGTTTGGAGGAGTTGACGTTGTCAACGGCTCATGATTTCTGTAATTTCTCTAATAAGTCTTCAATGCAAAATTTCCAGATGTTTGTTGAAAAGCTTGAACTTTGCTTACTCCTTCAACTAGGACACTGTCGTAAACTGGAGAGAAAATAAATCCGACCCTCTGTAGTGCCTCATTTGGAAAAATAGGTGGAGGCCGATTCGCTGGTGGAAATTGATAGTGGCGCCTCTGTGGGACCATTTGTCGATGCAGGCAAGAATTTATGATTAGTTTGTATAGGCATGTAATCCTGAGAATCAGGAGGAAACTTGAAATCGTCAAAGACTAGCGCCTAGTCGTATCTGGGAGCAGGTACTAGTTCATAGCCAGTAGGAGGATTTTCAGATGTAGTAGTGTTTCTTACTTCTCCTTTGAAAATATCGGCTGCTCTTTGAAACTCATGGCATTGTAACTCAGAATGTTGATTTGTTTCATGCAGCCTGCACCATCCAGACAATGTTGCTTCTGCCAAGAAAACTTTATCAGCAGGTCAGCTTTCAAAAGCTGGTGGATTGTCTAGTGGTGAGGGTACCCCGCCATTGTTTGGATTTGTATTCTATGATCTTTTATGGTACCCTTGATTCTTATTTCGATACCCAAAGCAGTTTTCTTGATAACCTTGATTGTTATTCCGGTATCCTTGATTGTTATCTTGATGATTCTCATGGTGAGCCGGAGGATTTCCTTGATATCCTTGGTTATTTCCTTAATGCGACTAATAATTCCTTTGCGAATTCTGTAGTTGATTATTCTAATTTCTGAGGTATGTAACCTCAGTAGACAACTTCTTCACTTGTTCTATTAGGTCTTTCATTTCATCTCGTTCCTCCTGGGTCCTTGTGGGAGTTGTCATATTCTAAAGATAGACAGGTTGTCCGGGCACTACGTGAGATATCAGAGCTCCCGGATGCAGCACTAGCTGATTAGGAGCAGGAACGGGATTAAAAGGAGCATAACTCAACATCCCTTGATTCAACGTATTAGCATTCCCAAAGTAACTAGGTGCTCCAACAGCAGTTGTTGGTGACTGTAAACTGATCTTCTCGGCCTCAGCATATGCTTAGATTAAATTAGCGGGGGCCGGATGGGTCTTTTGGACAAACAAAGACATAAAGACATAAAACAATCCAAGGCTGCATAGTAAATAGGTCTCGCAGCATCATCATTTATGCAGAAAGGATCACGTAGCCGTGAGTAGGCCCTCTGAAATCTATTGTTGAAGGCATCAATTGGTTCACGCTCTTGTCTTCTTATCTCGATGAATTGCCTATACAATTCAGCAAGGGTGATAGGCAATCTAAACTTCCCCAAGAATGCATCCTTCAGCTCTTGCCATGTTCGGATTGAATTCGCAGGTAAATTAATATACCAATAAAATGCTTCTTCGCCCAACGAATATGGGAACAATCGACATGCCACATCTTCATCTTGAACATTTATGTTCTGTAGAGCATCTTCAAAAATCTTTACATGTTCATCAGCAGTGCGGTTGACGTCATTCACAAAGAACTTAGAGCAGAAATGCTCAGGATTGTTCGGCATATGATTGTAATTAGCAAATGTTGCAAGAGGTGATGCATTCTACAGTCGCCATTGTTGTGTCATCACTGGAACTTGTTGTTAGGCGGTTGCAAGTACAATGGCTTGTATAGGTATTTGTACTATCATCTATTGAATTTGTGTAGCTCCTTGTTGGAATCCTTGAGTGGTCCCTTGTGTTTGACGTTGTTGTGGTGGAGTTTGAAATAGTCTTGTAAGATCAGCTACACTTGGTGAATTCTGACTTGTAGATGCATCTTTCTTTCCCCGCCTAGGCTTCAAATCAAAATTCAATTTTTGTAGTTCTTTTGCTCCCGGAGTGGATCTCAAGATTCTTCGGTGTACCTCAGGCGAGAATGAATTAATGCGCTCCAGTATGTGAAATCTACTTTAATCCCTTCTTACAGGTGTTGGAAGCTATTGATTCCCCTGAATGACCAATGCTCTTTGAATAGCTACTTCAATCCTTTCAGCCTTCTCTTGTTCTTCTAACACAAAGCTCACATGCATATATTCAACTGCACTTCTCTTAACTTTCCAAGCGAGAGAGTTTAGTCTTGCAATGATGTCTTCTTGGTCGTCTCCAAATCCGAGATTAGGCTGTACGACTGGTACGATGTCTCTATGTGGAAGCACCATATTGATTCATGATCTGCAAAATTATGTTTGGCCCTCCCTTTAGCGCCAGTTTCTATTGATGGCGCGACAATGGAGGGTTTGTCCACAACCAATGCTTTGATTTTCTAACTTGTTCCAAAAAATGAATTTCAATTATGCCCTCTTTCTAGCATCAGTTTCTGTTGACGTGTGTTCAATGACTCACCAAACAGTAGAACAAAATATCAAGATATCTTATCCTCTCTTGAACAAAGTACCGCGTATGCTAAGATTGCAGGAAGATCATACGGTAACTCCATCCTCGACTCGTGAATAAGCTTGGTGTTGATGTGATTTGTTGATGATCACAAGGGGCCTTACGTTTTTAATCTTTATGTCATGATGAATATGGGTACTATCAAAAGATTTTCAATGAAATACTATTTTTTGGATTTTCACCAGATTTGTGGAAATGAAAAGGGTTTAGGGCTCAGAGATCCTAATCTAATCCTAATGGCCAAGGAAAGTAAGTTGATGGACAAGTTCCTCAATTACCGAGTCTCGTTTCGCAAGGTCAAGCTACAACTACACATGGACTGGTGCAATCTTCAAAGGTTTGTACGAATGATTGAATTTAGGCACAAGGATAACGGGTTCAAACTAACTTTGCACAACAATTTACAATCACTAAAACGTCAATAGTATGAACTACAAGAACTCATCAAAACATCATCATACACTCCAAAACAATCATAACACTTTATCTAATAAACTTAATCTAATTGAGAGAATTATGAAACCAAGCAAGTATCAAGACACATCAAATGATCACCACACTTCAATGAAAATTCTATTGTCTCAATAGCTCATAAGAAACAATCTCAAAATTTGCTCCCGTACAAATGAGAAGAGGCCTTTCTATAGGTCCTCGAAAACAACAAAAGGCCCGGATCAAAACAATAACCGATGCCCCAGATTTTGCCACCTCAGCCCTAATTAGGGTTAAGGCACAGAAAAAGGAATCTGCATTAATGCAAAAGGAATCCACCACCATAGTGGGTAACAAATGCCCACTACACATGCACACTCAAACGGAAGGTGGGCTGCAATAAATGACCATTACATGTATGTCCACTATGCATTAAATGCATCTAGCTTTGAACTCTGCATTTGAATTCCTAGAATCTACCCAATATAGCCTCCAACTCATCAATGCTGACACTTGGTGTTGATTCCTGCCTGAATTCTAGTACCACCACTACTCGCTCTGATCTCTTCAGGTTGTCCTCCCATTCTGGATATAGATCCTAAGCTGTGTGCATGTTGCTTGAGAAGGTAGAGAGATTCTCAAAATCATCTTTTATGAAAGAGTTAAGTCTAAAGAACTCCTCCAATTTCTCTTTCATGTTGTCCATCATTATTTCCTCCTCGGCAAACCTTTATAACCACAGTGATGCCATGGTATTGGAGAGCTCCTGCCGGATATTCTCAATTATCCCCTTCAATCGAGCTAACTACTTAATGAAATGTTTAGACGTGTCCTTTACCAAGAGAACTGTAATGACCCTTACCAATAGGATCACTAAAACTACCAATGCAACTGAATGCTCTGATACCACTGTAATGACTCTTAGTAGAAAGGCCACTGAAACCTCCAAACTCAACTGAGGAATTTTGTCAAACAGTTGGCATGTAACTGATTAGGGCTGCAATATAGCTAATTGTTGTGCAACAAATCCACCATAAACAGTGCCCAAACAGATATATATATATTTATTCCCAAATTGAAATAGTCTAATACAATCTCAGAATTTATGGACCTTGATGCAAATATAGATTGTTGATCATATGTAGTCTTCACAAGCAGTCCTAATCTTATTATAATAATGGACTGAACTGAACAACTGAATAACTGATTGCTAACAATGTAGGTAATTCTGATATTAGTGAGCTGATCAGTGCATAAAACATATAACTGTTTATGATATCAGATTCTAATGCAGATTTCAATGTATTAACCTTGCCAAAACATAACCTCACTACTTCATACAATCTGATTAACAACTGGTATATTGTCTGAGCTGTGCATCTACTTTAAGTCCCAATTACCACTGATATATTCCAATTACAACTTGACAATGCAGATAGGTACTGAATCTAATGACTGTCATATAACTGCTCCAATATATCAGATTTTTATAAACTGTCCTAACAATATCAGAATTAGGGCATGATTTCTAAATATGCATTCCCATACAACCATGCATTCCTAAACATTAATCCCTTGATTATGCAATGACAATATCAACCACAGTGCAACTAAATCTGGGACTGCTATTAACCCAGTCTGGTCTGATTATAACAACTAATGTTTGACCACAGAAATTATCAAATATACATATATTTTGAACCTGTTTCGAAGCCCCTCTTGTATACTGAATTTTGGTGATGGAGACTGCTGTTGATGACTTCCAAACTGACCTCCAATCGGCCCCCAACCATCCACCAAAACGCTGATAATGTCACTGTCTGGCAGGGCCGTACAACACTGCCTGGGCGTCAGCAAAATAAAATAATTGCTAGGGTTTTTGAACCCCCAAAAACATGTAACATGGGCGCCTAGGGTTGTAGTATCACCCTCTAAAATTTCAAATTGATCCGCCAATGCAATAAGAAGATATGAACAAAAACGTGGGTCCAAAACCCTGGACTGGCAGTCTGAAAAAATATGCAAATTTGTCTTCAAACCCCTGCCAATCAATATACTGCTGCTAGGGCACAAATAAAACCCTTATTTCGTCCGTGATAAACCCTCAAAATCTGTATCTCGATGAAGCCCAAGTGAGATGGCTGAATACCAACTCCTCAATGCAACAATTCAAGTGATATTTCACACCCTCAAAGTTGCCAATCCAAGGGAGTGATTCGTTCCCAAAGACTGAATAATAATTTGCAGATCCAAATCCACAAATGTCTTCACAATGAAGAAGTAAAAGAGATATCATAAACCAAGCATGTCCAAATGAGAGGCCTAGCCCTCTATTTATTCACTTTTCCTGGAACTTCTAGAACTCTCCTTTATAAAATCTCATTAAAAAGCACTTTTTATAATAAAATAATATTATAAATCAAAAAGTGCAACTCAACTTAAAATTAGAACATGTAGGCCCCGATAACTTATAATAATAAAATATAACCTCTTAAACTTCTCCAAAAGCCAATATAACCATCTAATCTGCAAAAATGACTCTCTCTCTCCACCATTTGCCTACGAGAGTCGGGAATAGGCAAATCCGGCACGCTAAACGAGGTCAGCCAAAATGGGGACATGACAAGAACTGCACCATACCACCGAGAGAAATCATATGCTCCTTCTCCGATGACCTTGTCATTAACCAAGATATGCCTAGGGGTTTCCATTAGCTCCTGCAAATCAGAGATTGCCTCATCCTGATAAATATACTCATCCTCCCAAGTCAGATCTATGCAACGAATTCAGGAAAGGATGGCCAACGCCTTATCGTGAATCCGAACTAACTCCTCAACGTAGATGTAGGCCTCATTCTTGATCCCCTTAATCCAAGTCTCTGCACCCTGCGCAATCCTCCTAATCTTGTTGGTGGCCTCAACTGACTCGGTTGGAACAGCTGGTGGTGGAACGAAAGACGAATCTTCTTCTCGAACTGGGCGAGGTAAGTTGTCAATGTATGCACATAAAGCCTTGATCTCTCACTTCTTCCTCTGATATTTTTCTTCCAACTTCCTCATCTTATCCTTGACAGCTTGTGTCGAATCATCAAATTCCTCCATGACCGGTGATCGAGAGGCCTGACAAAGATCAACCTCTGTTATGTGATACTCCTCGAGAGCAATTTGATCTTTGGTCTTGTCGATTGATGGAGTTGCTATCTACAGAATTCTGGATCTGGATTCTCCTCTCGTGACCTTGGTGAACCTCTTGGCTTTTCACTTTTCTCCTGATTGGTCAATTCGATCCAGAATCTCTTGTAACTCAACTGCAGGGTCTACCTTCTTTTCTTGGCTTCTTTGAATCCTCTGCCTGAGCCATTCTGGAACATCTGTATTCGGGTCCCTCTGCACTGCTAACTGTTCTTGTCCTTACAGTGCTCTGGTATCAATCTCCTCGGCTCCGGGATTTTCTGCCATTGCTTCAGGAGCAAGTGCCTCTGTGGTGGGAATCTCCTCTGCCGCTGGGGCCTCGGCTTCTACCTCAGGGCCTTCTTCCTCAATTATCTTTCTGAAGAAGACACCGAGACTCTCCTATGTTTTCACATCTTGTTCCCTGCTCCTTCCTAGCATGAACCTCTCATTGGCATTAATGTTCAATCTATCCTTTATCGGCCTAGTCATGCGTTGTCCTCCTTGTTGAGTTCTTCTTTCACTTGCTTCTCCTTCGTGCCTAGTGAATGCTCCTATTTCCTGCACACTCGGAGTCCAGCTAGGCAAAGATGGTGCACTCTTGGACCTTAATCTCTTTTGTTGTGGTTCTTCAACATGAATATCTAATCTCCTCTTTGTATGCATTTCTTGAGCTGCACCCTTCTCCTTTCTGTGCTCTGCACTCCCCAATGGGATGTCTATTTCTTCTACTCTTCCTCTAGATGGCTGCCTTGGTCTCTCATCTCGCAGTTGTGGATGACCTAACAACTTGTAGGTCCAATCTTCTTTTGGCACAATCATTCTGTCAAGTTGTTCTACCCACCACCTTGTGAAGTCTACGACTGGCTCTGTCAATGCATCAAGATCCATAATCTCCTTTCTTTGACAGTCGTAAGGATGATTGATCGTTTCCTTATCTAGGTTAATACCTCTCTGGAGCACATTCGGATCCTCTTCTATCTTATCAGGAACGTGGACAATCTTACATGCCCTGATCAGGTCTAAAGGTAATCGGGAGCACATCCTCTTCCTGACCTCATTCTCATCAACCGCATTTTCCCAAAAGTCATCAAGGTGAGCTTTGTGTTGATGCCTCATCCCTGCCACTACACTAATCTTATTATATGGGTCAAAATCCGACATTCCTAGATAGAGTGGTAGACGGAAGAATTCTAGCTCATCAGATGACCTCTCAGCTGCCGGTAGACAAGGACACTTCAACTGCATCACTTCCAATGGAAAGTGGGAATTCCAACCCTGACTTCTTCTTCTTCAGGACTTTGCATAGGCTATCAACTGTCGGGTGACTTCCAACAGGATCATTTTATCAGTAGGGTACCGTGGAAGCTTGAACGGCTGCTCAGAAAATCCCTACAATCTGGTATAGGAGAAGGTGGGAAATTGGATGAACCATGCTCCAAATTCCTCCACCAACTTCATTGCCTCAAAAGACAATCTCGTATGCAATCCCTTCTGCAAAGTCCTTAGGATGCGCATTGCAAACGCATCATTAACTTGGGTGTAGTCATCTATGGCCTATAGATGCAGATATGGGTAACAGTTGTGGACCCTTAACCTTAGATTCCCACTTCCGAGGACTCTCTTGTACCTCACTCCTTCAAACCTCGTGTTTCGTGCCAGCATATATACCACATATTAGCTCATGAAGAACTTTGTATGCTCCAAATTCCTCAGCTGCTCATCAAGGTTGTCAGTAATCAACCCAGCCCAATCGATGTGATTGAACTCCTCTACTACCTTTTGAACAAAGTACCACATCCATGTCTCGAACAAAGAGTGGGGTAAGCCAAATATCCTGTTGATTATCATTATTAGATGATTGTACTCCCGGTGGAAATACATCCACACAAGCTCCTTGGGAAACTTGGAGTAGTGGGATTTATTCCTCCTCATCCATTTGTTGTTGATGATCTCCTCACAGTGTTGAACTCCAGCTATGTAAACTCTGCGCGCTTGCTCCTTTGTCTTCGAGACCAACCTCTGAGATCAAGGGATCCCAAATGCCTCAGTGATAGTTGGCGGGGAGAGATCTGCAATGATATTCCCATCTAAGTCCTTAATCGTTCTATCATTGGACTAATAATGTTTTGCACATTCTACGATCAACTCAACATGTTGATAGGCAGGAGGGAATCCAGCTGCAGCTATAATTCTGTTGTTCACAATCCGGGCAGCCAAGTGTGTCGGGTGATGATCTTTGTAGCCAAACATCCTCCTCTGGAACTCGCTCAAATCGAGGCATCCAAGATTTGTGTCCTTCACTTCAATCCACTTCGAGACAATTTTGGACTCTGGGTAGAATTCTCTTGTTCATTCTTGATCAATTGCTTCTTGTTTATGGTTGTTCCTCTAAGCTCCACCATTGAAGAAAATCTGAAAATTTCACAAATTTCTTCTCTGCAAGAAATAATCTTTTTCTTTACCCAAAAACTTTACGCCTTCAAGAAGAACAATCTTCTCTTTCCTCTCAAGAATTCCCTCAAGTTTTCTCTTCTCAAATTGTGTGAGAATGAAATAAGAGAGGCCTTCGCTTATAGAGTTGTAAAATTTGAAAAGGTGCTTTAAAGACTGCAGACTAATTTGGGAAACTGCTTTGCTTGTCTCCCAAGATTCCAATTTTGAAGAGATTCTCTGCCACTTGTCTGAGTTTTTCTTCCCGCTTTTTAGAACCTGCCAATTTCTTAATTTTTGTGAACTTTTATTTTTTATTGCTTTTATATTTTTTCTATTTTTTTTTTAATTAAATATTAATAAAAATCAATATTCAATTAATTTTTTCATTTAAATCCAAATTGATTTAATTCCAAGTTCTTTTGTTTTTAAAATTTAATTAAATATCAAATATTAAATTCAATATTTAATTAATTCTCAATTTATTCCAAAGTTCAATAATTAATTATTAAATATAATATTTAATACTTTAGCTTCCAAACTTCATTATGCCAAGACTCTAACTTTCCTGATTTAATCGTTCCTCAAATGCCCTTTTTGATTTTGTGGCGTATTGTTTCACATCTCCAAATTCCTTGACACGAGGGATTATGTGCTTGAAAATACTCCTAAGCGGGATTTGGGAGGAGTCACGGATTTTGTCCAAAGCACACATTCCGCAACCCCATCACAAATGGGCTCGTGAATGTGTTTGGGCGGGATTTTTGCAAGGTAACGGATTTTGTCTCAAGCAACAAATCTGTGAATCTATAGGATATGCGCTCGAGGGTGAGAAGCGGACTTTGGGACCAATGAAGGATTATTTCTCGCGGAGTCCGTTGACCACATTGGAATGCGCTTCGCTATTTACGGGGCTCATGGTTTTTTGTTTCTTTGAATCCCATTATTAGACTACTTCATTTGGCATGGCTTCATCTAAGCCTCATCGCGGACACCATGTCTCTGAAGGTTTTTTCCTTTGGAGCAAAATTCATGTGTCATGCAGAGCTGGCACTATATACTGATCGCAGAGAGGGTATTGGTTTTCAGAGACATCTTCGTGACTATGTGTGACAGGGAGTTCATTAGCAGGCTATTTGCTTGGTACTGATTCTTCATTTCGTAAGAAATGCACCCTAGGATTTTGTGGTTCAAGCCCCTTGAGGATTGTTAGCTTGTTGGACACGTTTGGATATAGATGATGGACCCTTTCATTCCCCAGACATTGCGATGGAAGGGCTTCCTCAATGAATTCGCCCCATAACACAGTCTCGGTGCTTTCTCTTTACTCATTCTTTTCCAAACCAAGTATGAAGTTTGTCATGTTCCAAAGTCCTTAGAAATTATTGTTGTCAAGCCTCAGTGTTGTGGGCCTCTGTATGGAGAAGCTCACGAATTTCTCTTTGTTGTAGTTCTTTCATTCTATGCACGATGTGTTCTAAGATGTTTCTTTGTCTTCAATATCTTCTTCCATTTGGGCAAAAATTGCAACAAAGAGGGGTCCCATGGATGATGGGCCATGTGTGAGATATATGTCACAACATATCCCCCATGAACTTCAACAACTTTTGATTTTTCACATCATGGTGGCTCCCTATGACCCGCTTTGTGTACTCGACCGAATTGGAATTGCTCCAAAGTTTGGTGCACTGGACCCGAACAAATGGTTTTGACTATAGCACCCCTATGTCCTCCTGACACTCTCGGTCGCGCCCGTATCCTCTACGCGTTTATCTTCAGCGTGCTCTTCTCTTTGTGTCCTTCCAGTCTCCCATCCCCTTGACTCCCTTTGGTAGGGGGTTTCTAGTTCTACTCTTTGAGAGACCCTACCTCCTTGTGGTGTGAGGATCAGGTGTCCAGACGATGTCCGGCATTTTTTATCAATTCAAATACTTCGTCACCTTCAATCAATCCCCCACTAGTATACCCTTCAGCACCTTAGTCCACTTCGGACCCTTCGGTACACTCCCAGTTCCCTTTGGGTAACCCCTCTATGTTCTCGTAGTCCCCTTCAATTAATCCTTCTCCAATTCTCCGTAGTCATCTCTACTCGGCTTGTTCTTCCAACCGTAGTGCTCTTTGAAGGGTTGTGTGCTCGTCCTCTTCTCCCTTCAGAATACGCTTCCTATCTTTGTTCAAAGTCAGTGCAATCAATTACCTCCATTGTATGGATTGAGGATGCATTCTCGTCGACGGCTCTCCTCACACCCCTCCTCTTCACTTCAGGTCTTCTCCTCATATTGCTGTAATATTTGTTGACGGCGATCCTCCCAGTTTTCCTCTTCTCGTAGATTGTGGAGGGTAATAAAGTGTTGTGCTAGAAGCCTTGGCAAGTAGCACAGAAGATGATCCACTGCTGGACTTACCCCAAGTATATCCCAAACGACACTCTCAAGAACTTTGTGTTTCGCCTCCCTTCAGATGTACGTCTTGATGGATGCCTTCAGTATATTTGCACAATCCTCTGTCAGTGCTCTTTCCCCTTTGAATTCTCTGTTCCTAGTGACTTCTTCATTTGTTGGTTGGCCCATTATAGGGTTCTCGCCATGTCATACATCTATTGTGCCCTCGGGTATTTCATTAATAAATTCGTTTAGGCAACGGCACCAAATGTTTGCCCCATACGATAGTGTTTAGAACATAACCGAATGCAAATAAACTATAACAGTACATATATGCACAATGTATAGAGAACTCACATATGTCTATTCATTTATCACAGAATTACAATGCATCTCCAGAACAATCACAACAATAGTACTATGACAACATCACCACATAACAATATCATCCAAAGGTAATTACAATGCCATATATAAAAGTGTCGAAGTTCCAACTGTCGGCCAACTGCCAACCCCTCGACAACAACTAACAACTACTAATTATCTCGACAATAAAGTCATGGAGCAAAAAGTTGTTGCTAGGGAATCAGAGGAGATGTGGGTATCAACTCGCTCTAAAATGCATCAAAATAATAAGTCCAACCAATTTACATAACCTGGTTAAACATCTAAAAGCTAATGTTTATATTTTAGATCGTCTTTTGTATGTACGATAAATTAATTTTCAATTGACCTATCTTTTTTTTTGAAGTACAACTTATTAAGATGAATACAAAAAACATTAAAAATACAAAACATATGTGAATATCAAAATACCACATTACCAATAACTAATAGTGAAGTATTATACCTTCAAATATTTGCAGCACCAACTTTTAATTAATATTATTTATAACCCTGGAGTAATTAAAACAAAGAAAATTCTCCATGTAATATAAACATAGCTTTCACACTCACCTAACTCGTCAAGTTCTACAACAAAAGGCTTCACACCAAGTTCTTGGAACAAGCCTTTTGCTTCCTGGCAATACCTGCAATGCTATAAATAATATTTCAGTAGTTGACCTTCTTTGCCCTTAAAGATTAAATCATTAAAACGTGAACACTGTTTATTCTGAACGATATAACTCTTCTCAAAATAGCATCTATTTTCCAACATAAAACCTTTTTTAGTATAACTGCATCACTTGGATAGAACATAATTAAATAAAAATAGTTGTGTTGAACATTATAACTTATTGATGAAATAGAACTAAATTCTGAGATAAATATGGAACTTTAAATCAGTTAGCATGCTGATGGGAATAAACACTAGGCAATTCCAATTCTTCAAATACAAACAGTTTAGTTGCACACAACATAGAACTTCTCTGATTCTACTTCATGGATTGAAGCCTCAAGTGTAACTCACACTTACTATGTGTACAGTTCTAATGTGGGTTGTGAGATTATCCCATACAACATGATCCTGACTGTGGTCCATGGAGATGCATCCCAAGGGACCTGTACCATGTTCTAGATGTTTGGAGACAGAACATTCCCTGCCTCTCTACCCTGCCCCACTTTTTCTAGGAGATGGCCCTTAAAAAGGGAACATCAAGGGAACACTGCCTGTTTTAGCGGTACTTTTGGAAATACCGTGGAACCCATGGGACAGCCGGGAGGCAGGGTTATGTGTTTTGAACATCCCCCAGCAATCCCAAGGATGCTAAGGTGTACCTAGAAAAATGCATTTAAGAAGAGAAAGAAAAAAGAAAAAGAAAAACCCCACAAAATGCATTTAACAAAAGGAAAAAAAAAAAAAAAAAGTAAAGAAAATTTAATATAGATTAGTAATAATAATTTTAATATATTAAAAAAATTGTTCAAATGTTTTTAAACTGATGCAAAAACAAAAAACATTTATAAGAAATTTCTTTACAAAAATGTATTATTTTTATAGCTCTCCCCCCACCATCCCGAAAATTCAGGAAAAATTTTGCCACTCATAAAAACTTGGAGAAACACTGGACCCCACAAATCAGATCCTCATAATGCTCACAGCATATGGAGTTCTCCAAATATCTTATAAACCCACATCCTGTGAACGACGAAAAACCATTAGTCGAGCTGCTTTGGGACCGGACAGAACCCAATAACTGATTCAGAGATGACAAGGCTGTTAGCATCCAAAGGACTAAACTACAAGTGTGATTGAATCGAGCCATGTCGATATGGGCCTATGCTATAACAAATCCATATATAGCAAAATTTATACAAACAATTGTGTATGGCTGAGTTCTGCTGTACTTTGGGTTACAGTTCTATTGAACTCATGAACTCATGAATTCTGCTATTTTTTCATGAACTCAATGTTGAACATAGATAAAAATTTAAAATGTTTTTTTATCATAAAACACATTGTACACAACAGTAAGCCATGAGCTCTGTGACAATTGCTGGCAACTGACTTGTTTCCAGATATTGAAACCCACTGAAAAAGCATCATCACACGACACACTAACAGGAAATAAGCAAAGACTCTCCATGATCAAAGGGAGTTTTACATAATAATTAATTGATGGACAGGTAAAACTATAGTCAGTCTAGAAATCACAATTATTTTAATAAAGCTGTCTTTCTGCTGTTGTTAGGATCAGTAGCAAAATGTTGAAGTTTTGCATGGTTTAGAGACTCTCTGACAGCAAAAGGGGTTTGGCATCATAGCTTACAATTTTTCCATGTATAGGGTCTTTTAACCCTAGGTACCCTAACAAACAAAAAACAAAAAAGAGGTGGGTCTTTTACTTGAAACGATTTGCTTTTATCTTTCTAGAAACCAAAAAAATCAAACTAACTTTCTGTAGAAAATTATTTTTATTTTATTACAAGTGCATTCTACCTTTCTTCTAACAATGAAATTTAATTCAAGATGAGGATAAAAAGTAGATGTACAATGTGTTAGTGTAGGTTTTATTTCCTAGTTGGTTATTTTATTTTCCTATTGCTAGGATTTTCCTATAGTTCTAAGTAAGCTTGCTTAGGATTAATAAAGCGAGTATTAGTGTGAGTGGGTGAGTGGGTGCAAAGTGTCGGCATCTTCCATGGGAGTTTCACTTACCTATTTTAGGCTATCATGGTGGATTCTTCCCATTGGTTGTCTTTGTCACCTCTCCCCTCTCGCATTTTCTACATGTACTCACTCCTAAGCTAGTCTTGGTATATCATTCTATTGCATTGTAATTGCATTCTGCAGATTTTGTTCTTGCATTCTCCTAATGCTATTTTGCTTCTTCAGCATTTGCAGCTCTCTTGGAGGCTAACTTTGTGTTTTATTTTGATCTTGTATCATTTGCATTGACAGTTTTTTCTATTCTTTGCACTAGTTATTTTGGGTCATTCATCTTTTCAGATTCTAACATAACATCAAAGGGGTAGATGCTCAAATAGATAAGCCCTTGGTTTTTAACAATGGTAAACCAAGTTCAAATCCATGCAACGAAACCAAAGTGTAGGAGTGTATGGTGTAGCAGTATTTCCACAACTGTAGTGATATCCCCAAAGTTGATGGGTCTACAGTAATTTCATTGGAATTATAAATCTCGTGGTTGGACATGTTGTTCCCTAGTGAACAATTATACAAGCTATTTGACCCAAAATCAAACCCTCACTAACTAATCTATAAAAAAAGGTTGGATGATAGTTAGTGTGCTAGTGTTTGTTTGTTAAAAATATTTTGAAATAGCTATGCTTGCCTCCATTTAAGCGATCAAGATGCAATTGCTTACTCTTAAATAAGTGGTGTAACCTAGCACTAATAAAGGGAAGTGATGATTTAATTTTTATTTATTCCTACATTTAATAAGACTAGCATTTGCAGTAATGCATATTGTCCTTGCTAATACATGAATGAAATATTTTTAATCGTTCTACAGATATTATTTAAATTGGCTAGTGAAATATACATTACACTATTTAGGTCGACTTCATACAAACACAAAATTTGTATCAATGTTTACCTGCAGCATTAACAATTCGGAAATATGTAAAATCAAACCTTAAAAAACTCTAGATTATATTGATGTTTACACGACTTTAATATCCCATTATTATGGACTTTACTATTAGGCCCTAAAATGATAAATCCTAATATGTACTACTTGAATCTAGCAAACCTCTAAAAATTGTGTTCCATACATGCATTTAAATGGATAAACCGAATTATAAATTTGACATGGAAAATTAACAACAAACTACATTTATATTAAATGGTTCATAAATGTTTTACAAAACGTTGCTATCACAACAATATCCAACTGAAATACAATAGCTACAATAAAATAAGAACATGGCTGACCAGCCATAACAAAAAATTGTAACCACTTTACTTAGTCTACAACTATGTTATAATTACAACACTAAGTTATGCTACTCAATTAGGGGTCTACAATAACTCACACATCACCTAGATGGGATAACGATGAGATGTGCTGAAAGATTCAATATCATTGATCTATTCTCCCATGACAATTATATGTGTTATGTCAACTCAATATAGCCAATATCATCAATTGTGATAACTCAAACATAACCTTTGGGTGAGAATCATTGTCCAACAAGGTTTTCATCCTTTGGCATGCACGGTCTTCCAAGCTTGCATCTTTTGACTAAGGGTTTCCATCCTTGAATCCATTGTCTCGAACACTAGGGTTCAAAAGAATTTTGGTTTTAAGGTTTGCATTTTTTTGAAATAATATTATCTTTTTACTCTTAAATCCTTAATACCCACCATAAGAGTGTCAAAATTTGCATCAAATTCCAATATCTCTTGATCGTACACAGCAAAGAGCCCCATGCCTACTAACACCATTTCCTTTGAATCGCGCCCAAAATCTATGTCCATGTGCACAAAATGGTATTGGACAGGTATGGAGGAAGATACTTTAAACTTGCAACAACTTCTAGCATTAATGGCATAATGATCCGCAACCACAAGCCCTAACGATCACTAATGACAAATATGGTCAATGTTTAACTCCCCCAATAAGAAAATACACATGGAGCCTTGTCCTCCAAGCATATAATGTTGTTGGCAATATGATACCATAGTTGAAGCCACATGTCACAAAAAAAATTAAAGTATACTAACATGTCACACAATCGGTGGGATGGACAATGAGAAATGGCAAGAGTGGTTGAAGTTAAGGCATCAAGGATAACCCGCAATTCTTTACACAAATCAATGATTGGGGTCCCAAAGGGTGGCAAGTGGTGCAGCCATGGTCGAGGGACCTCAAAGAGATCAATCCAATCATTCAGCAAGAGAAAACACAGCGGAAAAAGGGACAAGGAAATACGGAGAGAACAAGCAAGATTTGTATTCATTCATTGATGATCAATTGCATTCAGTTGGCAACATACATGCCTCCAAACATGTCAAGCTATTACAGACCTGCTTGATTACAATCTTCGGTAAGAGACCTTGTTCTAAAGATCATAAATTGATTCCTAACTGATCACACTTCCAGAGATGTATTACATTACATATATAGGCATCGCGACACGCAGGTCAGCCCAAGAAATAGATAACATTTCCCGAGAACAAGCAACGTGTTAAAGCAAATAGGGCAGGTCCTAAATCATAAGGAACTCGATACATAAACCGTGCAAGGCCCAGCGAACCGAGATTTAGGTCCATACATGATCCAAGAACAAAGATGTATGCACCATTGAGCTTCACAAGCCATAGATTTCCATCGCAAGATCGGAATTCACCAACAAACCATGAAGTCCTCTTACCGTTTTCTTTTTGCTCACTTTGACAATACTGTCAAAGTTTATGTGGCAGAGCCTCTTGTGCCATAACCAGCTGTTGTCTTCTTTGGTCATAAAACAGATTTTGCTTGATTCTCCTTTGACCGAGGCTATGAAACAAGCTCCTTCCATTGAGTCTAGCTAGAACAGATTACCTTTGCTCTGTCTACCGGTTGCAACATGGTTTCCGGATTGATTCTTCACTATACAGGAACCTTGTCCAAATTCCAGTAGGAATCCTTTGTTATTCAATTGTGCAACACTCATTAAATTGTACTTGAGTCCTTCAACCCAGTACACATCTTCACAGACAGCATCATTGCAGAGTGTAATAGAGCCTTTACCTTTAATGGCACAGGGAGCATTATTTCCGAAGGTAATTGATCCGCTGTCATTGAGCTCCAAGATGATAAACTTGTTCTTGTCACCGGTCATGTGGTGAGTGCATCCACTATCGATGATCCAATCATCGTATTGATGTGACCATGAGATAAGTGCAATTTCACTTATCACATGGCTCTCCTCCTTTATTGCCACAAATGCACTTTTTGGATAATCTGAGTCTACAGATTCATCATCTGTGACTCCTTCCTCAGCAAGATAGCATTCCTTCTTTGTTTTGCTCTTGAACCGGTCCCTTTTATCTTTATGTTCATTATCAAGACACCTTGCAGCAATATGTCCTATCTTGTTGCAAGAGAAGCATTTCAAGGGGAGCTTTCCCTTGTACTTCCCTTTCCTTATGGGGAATCTCCTAGCGATGAGTGCTTCAAACTCATCTTGCTCCATCTCCTCTAAGAGAAGATTCTCAACAAGGTTGCCAATCTTACCGGTAGAGCAATTACCGGTTTCTCTTCCCTTTTTGGTGGAAGAGATATTGACAGAGGACTTAAAAGCTGCTTCATGAATGGATAAGCTATTATCAAAATTACTTAATTCAAAGGCAGCCAGCTTACCGATTAGGGAGTCTAGGGTGACTTGATCTTTGGTCACTGATCTGAGCTCTTGAATGGCAGAGATCCTGATGGCATACTGAGGTCTGAGAGTTCTCAGTATTTTGCTAACCACCTCCTCTTCACTGAGCTTTCCTCCAGCGCTTCTGATGGAGTTGATCACCTCTTTGATCCGGTTGCTATATTGCTCGATGTCTTCTCCTTCATTCATCCTCATGTCATCATATTTTCCTCTAAGGCTTTCGACCTTGGCTCTTTGAACATTTGGATCTCCTCCATAAACCGTTTGCAACTTGCCCCACATCTTGAAGGCAAAATCAAGATGTTCAATCTCAGCGTAGACATGATCAGGTAGCGTGCTAGCTATCATATCCATAGCAGTCGTGTGCTCAGTTTTGATCTTCAGTTCATCAGGTGTCAAAGTGCCAGCGGGTTCACTGTAATCGGTGGTAACATGATTCTAGTACTGATCTCCGATGGTCTTCATGTACAGCTTCATTCGGCTGCACCACAGAGTAAAGTTTTCATTTGAAAACTTTGTTCCTTCCTTTCTCATCATCTTGACTTTTTCTTTATGTTGTTAAGCGGTAAAGAAAACAAGACTTGGCTCTGATACCAATTGACAGTCCCAACCGGTGATGAAAGGGGAGAGGTGAATCAGCACCTCTAAAACTTCTTTGACTTTAAATCTAGTGAAGTAAACTTACAGCTGAAAGACAATCAAATTCAAACATATAATAACAGTAAGCAAACAATCACACAATGACACCAGATTTATCACGTGGAAATCCAGTTAGGGTAAAAACCATGGTGTGAGGAGACCTCACAAATTTTGTACTTTTTTGGAGTACGCCCTGTAAGGAGCTTTCCCGGTTAAAGGATAATAACACATTGCTAGGTGCGACCCAATTAAGGGATTTGTTACAGTAAGGCCGGTTAGTGCCTACCTGGTTAAAGGACTTTGAACACCTTACAAGATGCCACCCGGTTAAGGGATTTGATACAAGGGACCTGTTAGAGTCCACCCAAATATTGGGATTTAACTATTGTAGTTGCTAGAAAACAATAGAAGATTGACCTTTTACAATTGGCTTTGCATAGCCTGATAAGATCTTTGTTTGTACTCAACTGAGAATTGTCACCGGTCGCCACAGGTGTGTTCTCCTCTACTATTGTGCTTCACTGCACACACTTCTTTCTCTTCTTCTCTTTCTAATTTACCCTAGCTTCTTTTGAGCTTTTCAAGTTCACTCTTTTCTCTGGCAGAATGAAGGCAACTTTTCTTCTCCTCAAGTGGAAGAATATATAGAGTCTTAGCCCTAATTGCGCTCATTATGCATGACCTAATTACAGATCCTTATCGGATTCATTACTCAACGGAGTACCAGTTCACTGAGGAAACATCCGATGCATGCCCTTACTTTATCTGCCTTATAGAAAAAGCAGTAGTTGCGCGGCAAGCAACTTTCCTTTATAGGAGATAACACTTTGTTTTAAAGCCACTGATTTCGGCTTTAAATCCTCCAGACATGCCTCAAACCGATCGCCAGTTTAACTCAAAGACCTCCGGATTTGTCGCAGAAAATCTTGGTCAAAGAGTCGGTTAGAACAAGTAGTTTGACTATGACTTCCTTGGTTTACACCGGAGTCATTACTAGATCGGTTGAGATCCTTATGTTGTGAACAGGTAAGAGTAGTTGACCTATTACTGTCCTTTTCCTTGGCTCACCGGTTGCACCGTCCGCGGTTGTATGTTGATACCGGTTTGCTGTTGCTTTCTCTGTGTTTGACTACACCGATTGTAGCCAAGTCTTTGGTTGAAGATTGAATGCTATATTGTATACACTACCCAGTTGCTGAGGCTTTATATAGTGACCAGTGGTATTTGCTAACAGCCACACCTTCTGCCAAACCATCCTCCTTTCATACAGATCTCCTTGGATCTTTAGACTTTATAGAGATGACAAATCTCTTTAATTTTTTGTCAATCAATGACAACACTAGTACCGGTAGCGAGCTTACCGGTTATCATCACTTAATGCCAACATGCTTTACTTCTAAATCATCCTCAGGCTCATGATACTCATACAAATCCGTAATATTGAATATAGGCAAGATATCCATACACTCAAACATTCCACTTCAAAAGCATTTCCGGAGTCAAACTTCTTCAATACTCTACAAGGTCCAAACTTCCTCATCTTCAACTTGCTATAAGTCCCAACTGGAAATCTTTCCTTTCTTCAAATGAACCATAACCTCATATCCTACTGCAAAATCCTTATGCCTCCTAGTCCTATCAACTTTCTCCTTATACTTCTGATTACTATGCTCCAAATGACATTTAACCTCCTCATGTAATGACTTCATAAGATCTGCATATCCTTCTGCTTTAGCACTCCTTTTTCCTTCATGACTAAGATCCCTTAATTTTGTAACTCCTTCAAGATTCATGCCAGTAACTACTTCAAATGGTGTTCTTCCGGTGCTCCTATTCACCGAATAGTTAAATGCAAACTCTGCATGCGACAAAACTAAATCCCATTTACTTGATTTGTCTCCAACCAAGCATCTCAATATTACCCAAACTCTTGTTCACAACCTCTGTTTGTCCATCGGTCTGCACGTGGAAAGTAGAACTAAACTTCAAATTAGTGTTCAACTTCTTCCAAAGTGTCCTCCAAAAATAACCAACAAACTTACTATCCCTATCTGAAACTATACTCTTCGGTAATACATACAATCTCCCTAAATAATAAGTCAGCAACATGTACAGCATCTGATGTCTTCTTACAAGAAATGAAATGCGACATCTCAGAAAATCTATCAACTACCACAAATATAGAATCATTACCTCTTTGTGTCTTAGACAATCCCAAAACAAAATCCATACTGATATCTTCCCAAGGTCTACTCAATATAGGTAAAGATGTATATAATCCAACATTCTTACTAACACCCTTAGCAACTTGACAAACTCTGCAGCTCTGCACAAATCTCCAAACATCCTTATGAATTTGTGGCCAAAAATACCTTTCACTCAACAAACTCATTGTCTTATCAATTCTGAAATGTCTCGCAAGTCCTCCACTATGCTTCTCCTTAATCAGATTATCTCTCATTGATCCTCTAGGTATGCACAACTGAACTCCTCTAAACAACATATCCTCCTGAATAAAATGTCATGTCCCCATTTTAAGATAGAATTTTAAAAATAATTAGATAATAAAATAAAATATTATTAAATAAATAATGATAGTAAAATCATATATTTATATTAATATTAAAATATAAAAATAAGAAATAATAATAAAATATTATTATTATAATATAAATAATAACATATATATAATCTATTATAAAAAAAAATAAGATTTAAAATAATTAAATAATAATAAAATTACAATGAATGAATAAATAAATAAAATTTACTACAAGGGAGAATATTGTAGAAAGTATGTTGCCTTTCTAAATAGGATTTAATAATAAATGATAATAAACATAAAATAAATAAGTAATTAAATAGTATAATATAGATTAATATAGATTAATATAAATTAACTAAATCTAATGAAAAGTCGAGATATGTAATAAAGAGATGACTCCTTCAAATTAAGATATAAAAGAGAGGAGAGTTCATTTGAAAGGGAAAAAAAGGAGAGGAGAGAATAGGAGTTAAAGAAGGATTAATGAAATAAGAAAGGAATAAAAAGGAGTATAAAGGATTATCAGTGACAAAGATTTGACTGTCGGCACCAAACAAAACGGCATTTGACATTGGGTATGATATTTAATTTGAATGAAAATTATTTATTAATATATATATATATATATACACGAATGATTTGATTCTCATTTATATAACCATTAATATATATACATATATTATATATATAGTTAAGATTTACGTATTTATATTATGTACATTTTTTAGTACTTTTGCATTTCTTTTATGAATAAATCTAAAATTATGATTATATAATCAACATTAATGTTTGTACATTTATATGTCCACCATAGATGATAATATGGATACCAAATAAAATGAATCTTATATTCATTAGAGATGGATCCCTATATCTGGAGGGGGCTAGAGGAAATTGTTATAGTTTCCTTAGTCTCAAGATTGTTATAATCTCATATAGGCAGTATATATACTGATACCAATCATATGCATATGCGTAGGCTTGGAGAGCATTTATTGCTTCCAAGAGATTCTTATGGGCAGTGCTCTATGGGAAGACGTGTTGATAGCCCGATTGCTTAGAGTGGATCTTATATCCCTCAAGCCAAGAATCGGAAATTTTGTGAAGCCCGACCTAGAGGCAGCCTTAAGAATCAAATCCCCCCTTACTAACTAGAGTATGAGTCCTATAAATATTGTGTAATATTTTGTACTAACGTCCGTTTTGCAGGAAATTACAGAAGGCGAACAAGTAGGTATATTCTTCAAAAGGAAGAGAAGATGGAATAAGATTGTGACTATGGAAAGTATTTATGAATCAACGATAATAATAAAATATTATATTTACATTCTATCAAAACCAGAGGTCTTTATATATTCTAATTTATTTAATATATATAGGAATTATATCAATTATATTATACAAGATCTCTTTTACTATTTGTCTTAAGTAGATAAGATTGTAATGCTACCAAGGAGGGGCTGGTCTAAATCCAAGCAATGGCTACCTGTCCCAAGATAGGGTAGGGGACAGCATCCCAAAAGCCTTGAGGGGAAGTCCCAAGATAGGATATGGGTTTGGACCTGTAAACTTTGAGGGAGCCCATTATAGTTGATCTCTAAGCACCTTGGATAATGTCTACTCTTCCCTTCATGGAGTTAAAATAGTAATAAGGTTGGATATGAGTGTTAAAGATAACTAAATCTAATGAGATAAATGACTAATCCTATCATGGACATTACAATCCAAACCCTAATTGAGAAATTTGGGATAAATTAAGAAAGGTCCCAACAGGGGACATTACATAAAATAATCCCACCACTTGCTTCAGTCAACTGCAAAAGGTTCCTTACAAGTCTTCCATGGTTCTGCAAAATCAGGATCTGTCTCATACAAAGTCTTCAACTCATCGACTCCAAACACTTCCACTGTCATCTCTGTCAGCAAATTCTTTCTTCTACTCAATGCATCAGCAACCTTATTTGATTGTCCACTCCTATGTTTCAACACAAAAGTATAACTCTACAAGAACTCAACCCATCTCATATGTCTCTGATTTAACTTACCTTGACTACTCAAATATTGTAATGTCGTATGATCATTATACAACACAAATTCCTTTGGTATCATGTAATGTATCCACTTCTTCAAAACTTGAAATATGGCATACAATTCCTGGTCATAAACTGAATATCTCTTCTTGGAATCATTCAACTTCTCACTATAAAAAGAAATAGGTTTGCCTTCTTGACTCAATACAACTCCAATTGCATTTCCACTTGCATCACAATCAACTTGAAACACCTTAGTGAAATCAAGTAAGGCCAATACTAGTTGTTCAGTAACTTTTTGTTTGAACAATTCAAAACTCTTATCTGCTCCATGTGTCCACATGCAATCCTTTTGATCCCCTCTCAAAGTTTTTGTCATAGGATTACAAACCAAACTGAAATTCTTGATAAACTTCCAGTAAAAACTAGCCAATCCATGAAAACATCCAACTTCCCCAATGCTCTCTAATGTAGGCCATTCCAAAATTTCTCTAACCTTCTCTGGATCCATCTTCAATCCTTCAGCTGAGATCACAAAACCAAGATACACTATCTCCTTCATGAAAGTACATTTCTTGATGTTAATCGGCAACTTCTCTTCCTTCAATCTCTAAAATACTTGTCTCAGATGCGACAAATGTTCTTCTTTGCTCTTACTGAAAATCAAGATATCATCTAGTTACACAATCACAAATTAACCTAAGAATTTATTCAATACCTTACTCATTAGTCTCATAAAAGTACTAGGTGCATTAGTTAAACCAAAAGGCATAACCAACCACTCTTACAATCCCTCATTAGTCTTGAAAGCAGTCTTCCATTCATCTCCTTCTCTAATTCTGATCTGATGATATCCACTCTTCAAACCAATTTTGGTAAAGTACTTTGCCTGAAATATCCCAAATGGATATTTGCTCTGCTGGTGCTATAATTTTTAATCATATAAATTATATTTTCTTGTAGATTTTTTGTGATCTTATAGAGCTAGACAGAAGTTGCAGAAGAATGTTGTTTCTTTTTGTATTTTTCAGAATATAGGTATTACAATGAATAAATAACAGTAATTTATGAAATAGAAGTGATAAGAATCATATGCAGCAATACATACTAATTTGGAAATGATTCTAAACCGTACCAGCAGAGTCTGATTTATTTCAAAATAGTCCCAATACAGATGTACTTCAAACAAGGTTGATGCCAGCTGAAGATGGGAACCAACTACAGCCAAACAAGTTCAAATGATAAAGTTCAATCTACTGCAATAAAACACCCTAGAATTCCTCACGTGAGCTGCTGCAAGGAAATGCCAAGCTGAACCAAAGTGGTCGCCTTCCCTGAAAATCCACTGCCTGCAAAGTGTGATGCAATAATAGAAATCGATCCTCTGCCTTGATCAAACTGTATGCATAAGAACCTTCGAACCTGATCTTGTTGAGGGCTCCGTCCCAACAAATCTGCTCTCAGCACTAGGGTTTGCGTCCTAGGTGAGGAATGCTCTTCCAGAGCAATGACACCAAAAATAAATTGACAAAATGATAAAAGATACTCACCTTTAGGTTGCCTTCTCCTTATATCCCCTCTCCAAGACAATTCAAACCCTAAAAGAACCCTAAAGTGGAATACATTTGAACTTTATAATATAACATTATTTTCCCCAATAAAGGCATCCAAATAGAAAGAAATCATTACTTTATTAATGACAAATAGCTCCAAGCATCAAATAGGTCCCAGCAAGTGATAATCAAATAGTAGAGATTGAGCTCTTTCCAACGAGCTATCACACATAGGCAAATCGATCCAGATGGAGCCAGAAAACTCCTTATTACTCCAAAATGGCTAAACACTTAGCCTTATTTAAATTATTAAAATGCTAACTTAGGAGAATATTTAAATATATTAAAATATTTCCCAAGTAGCCAAGGAACAACCCAAACACCTCCAAAACATGAAACTAAGTTTGTCACCTGCCTGTGACTGATGTCGGACAACCTGGGCCAACTGGCAGTCTCACCATCAAATCTAGGGATACTCCTAAAAAATAGGGAACACACCCAAATCTCCTGAAATTGAGATCAGGGGGTGATCTCATAGAACCTCAACTCTGGAAAACGGCACAACCTCCTAAAAGGTAGGAATCTCCTACAATCAAGGAACTGCCTCCTAAAATCAAGGAACTGCTCCCAACTAATCTACTACTGCTTGTAATACCAAATCCGGACACTGAAAACCCTGATTGAGTCCCTAATCACCACTGCCAGCCTACAAGACTCCATAATAGGCTAACTCTCATGTCACTGCTAGACAGAGCTAAAGAGGGGACATGACAGTCCTCCCCTCTCGGAGATGCTTGCCCACAAGCAACTGCAAAGCTAGATGCTGTAAAATTGTCTCGCCCTCCCAAGTGGCGTCCTCTATAGGGAGACCTCTCCAACGAATCAGATACTCTCGAATCACCCTACTTCTCAGCTGGCGTTCCCTCTCTTCCAAGATCTCCTCAGGAACCAATGTCAGCTTACCTTCCTCATCCAAGGGAGGTAGATCTGGCAATGGTATAATATGTTGTCCCAGTGCCTTTTTTAGACACGACACGTGGAACACATTATGAATCCTACTGCCAGGTGGTAACTCAATCTCATATGCAACCTCTCCAACATGCCTCATAATCCTGTATGGTCCATAAAAATGAGGCTTGAGCTTCTTAGCTCCACCACTTTTAAGGGTGCTCTGTCGGTAAGGCTGCAGTCGTAGGTAAACCATATCCCCCACCTCAAATATCCTCTCAATCCTGTGTCGATCAGCGTAGACCTTCTGTTGATTCTGTACTCGTTGAAGATTCTCTCTGAGAGATCTCATGATGTCCTAGTTCTCTTGCACCCAATCCTATGCCAAAGGAACCCTGTTGTCACTAATCGCCAGATCAACAAAAGATAGAGCATCGTAACCATAGAGGGCTCTAAATGGAGTCATAGCAATCGACATATGATACGTAGTATTATAACAATACTCGTCCAAGTGCAACCAACACACCCATGTCCTCTGCTGCCCTAACACATAATTGCGTAAATACCCTTCAACCCATTTATTAACAATCTCGGTCTGCCCATCTGTTTGTGGGTGGTAGCTGGTACTAGGTGTCAATTCCGTACCTGTGAGCCTGAAAAGTTCTTGCCAAAAAGAACTCATGAACTTGCTATCCCTGTCACTCACTATGGTCTTGGGAAGACCATGTAGCCTAAACACCTCTCTGAAAAATAACTCTGCTACCTGAGATGTTGTGAAGTCAACTGCAATAGGAAAGAAGTGGACGCATTTAGTCAACCTGTCAACTACCACGTATATGCAGTCTTTCCCTTGCACTCGAGGAAGACCTGTAATGAAATCCATGGAGATTCCTATCCACTTCTGTTCTGGTATGGGTAAGGGCTGCAATAAACCAGCAGGGTGAGTATGCTCAGACTTATTCTGCTGGCAGGTCATACACTCTCAAACATGACGTAGAACATCATCCTTGAGACCCTTCCAAGAGAATCTCTCCTAAACTGTCCTATAAGTCTTACTATACACTAGGTGCCCTGCTGAAGGAGTATCATGGTAGGCCTGCAGGATCTGTTCCTTCAACTGAGAACCAAGAACAAGAATGACTCTGCCTTTGTAATAGATGACATCATCTACTACACTGTACCTATCATCTGAAACCAATCCATCCATGACCTCACATGCATGTTGATCTTTAGAGTACTCAACTAAAAGTTGAGCCTTCCAATCTGCTGAAATCTCACTCAATGAACATAGGGTGGCGACCAAGGGTTTCTTGGAAAGTGCATCAGCAACGGTATTGTTCTTGCCCTTAATGAACTCAATGTCAAAGTCATAAGCCTGGGTCTTGCTCACCCATTTTTGTTGTCTATCATTGAGTTTTGTTTGATCAAGGAAGTATTTCAGACTGTTGTGGTCCGTTCTTACCACGAATTTACTGCCAACAATATACTGTTTGAACTTGGCTAATGCATGCATGATAGCGAACATTTCCTTGTCATATGTGGAATACAGCCTCTCATTATCCCACAACTTCCTACTCTCATAGGCAATGGGGTGTCTGTTCCGCATCAAAACCGCTCCTATGCCCATGCTTGAAGCATCACACTCAAGCACAAATGGCTGCGAGAAGTCAGGAAGTGTCAAAACTGGACAAGTACTCATAACCTCCTTGAGTCTGTCAAAGACCCCCAATGCCTGTTCTGTCCATCTGAAAGCTCCTTTCTTTGTGAGGTCTGTAAGTGGTGCTGCCAACTGAGAGAAACCCCTCACAAATCTCCTGTAATAAGCACACAAACCAAGGAATCCACGCAGCTCAGTAATGTTCTGAGGGCAGGGCCAATCACGAATCGCCTGAATTTTCTCCTTATGCACCTTCACTCCATCAGCACTGATCATATGTCCCAAATATAAGACCTAAGTCCAAACTCACATTTGGACAACTTAGCAAATAGAGACTGACTCTCCATGATGCTAAGTACCTCCTCCACATGTCTAAGATTGTCCTCCCAAGTACAGTTGTAAATCAAAATAGCATCAAAGAATACTAACACCGATTTCCTCAACAGCTTGTTGAAGATGTGGTTCATGCATGACTGGAAGGTGGTCGGTGCATTGGTAACGCCAAAAGGCATCACCAAGAACTCATAATGTCCGTAGTGGCAGCAAAAAGCAGTCTTGTGTACATCCTCTGATCGTACACAAATCTGATGATAACCTGAACGAAGATCAATCTTAGAGAAGTAGATAGCCCCATGAAGCTCATCTAACAACTCATCAATGCGTGGGATCGGATATCTGTTCTTGATTGTCTTTTTGTTAAGTGCTCTGTAATCTATACACATCCGCAAGGTCCCATCCTTCTTCTTGACAAGTACCACAGAAGAAGCAAAGGGGCTAGAGCTGGGGCGTATGAAGCCCATGTCCAACAACTCATGAATGGTCTTCTCAATCTCATCCTTGTATGCTCTAGGATGACGATATGGGGTGGTGATCACTGGTTTAGCTCCATCCTCCATCTCTATCCCATGCTCAAACCCTCTATCCGGAGGTACACCAGGAGGTATGTCACCAAAAACTCTGCCATGTCGATCCATTACTAACTGAATATCAACATGAAACGCCCTGCCATCTTGAGGAGTAGGTATTTTGGACTTCACAAAACGTGTAGCCCAAATCATATCATCATGTCTAATAATAGACTCCATCCTACGAGAAGTCACCTCCTTAGGTCTATCGTCTGAAGTTGCTCTCAAGATCACCTTCTTCCCACCAGATAGAAACTCTAATTGCATGCGGTGGTGATCAATAATATACCTTCCAATACCCTGTAGCCACTGCATACCCAAAATAACATCATAATCCTCCAAGGGTAGAATATAGAAGTCATCTGTCAAGGTAAAATCCCCCATCTGAATGCTAAGCTGTGAGATCCTCCTAGTGCAACCCAAAACTGCACCATCTGCAACCTTTACTCCAAAACCATCAAATACCTCAAACTGCAGCCCACGTTTCTCGACCAATTTCTGATCAATAAAGTTGTGTGGCTCCTGTATCGACCAAGCTCATGACTCGTTGGCCCTGTAATGTACCTTTCAACTGAAAGGCATGGAATCTGGGATAACTGGATAAGGTAGCCATAGTCACTTTGGCTGCCGCCAAGGACTCAGGTATGTCCAACTCCAACTGTGGTTGCTCCTGATGAGTCTCCTCAGGGTTGTCCTCAGTGTCAATGTCTGGTATCTCCTCATCTCCATACTCAAATGTCACCTCAATCAAATGAACCTTGCCCTTTCCCATACAACGGTGTCCAGGCTCCCAAGGTTCTTTGCATGAAAAGCATAGTTTCTTCCTCCTCAAATCATTGTGTCTCTGGGTCATTCCTAGGAGGTCTAGCTAGCTGACCATCCCTAAGTTGTGAGGTGTTGGCCTTCTGTGGAGCCCGCAAATCCCTAAATGGCCTCTTATCAAATTGATAAGTAGGAGTGGTGTCCAGTCTCAATGTCACATCAATAGCATCCTTAAGAGTGGTCAGCTGGAAAGTGCGAACCAATTCCTTAAGCCTAACCTGCAATCCCTCAATGAATAGCATCACACTACGCTTCTAGGGCATATCAGGTACCATTACTACAATGCGCTGGAACTCATTGACATACGCCTCTGCATATCCAGTCTGTCTAACATGCGCCAACTCTCTATAGTAGAGTTCTGTGTCCTTCCGGTCAAACCGGGTAATGAGCCACTCAGTGAACTCAACATAGGAATGAATCAAGGCGTGATCCTGGGTAACCAAACCATGGTGCCACCAGTCATAGGCAACCCCATCTAAATGCAATATAGCAAACTGTATAGCCTCTCTTTGTGGCATGGGTTGTAAGGATAAATAAATCTCCAACTTGTGTACCCAAGCTTGTGCATTCGAATCACTAGTGCCATCATAAGTAGCCAATGACATCTTCCCAGTAGCTCTACTAAGATCATTGTTCTGCTGTGGCCTATAGCCTCTGTCTCCTCTGAACCTGGCAGTATCCCTGCGCTCTGAACAATATTGGAGAAGAGGGAAAACATCCCTAACCTCTGGGGCTAGAGCTCTCCACTCAGTTGTGGCTGCCATGACGGATTCCTGGAATCCCATCTCGGGTGGATCAACTTGTGCTGGCCACTCACCAGGTAAAAACTATGGAAGCAAGGGTCTATCCGTAGCAGGTATACGGGGTCGTTCCTGTCTTTGGGAATGAAGGGAGCTCCCAACCGACGCATGGGATCTATGACTTCCAGCAACTGACACAAATCTACTACATCCCTACCTACCTCTTCGCCTATCCAACTCCATCTGCTCCAAATTTTCCTGTAACCTCTCAAGCGTTTGGACTATTATAGGCTAAGTAGTGATGAGAGTCCTCATCAATTCTCTTTCATTCTCATCAGTGATGTTCTATCTGTTTCCTCCCTGTTCATCTACCATATTATTTCCCTGTTCGGTTCCAAAACCTCACTCAAGTTGAGCTCTCCTATGTGTGTAAAATCTATGTATCTCAACTCTTGGATGCATAGATTTGTAATCAAATCCACAGGCTGACAAGATCTGGCTCTGATACCACTAAAATATCCCAAATGGATATTTTCTCTGCTGCTGATATAATTTTTAGTTATATAAATAATATTTTCTTGTAGATTTTTTGTGATCTTATAGAGCTAGACTGAAGTTGTAGAAGAATGTTGTTTCTTTTTGTATTTTTCAGAATATAGATATTACAATGAATAAATAATAGTAACTTATGAAATAGAAGTGATAAGAATCATATGTAGCAGTACATACTAATCTGGAAATGATTCTAAACCGTACCAACAGAGTTTGATTTATTTCAGAATAGTCCCAATACAGATGTACTTCAAACAAGGTTGAGGCCAACTGAAGATGGGAACCAGCTACAGCCAAACAAGTTCAAATGATAAAGTCCAATCTGCTACAATAAAACAACTCCAGTCTACTATAATAAAACACCCCAGAATCCCTCACGTGAGCTGCTGCAAGGAAACGCCAAGCTGAACCAAAGTGGTCGCCTTCCCTAAAAATCCACTGCCTGCAAAGTGTGAATGCAATAATAGAAATCGATCCTCTACCTTGATCAAACTGTATGCATAAGAACCTTCGAACCTGATCTTGTTGAGGGCTGCGTCCCAACAAATCTGCTCTCGGCACTAGGGTTTGCATCCTAGGTGAGGAATGCTCTTCCAGAGCAATGGCGCCCAAAATAGGTTGACAAAATGATAAAAGATGCTCACTTTTAGGTTGCCTTCTCCTTATATCCCCTCTCCAAGGCAATTCGAACCCTAAAAGAACCCTAAAGTGGAATACATTTGAACTTTATAATATAACATTATTTTCACCAATAAAGGCATCCAAATAGAAAGAAATCATTACTTTATTAATGACAAATAGCTCCAAGCATCAAATAGGTCTCGGTAAGTGATAATCAAATAGTAGAGATTGAGCTCTTTCCAACAAGCTATCACACATAGGCAAATCAATCCAGATGGAGCCAGAAAACTCCTTATTGCTCCAAAATGGCTAAACACTTAGCCTTATTTAAATTATTAAAATGCTAACTTAGGAGAATATTTAAATATATTAAAATATTTCCCAAGTAGCCAAGGAACAACCTAAACACCTACAAAACATGAAACTGAGTTTGTCACCTGCCAGTGACTGATGCTGGACAACCTGGGCCAACTGGCAGTCTCACCCTCAAATCTAGGGATACTCCTAAAAAATAGGGAACAAACCCAAATCTCCTAAAATTGAGACCAGGGGGTGATCTCATAGAACCTCAACTCTGGAAAACGTCACAACCTCCTAAAAGGTAGGAATCTCCTCCTACAATCAAGGAACTGCCTCCTAAAATCAAGGAACTGCTCCCAACTGATCTACTACTACCTGTAATACCAAATCCGGACGCTGAAAACCCTGACTGAGTCCCTAATCACCACCGCCAGCCTACGAGACTCCATAATAGGCTAACTCTCATGTCACTACTAGACAGAGCTAAAGGACATGACATTGCTCCACTCAAACAATCCATTATGTCATAGGTAAAGGAAATATGTATTTTACTATCTTGTTAATAGCTCTGGAATTAGTACACATTCTCCATTCCCCATTCTTCATAGGTGCCAATACTGCAGGTACTACACACGAACTCAAACTTTCTCTGATCAAACCCTTCTGTAATTGTTATCTCTAAAAGTTGCACCCTGACTAAGCTCCAAAAACTCAGTCACTTTGAGAAACATGGAAACACTCCAAGGTTGTGGGTAACCTATTGCTCGAATGAATCTTCGGATTCTAGGCCGGTTCCTATATGATATCTCACCTAAAACCACCTAAAACTAAAACTTTTGCTGAAGAAAAGAGGGAGAAAGATGCTTAGAAATAAAATTTTAATTCATACAGGGTGATACACCAAAAATGAAAATCTGAGAAATACATATATGACTTGACACACAGTGAAATGGTAACATAAGCTCTCTTACACAACCCCACTAAATCATAATAGCTACATAATCAGTTTGTAAGAAGGCCAATAACAGCAGTCCCCTTAAAAGAGAAAGATTTTCTCACAATTTTGGAAAAAGATGACTGAGCACAACTTAAAACTTTTGAAAAAAGTATGAAATACTGCATAAAGGCACTAATTTGTGATACAAATTCAAGGATAAAGAACATCACAAAAATCTGTACCAACACTAAGTACACAATAACGGACTAAGAAGGGAAGGCATAAGCTATAAATCACAACAAAAAGGTATCATAGATCTATATATCTCAGAAAAGTGGGTTACAAAATCCCTTGCTTCTGTCAAGAACTTAAAAAAAAGTTACAGAATAGCCAGCCAAAGAGAAAAAGAACTCCTTTACAAATGAGCCTTCAACTCATACTTACGCATTTTAAAGCCAACTGCATTCTGAAAGCAATAACTTCTGCGTCGGATTTAGCCTACAAGGCCAATTTTGAGCCCCTCAAAGGACTTCAAAAAGGCATAAAAACGACCCAAAAGTCATGCCTCATTCATGTCATCATTAATATCTCTTAGAAATTCAATCTCATCTCTCAAAAGCTCTCAAAAAGTCTCTGAAAAGCAATAACTCCACTTAGAAATTTCATCCTCATCTCCATGACATGAGCAGTTGGTCATAGCATTTGCAAAATATCTGCTTAGATCTTTTAAAAGATAAAAATAAAAATCTTATTTTAAATTATAAATATTAAACAATTATTATCCATTTCTTTAATAAATATCAAAGATATTTTATTAAATAAATGGATTATAAGATATCTACTATTTATAATAATTAATAATTAATTTATTATTTATTATTTTTATAAATATTTAATTATATTAATAATGTTTATTAAGTGATAATTAAAATCACTTAATAACATTATTAATTTAACAATATTTACGAAAATAATAAACAATAAACGATTTATTAATAATTATTAATAATTTATTTAAAATGAGATTTTATTATTAACTTTTAAAAAATCTAAATAAATATATTACATTTGAACTATATTATTAAAAATGATTTGTAAAATATCATTTTAATAACATAGTCTCTTACATTTATGAATATGGAACTTTGGAAAAAGGAGGTGCTAAAAATATATCATTTTTGCATACCATAAAGTATATGGCGTGAGTCACTTCTTGGGGAGAAAAATGAAAAAATTAAAACAAAGCTAAAACCCTTTCTCCTTGGCACGTAAAGAAGAAGATAGGGGATTTCGAACCCTAAACTTACTCATTTCATTTTGCATTTGACATTTACTTTGCTGGAAATGAAATGCTCCAGCCGCCATGGAAGAAAAAGAGGGGTTTTGCCTGCGTTTTTTGCTGCTGCTCCTTGTCTGCTGCTCACGCCATGGATGAGGTGCTTCTTTCTCTTCTCTTGGAGTTTTTTCTCTGCTGTTGTTTGGCAGCCATGAATGGGGTTTAAAGGATTTCGAAATGGAGTTTTTGGAGGTTTGAAAAACATCCTAGCACTCACAGCTTGAAAGAACTTGCATTCTTGAGCTCCCTTCATACAGATTTATAAAAAACGGTGAGCATCTTTTGGCACTTTTTTGTAAATCTGAAACATTTATTTGCTCAATATGGCTGTGGCCATTATTTTTTCTGATAATAAACTCATTTGAGATCCATATCCTGTAGATCTTTGTGCATTTTGATGTATTCCTTCCTTGGTGCTTGATTTCTTTGAAAACTTGTTGTTTTTCATGCTATATTTGATCTGTTACTCAAGCTTTGCTTAAGAAAAAATAAAAATGATCCATTTTCCCTGTGTATTCACCTTATGCTGAAGAGAAATATATAAAAAAAATCTCTGATTTTTATGCAAGAAACTGATTTTTTTATATGCTGGCTCGAATGAAGGCTTTGTTGTTGTTAGCTCTCAGCTATAAATTCTGAAAATGCTCGTTCCTCTTTTTCTTTTTATACTGAGCGGCCATGAACATCTGAAGACAAATCTAAAACCAAAAAAAAATGAAAACTCTCTGCCTGTTGCAACATGTTTCGAATCCTTACTTATAATTTTCAAAATTCAATGAAAAGATCTGGAGGATTTTCTACTCTATAACTTGTTGGGGGTTCTCCTCTGTTAACCTTGTAATAACAAACGCACCTATAGCAGCCCTTGTGCTTGATATTATTGAAATAATTAACAATGTCTGAAGTTGCTGAAGCTGATCATATTAAATAACCATCATTTTTCCCAAGGACAAGCTGATATGAACATGACAAGATCTGATTTTTTTTTCTCTTGCTGAAAACGTAGAATGTCTATACTCACATAGTTGGCATTTCATTTGCGGATACCTTTTAGCATTAATGCTGTCCCTGTTTTTTGTTGTGATGATTCATGTCACTTCTTTTGTGCACATAATTGGGCCATCATGCATTTCTCTGTTACATTTCTTTTACTTTCAACTTGTATCCGAATTACCTCTTTGTATATCCCCAATTCAAGGCTGCCATTGCTAAACATTTATGAATTTGAATTCACTTTGATAACATAATAGTTAATACCCTTTTAGCTTATTGGTGTTGGCACTTGTACCTTGAAGTTATGCTGCTCCGCACTGTAGGATATAAAGTCATCTATTTAACAACATACATGTGCCTGATCTTAAAACTAATTTTTCTTTATATCTGAACCTTTCATTCACCAATCAAATGCATAATTTGTTATCATAGTGTATCATGTTGTCCTTTGAAGAACGTTATGCATCTCTGCTTCTTAAATGAATACTATGCTTGTCCTTTGTACTGCTGATTGTTGCATTTGCATATGCTTCTCCATCTTTCTCTGATAGCATAACATGTCACTGTTTTGAGCTCATTGCTGTCTTAAAATGTTAAATACAGATTTTATGACAGCTCCTTTTGAAACACCAGCAACATTGTATTCAATAAATGGATTGTATTTCTACCTTATTTTGTTGTATACCAGTTTGATACCACTGTCTCAATGTAGTTGATTTGCTATCCTGTAGCACGTTGGGCTCTACCCTTGTGGGAGCCACCTTTAACTCCACGTGCTAAATGATAGACATCTGTAACTGCACATGAAGCAAACTAGTTATAAAAAATATGACATGAGTCTTTTGCTTTGATATCTCTTGTTTTCTCAGACATCCGTGATAGGCTACCCCTTGTGATGCATGTGAGTAACAAACTTATATATATGTAGATGTGGGCATTCATAGTGCATGATGACGTGTCATTGATTAGATCTATGAGATCTAACGTTATTTCTATCTTTCATATGCAGGAATGGAGCAACAAGTTGTCATGTGGTTGGACACAAGACAAATGGGAGAAATAAAGACAAGGCAAAGCTACGCAAGCTGGGCTCGTCATCCAGGCAATGACAAGTCACCCTACACTATTTGTGCCTTTACTTTTAACATCTTTTAAATGTATAGCTTTGCTTTCATTTGTATCATAAGGGTTAGTCTCACGGCTTGTGTGAGACATAGTTCACTTATGTTGTTAATAAAGGTTACTTTTCCTCAAAATGTTCAATCTTTTGCATGTGTATGTATTTCAGCAAAAAAAAAATGCAACCTCAAATCATTTTAAAACATGACAGCTCATTTGCTTGAGCTTGGTATCGAAAATCGATAACAGTAATAATTCTTGCACTTGCCTATTCAACTCCTCATTTTCTACTGGTGTCATTCTATGTGATGCCTTATTCGGTAAACTAGCTCCCAAAATCAAATCCATACAATGACTGATACTCCTAACAAGTGGTGATCCATCAGGTACTTTATCTGAAATGATGTCCTCAAATTCTATCAGTAAATCCCTTACCTCCATGGTTGTTTATCCACTATTCCCGAATCAAGTTTCCTAGGAATCAAAGCATAACACATACTCTCTTTCTTCAAGCCATCTAAGAATTTCCTTCCTTCAACCAGGCAAACTCTTACTGAAGTACAATTCACACTCTTAGAATCCTCCACCAAAGGAAATAATACTTGCTTCATCCCATTAGCCACAATAGTATACCTATTCAGTCTGCCATCATGTATTGCTTGTCTATCATACTACCATGGTCTACCCAACAAAATATGACAACAATCCATTGACATGATATCACAAAGAACTTCATCATGATAAGACCCAATCTTCAATTTCACAAGACATTGTTCACTTACCAAAACCATATGTTCATCCTTGATCCATGTAATCTAATATGGCTTCGGGTGCTTCATTCTTGGCAACTACAACTTGGTAACCAACTCCTCTGATGCTAAATTAGTTGAACTTCCACTGTCAATGATGATTTTATAACATTTTCCTACAACTTTACATCTAGTTTTAAACAAACTTTTCGTCATTATCGGTTCTTAATTAGGTTCTTCGTTGCATAGGACTCTTCTTACCATTAGGGTTTCTCCATCTTCCAGTTAATTCATAGATTCAGGTGACTTCTCTTTCACAAATGCATTCCTGCTACTATTACCGAACTTCCTGCTTGAATTCCCATGAGTACATTCAAATGCTCTATGACCTCCACATTTGGAACAAGCTCCTTTAAACCAATTCCTTTCTTCTCTTTTGTAACCATTACCTCTAGGGTAGCCTCCTCTTCCTTAGTGTGAACTCTCTTCTTTCCATTCAAACATGCCTTTATTCTAATTGGAGTAAGATCTACCTCCTTCTGCAAATGATCTACCTCTGCCTCTCTAAAATTTGTCACCTCTTCCTCTTTGTCTATGCTCATGCCTCTTGTTCAACTTCTCTGCTTTTAGGGCAAACTGATAAGCCTCCTCAATACTATCCATTTTGACTAAGTTACCACATTCGCTCACTGAAGGCAATATTTGAGATTCGGTTCGTCAAAAAGTCGAGTACGGTGCAAAGTTGCTGTAAAGTTGGCCGCAATCTGTGAAATTCGCCAAAAAGTCTCTCAGAGGGACCTAAGATGACTTTCGTACGAATTTGGAAGACTTTTTAAATGCATGCAGGAACCCAAAATAAATTTGGGGCAAATTTAAACGACATTGAATATTCTTAACCCCATAAAAACGAATTTGTCCACCAATTGCTCAAAGTGAGTCGTTGTACAGAGTGTAAATAATGTGGAACGAAAGCTTGTGCATACAACTTCGACCCAACTTTGCTCAACAACCAAGATTTAAATGTTGAGAATCTATACGCAATCATATGTATGCTTAATTTCCATTCTTTCTCTCTCGACAGTCTTCATATCACTATTGTTATGTAAGTTTGTCGAACATTCAGAAATAATAGTCCAACCTTGATGGACTTTACATAGAAATTTCAGGGGTAGCCAAAGTTTATACACGAGTAATTCGCGGTCAAAGGGAAATATGAGTGCGCTTGTCTAAATTCACTCAATATAAAGGAGAATCTAATTATTTGTACAGAGAGTAATGGTCGTTGAGCTGTACAAAGCTGCTAAACTAGGGAAAATGGATGCAATGATAAGTTTTATTCATATCAAATTGCTGAGGGTATTTGCCCTGAGAAAAACATAGCATTGCACATAGCTCCCTGCAATGGTCATGTGGGCTACGTCAAGAAGTTGGTTGAATTATTCAAAGCAAATATTGAGGCAAAGAATGGATTTTTGAGGACGATTAATAAGGAGGGAAACATGGCCCTTCACGATGCAGCTATTAATATATGTGGTGGTGTATTTTGCTATGTTGCTTTAATATTAGCATAGTGGTGTATGAACTTATTTGTTGTTGGATATATATACATTTTTTTTAAAAATATACATATTCTTGTACAAACTAACCCAAAACAAGTATGAAAAAATTTGGACGAATTTCAAACCCAAATCTCAAACCCGCATCGGTACCAAAATCCGAACCGACAACTTAGCATTTTGACCAAACTAATTTCATCTTGAATAGATGTCCTCAAACCATTCGGGTATCTTGCAATTCTTTCAACTTCATCATCTGCATGTCCAGATCTGACATCCAACCTATAAAATTCTTCGATGTATACCTTTACAATAGATTCCTTATGTCTCAAATTCTACAATTTCCTCAACAAACTAACTTGATAATCACCGGGTAAGAATTTACCCTTTAACTTATTTACCATCTTATCCCAAGATTTTATCTTTTATTTCCCTCTCCTCTGTCTATCTGTCTGCAAATGTTCCCACCATAAAGATGCATGTCCCTTCAACTTAGTGCTAGCAATCTTCACCTTCCTGTCTGCATCAATGTTCTCATACTCGAAATACTTTTCCATCTCCATGATCCAATCAAGCAATTCATCAACATCAAGCTTACCATCATAATCTGGTAAATTGAAATGTGGTCTAGCATTCACTCTAGTTAGGGCTCTTAAGAATCTTTCATCACCTTGTTCCAATTCAGGTTCATTATTTCCAATTGCTACCTCAGCTTCATCATCACTTACATCCTTAATAGGTCTACCTCTTCTTTGGACAGTCTCTACTAATTCTAATCTAGCTGCAATTTGTCTCAACATATCCATCATGCCTGGATCTACTTCTCTTCTTCCCTGAACCATTTTGTCCACCCTTTGCAATTGTAGGCCAAATCTCAACTCTGCCACCCTACAACCAAATCAACTTGGGCTTCGCAACAATCATAAGGAACACAACTTAGCTCTGATACCACTTGGTGCAGCCACGATCGAAGGGACCTCAAAGAGATCAATCCAATCGTGCAACAAGAGAAAACACAGCGGAAAACAAGACAAGGAAATACAGAGAGAACAAGCAAGATCTGTTGTATTCATTCACTGATGATCAATTGCATTCAATTGGCAACATACATGCCTCCAAACATGTAAGGCTATCACAGACCTTCTTGATTACAATCTTCAGTCAAAGACCTTGTTCTAAAGATCATAAATTGATTCCTAACAGGTCGGCCCAAGAAATAGATAACATTCCCGAGAACAGGAAACGTGTTAAAGAAAATAGGGCTAGTCCTAAATCATAAGGAACTCGATCCATAAACCGTGAAAGGCCCAGCAAATCAAGATTTAGGTCCACATGATCCAAGAACAAAGATGTATGCGCCATCGAGCTCGGCAAGTCGTAGATTTCCATCGCAAGATCGGAATTCACCAACGGACTACAAACTGGCACGAACACGCTACCCGAGAGAGAACCAATCATGACTCGAGCAACAACGATCCAACAGAGTTGTGAGCCTAGGAACATGATCCAAGATAGGACCTAAATACAATCCGATTATTGCATGCACTATCTCGTACAAAAGATGAATCGCCAACTTGATCTCTCAAACTGGAAAACAAGAACAATATTGAACAAACATATTTTTGGTTGATGCAAGATTGCTCTAAACCCAAGATGCTCATGCATTAGCAAGCTAGTGAAAGGAAGTCCAACTCTTCAAAAAAGGCTTGTGAAGGGGTGGGGTTTGACGGAGATGTATAGTGGGATAGACAAGTTTGATAGCTCAACGAGATAAGGGAATGAAGGCAAGGGATGGTTGTGAATATGCCTAAATGGGGAAGTCTAAAACCTTGACAGAAGTATAAAATAAAGCAGACTTGGGAGGAAAAGCATGTTGGGAAAAGAAACTCCACAACTCCAATGGCTCACACTATCATTTAAAATTAGCCATGCCTCCATACTTAAGCTTTGGGGATCTTAAGCAAATGCGTGAGAAATAAAGGGTAAGAACTTGTACACAAATTTGGAGCAAGGGACTCTTGGTAATAGGAAATGGACATTCTGGACCACAAAATAGATTATGGAAAAAGGAAACATTGCATAATAAACATATATTAATAATGCATACCACATAGGATAACAAAAGTATAACTTTATTCATATGAAGTTCTTACACAAAAATAGACTAGAGATGATCGGCCAAGAATTAAACTATTTTTTCTAACTACGAGAAACCTATTTAAAATACTCAATGATTGCCAAGCAAAACACAACAATCAACAAGTACTAACAACTAACCACAACTTGACAAGTAAACAATGCAAAGTAAAACTTATGAAGTATTACTATGATCATCAACATAGCAAACAAATTTAGAACACAAGCCATTGTACGAAGAATGTACTCACTAGTGGCCATATAATTTAATAATCATTAGAAAAGGACCATACAAACAACTAGTCAAGTTTAATATGCATTGAACTCTAATATGTTATATATACCAAGCCAATCACTACGCCTAGATGGTACTTCAAGCGCTTCAAAATTCCTAACACCATGAAAGTCTTGTTCGATTCTCTCAAAGACGAGGTATATTCCTCCTCCCCACCCACCAACTTGTTGGAATAATTCCCTTGCCAAACCCATTGTCTAAGGAAAAGTCAACTGTAGAAGGCTATTAAGAAGCAATAAAAGATGTCATTTCAAGCACTTGAAAATTCTTCACACCATGAAAACATTGTTCAATTCTGTTGAGTTTTCCATATCGCTGCAAATGTAATGGCACTGCCTAAGTTGTATATGGTATGTGTTTTCCAAATGCAACAATCTCTCTTATTTATATTAGGAATGAGGCTATGAGAGACATGTCCCTTCATGGGACATGTCTATTCATTTTATAATGTTTCATTAATCAATCATATATTAGAATAATATATATTAATAATAATATAACATATATATATATATATACACACAAATACAATATATTATTATTAATCAATATCTAAGTAATATATGTAATCTAAGTGATCATACGACTGAAGCTACAAACATTAAGACTCCCTCTTAGCTAGGGAGGATGATAAAAAAAAAATGTGTTGTGGTCTCCCTTGTCAACACATAAGACCCTAACTATAGCCATACAAAGCATCAGCACTCCCTCTTAGCTAGAGAAGATAAAATCCATCAAGATAATAAATCATTAAATTTAAAGAGAGGAGATATCACCCCACTGTGATATAAGGAGATATGGTATATGCAAGAATATCAAGTCACATGATGTTCACCATAGCTCATAAATATCCATGGTATGTCTAATGACAATACATCTCATGATGTATGTCATATGAATACTAAGTTTACGTAGAGACATATCACTATGTGATATGTTTCATAGGGTCCAATCAATATATAATACTAAGTTCAGAAGAATCCTAATATGATTCATATGGATACTAAGAAATCATATATTACATAATTCGTGATATGAAGTATCACCTAACATGTGATACCAAGTTTTACATATCACCTAACATGTGATATGAGGAATCACCTAACATGTGATACCCAGTTTTCAATATCACCTAACATGTGATACCCAGTTTTCAATATCACCTAACATGTGATACCCAGTTTTCATATCACCTTGATATGAGGAATCACTTTTGATTGTGATACCTGATTTTCATACCACCTTGATATGAGGGATCACCTCTGTGATACCTAATTTTCATATCACCTTGACATGAGGAATCACCTCTGTGATACCTAATTTTCATATCACTACATATTGTGATACAAGGATATAGTAAATAAGAACATTACATTCCATTTACATATAACCCTATTATGGTATGTGCACGGACATATAACTGTCTACCATAACGAATCCCCATGTTACAAGATCATCACCTTGTAACATCAAATACAAGTGTTCATTGTCGAAAAGTCGTCACCTTTCTCCAATGTTCACAGGAGGGCCCATAAGTCCTGGAGTCACACACGTGAAATCCACCTTGACTCATGTCAAAGGGTGGATCCATTATGGCTCATCCCAAAGGGTGGAAACAAGGGCTTTCACCTTAGACTTCTCTATCAAGGAGAAGAATACAATAACATACAAGATAGTAGATGAAACTCCTTTTCATCTAAGGCTTCATTCTTCAACATGTCAAGTTTATCTCGAAGGTACACAACCTTACCTCTAGCAAGAAACTTGGTGAGAATATCAGCCATATGTTCTGTAGGGATAATGTACCTTAAATAACATACTTATGCACTATATCTATTATATAGTTTTCATCACTCTAGGTGAACCCCAAGTTATGTAGGAGATAGTCTAAAAGCATTTTAGCCAGCACACATGGGACTCAATCTCATAGTCTTCTAGATGCTTCCTTTAAGGTCTTGTAACAACCTCCTCACCTCCTTGTCCAAGGTTGTTTTAGATGAACTATTATACTCCCTCTGAATCTAATATCAACCTTCTGACTTCAGTCTAGCAGGTCGAGTCTTTGTTCTTTAGTTTGTATCAAGCTCTTTTCTTGAATGCCCTTTGATCCAACAACTTATTCATCTATCATGATCTCTAGATATTTGCATTAAGGTCTTTTGGGAGATCCTCTAGTAGCTCCCTCTGTTACAGAAGCATACATGGCCGCAATCATGAAACTATCTTGTTTTAAGAGACTCTCATCATCTAGTACATGATCATTTGTTCAATGCAAGATTAATTTCATCAACATTTAACCTGATGGTTCATCAAACTTCTTCTGATTTGGATCCTTGGAAGCTCACAGATGTAGATCCTGTAGATTCTCCCTCGGAATCAAGTTCGTGTATCCATCTTGACATTGTCAGACTCCCTCTAAATCTGATATCAACTCTCTACTCAATTTCTTTTCCTGCAAGCACATCCTTAGAGAGAAAGGAAAAGATCAAGGCAAATAGCTCTTATAGTACGTAAAGAAATACAAATAAGAGATTAACTACAAGAAGTAAATATAATAAAAATACTTATCTTAAGTTTCAAATATTTCCTTTAGTAAGGTGAGCCCATATAGGAAATATCACACATGAATCAACTCTCATCATAATTGCACGTTGTAGGAGATCATAATGTTGTTCGTGCTAGGCATGTTGACGACCTTCACACAAAGCGATAGCCTAGAGTGAATGATCCCCATTTTCTCACTCTCTACTTTTCGCAACACTCTGGTCAGCATTTCCATCAGGTTTAAGAGGATTTTCTAATAATGTCTTTAGCTCATTCTTCCTTAGTACTCTTTGCGCTCGCATCTCGAACTCTTAATTGCCTTGCAGTAGGCTTTGTATTCTCCATACTTGAAGAGCATGTACAAGCAATCATGAATGTCGTCCACAAGCTTAGGAGGTGTCTCTATAACATCATAATTTCCTTGAACACCAAATTTCAACATAGGAACCGCTCAGCATATAATATAGAAGCTATGCAACCTTCATATAACCCACAAGTATGTGTTCCATCAAACGGATTCCATCTCAATTTTACAAACTACAATTGAAGGGACTATTCCGGGATGGTCTTGTTGTTGTGTGCTTCCACAAGGAAATCGCTAGATGTCTTCATTTACGAGCCTTACTAGAGTTTCCTCTGTTTGGGCTATACTTGAATCATCCTAAGGATAAGTAATCGCACACTCTTAATCCTTATAGCAAAGTGATGTCTCTTAGGGAATCAATGTCAGGCAAGTATAATTTATTTTGTGTGCCTCCAACCGTGGTTCTGACAATCCTATGTTGGTAGATAGTCGTCTCCAAATATTCTTGATATATTTTCTTCAATTATCATTCGCTATCGGTCAAAGGTCTTCAATAGTTACCCAACTTGTATGGAGATCATCATCAACAAGACAATCACGATTTACACTCGAAACTCAAGAATTTCAAGCATAACATTTGGCGAGTAAGATGATCGCTATTGGTAATAATTATGGATATAAAATTTTCTACTTCTGAAATCCAAATCGTAGTTCCATTGTGGAACCTTTGCGAATGAATGATTGTGCAAATATGTCAAATATTGCGAGGGACTTCCATTTCATTCATAACTTCTTTTGACTTTTGTGTCCACAACCTTTGAATAGTGTATTCAATATATGTTACTTGCCGACAATAATTTAGTCACTTCCTTGATCAGATGCTTCAATGAAATTTGATTTATCAAGACAATATCACCGTAGACAAATATAATATTCTTTGTTCGGATGATTGCCTGTATAGTCGCTGGCACCCGTTCTCTTGAGAGAGATAACTGACATCAGGTTTCCTTCATAATATAATTGGGTCATTGTCTCATGTTGTTTGTTAACGATAGTTGACTAAGTCGATTAGATTTGTTTAGTGCTACTATCAAATTGATGCTTCCCTGTTGTTTCCCATTCTAAGACAATAGTTAGGTAATGCATAAGAATGAATTGCTCACTTGATGAGCAACATGAACCCAAACTTATGTAGAAGTCTGATGTGGCATCTATCTATCTCTTTCAAACTTCCCAACCACTGAGCTGAGAGTCCATTTGGAATAATGAACTTTAGAATATCATACTCCCGTCAAATACTCCAGCTCCAAGGAACAAACCTAGATGGTCATCAAAGATTTTTATCATTCCAACCTCTCTTGGAACATACATTAAGACTGAATTGATATGGGGCAAGGCGAAAGTATCTACTAAAGGAAAGACCTTTTTACCCCAATCAAATCCAAGTATAGAACAAATCAGTTTGGCAATATTATCCCCTCTGGATATGGTACCCGCAATCTGTATTTGATCTTTCAGAATTACCCTCGAATGCCCACCATAATATCAAACCAGCATGTTATGGAGTAGTTGTTGGATTTCCCAGTATGCACAAATATGTTCGTGGGTGTGCGTAGTCCTTGATTGATCGTAACCCTACCTCCGCCTCTTGTTCGATACTTGGGAAATAATATAATCTCGCAAGCAAGACCGTCTTTCATATTCAATGCACCAGCGAATATGAGCTTCAGGGATGACTCGATTCAATGACACCCCCCATCTCCCATATTTATGGCAACTGTGAATGTGATCCTCGTTACCATTCCAGATTTCCTCCTGTGATTATGTTCTTCATACGAGTCATATTCTAATTTGTTTTACTCTCCACACAAGCTTCCCGAGATTAGCCATTTCATTATTAATTATTTCATTCCTTTCTCTACATTTGCAGCCTGGCTCTAATACCATGTTGAGTTTTCCATATCGCTGCAAATGTAATGGCACTGCCTAAGTTGTATATGGTATGTGTTTTCCAAATGCAACAATCTCTCTTATTTATATTAGGAATGTGTCCCTTCATGGAACATGTCTATTAATTTTATAATGTTTCATTAATCAATCATATATTAGAATAATATATATTAATAATAATATAACATATATATATATATATACACAAATACAATATATTATTATTAATCAATATCTAAGTAATATATGTAATCTAAGTGATCATACGACTGAAGCTACAAACATTAACAAATTCTCTCAAAGGAAAGGGAGGTTCAACCTCCCCACTTAGCAACTTGTTGGAATAACTCCCTAGTTCTGCCAAATCCACAATCTGAGGAGATGCCAACTATATAGAAGGCTGTCAAGATGCAATAGATGATGCAAAGATTGTTTGAACAGCAAAATATTATGTACCAAACCATAGAACAATAGCAAAAGAATAGAAATGAACAAAACATACAGGAAATTTTCCTTCAATAGATTGTAGAATGGAAAAGCTTCTAGCAAACTGCATAGAGAACGTGAAGTGTTCAGAAACAACTACAAATCGTTATGAGCTAATGGTTAAAAATGACACTACGTAGGGTCATTTGTTAAGGAAAAGCCAAGAGATGATCATACAGTGGAGAAGAAGGCGGCATATGGAAATAGATAGCAAGTTCCAAATTGACAAGTCATATGATGGAGGCGTAGTATATGGTAAAAAAAAAATTAAGATTATAACATCAACAAATCAAAAGATTGAAAAGGGATTTTATCATCAAGGATCTTTTATTTGGCATCTTTAACTTTAGTAGTTTCACATTCAATCATCTTCTCCACTACGCCTCAAGCATCCTCCCTAACAAAATGAAATAATTGGCATATCTAGTCTCCACGTGTTTGGGGAATTCTTTCTTCAAAAATGTCTTAACAGAGGAATGAGGTTTTCTCGTTGCCGATAAACACCTAAATATCTCTAGCTTCTACCACCACTTGCTTCACCCAATCTATTTATCTTGTGTTTCAACACATGAACACTACATGGGGTCCATAAGATGTGCTTGTAATTGTGAGTATCCTCTGTCATCATGCCATCCAATTTGCATAGACACACCGAAAAATGATCAACTATGAGGCCCCAACCTCCAATATGGCCTCTCTCAAAACGTGAAATTGGGAGTCTACATTGTTGCAATTGCATGAACAATCGGGATCTCTAAGAAAATAGGAGACAAAAACACATGCGACTAATCTTTAAGAGTGGTGATTGTCTAATATCAGACCACCCATCCATGACAATAGAGCAACATTTCCTAAGCCAAGTCTACCTTATGTCCTCGAGCACCTAATTCACCTTAGAATATTCTTTATCAAGAAAGATGGTTCATAATTTATATTCCTTGAGGGGGTAAATGAAGGACCAATACAAGTTGCATCTTTAAACATTTGTTTGAAAAAGAACATGCCACATGAAATGGGATGGCATGGGCATAGAATCATTTGGTGATGGAAGACTCTACCACATACCATGCTTCAATATTGAACACAATTGCAATTGCTCGTGACCTCTCACTATCATTCTCTTTCCTCTTGTGGAAACATCACCATTGCTTCTAGCAAGCACGTATGGCATAGGCATAGCTAATTGAAAAAACTATAGTGACATCAACACAATCATAGCCTTATTTCCACCTCCATATACAATCCATTAACCTCTACCATCTGATTCTCATTTATACTTTGACAAACCAAAGCCCCTTGTCCTATAATGCTAAGAGATGAGAACATGCCCTAGTGTAGCTACCTCTAAAATCTATCTTGTAATTATGATGCAACCATAATCTACTCCACTCCCCCCCCCCCCAAACCCCCCTGAAAAAAAGTGCCCTTTTGTCTTTGTCTAGTGTTGATGTTTGTAGTTCCAGGAGATATCCTGATTACCTGTGATGGTGCTCTTTCATATACTCACGTTTGGAAATATGAAGAGACGTGTTTGGAAATATGAAGAGACAAACATTTGGAAAATGAACAGACTTTTGGTTATAATATGAAGAGTCTCTTGGTTCAAGTCTTCAGAAGTTACGATTTTGAAGAGCCTCAGCATCGTATACATAATATATCATTGATTTGTGTGATGTGATGCTTGCTGAGTTGGGTTATTCTATACAGCAACTACAGATAGTCTATGGATTCAATTCTGATATATGTAATAAGTTGAAGAGTTTGTAGTGTTCAGTTGGAAGCATTGTACTCAAACCTCTATTATTTAACAAAAGAGATGATTTTTGGTGTGGTTGGGTTTTTCCCCTCAAGTTGGAGGGTTTTCCCAAGATAAATACTGTCTTACTATTTCTTTTCTGATGTTTTGTTGCTTATTTTCATTTCTGGTCTAAAACATTAACATGGTATCAAAGCCAGGTTAAGCAATGGCAATAAGCAATCTTAGCCATCAAGTTTTGAGAATGGCTAGGAAATGTCAAAGAGTCATTCCTATTTTGGGTAATCTCAATGAACTAGTAAAAGGAGGCATAACTGTTATGCATGGTGGGGATTGGAATCAAAAAATTCATCCTCTCTTTTGTGCCTTCTGAGAAGGAATCTGTTGTCATGCGTTGGTGCTTGGAAGATTCTATGAGAGATGTTTTTCATGGGAAAACAATGCTCACCGGTGGTGATTGCATACCACTTCGCTATTCTTGTCATAAAATATGAGTTTTTGGGTATGCTTGAGTAGGCAGTCTGAGCTATAGTTGTTGGTTGCATGCGATCTATGGGTGTATACCAGTAAAGCTTGGTCTACAATTCACCCAATGATTTATATTCTACATTTTTATACAGTGTATGTTCTACAATTCCCAGGATAAGATATGGACACTCGTCACTGTAGCAATCAGGTCTGTTGAACTGTAAGGGATATGAAAATCAAAATTTGAAAGGGCGTTGCTAAATTGATTAACAATAAGGAGTAAGTATTTTATGATTATACCTTTGAATATTGATCATGAGTTTTATGTAGTTAATTCATGCAATAACATGGGGAATAGTGAATCATGTATGCTTCTAGCATTAGTCTGTATATTTCTCTTCGAGACATAGGTTGAGTCTATTACTAATCTCTCTAAAATGCTTTCAGGACAGATCGAGAAGCAACAGGATGATGAGAGATTACATAAGGAATTCAAGAAGTAAGAGCTTTATGCATCTTGTAAGAAAGTCATCTAGGTTGTAGAAATGAACAAACATGAGGACGTTGTTTGCAGCCATGGGACTAAGTTGATGGCACATAACTTCATTGAAGAGGAAAAACCTATATAGATTGCCTTTGCATTCAATTTCTTCGAAGAGGAAGAAATGACATTCAGAGGGAGTTAAATTTCAAGAATTCAAGGCGACCTATCAAAGGGTTAATGCATTGGAGATGAATTCGAGACTGGGGAATATTTATTACATAAAGGGAAAGCTTGATGAGTTGAAGAGGGAGGACTTCTTTAGGCTCAATTAGATTCAGAGGGAGCTTGTGTGGCAGAGGGAGAGTGTTAAGTCCTTTGTTGAGGATCAAGAAGCTCGAGAAGCAGTGTGGCCTCAAAAGCTCATTGTTTGGTCAAACATTGGAGCTAATTGTAATTTATTGTGATAATCAAAGTTGTGAGAATGTTGCCCTTGCTGAGAGGGTGTCTCTGCTGAGGAGTCTCAGCATTCAGTTGTTCTTATTATGAGCTTAATGTATTTTTCTCTGAAAGGGATAAATTTGGGGTGAAAGTGTAATGACCCTCACCAGTAGGATCACTAAAACACCCCAAATCTGAACTGTGGCAATTCGTCAAACAGTTGGCATGCACTGAAATGTTTTGCTTGCAATGATGTGTTTTAATGTGATAGTTGTTTTGGGCGTCAAAGAGCAATTGAGATAACAATACCAATATTGAAATACAAAGAACAATGATAGAACTCTAGATATCAAAGCAAAGACTTCAATGCCAATGTATCATGAATTTCCCAAAATCTGATTACAATATATCATGAATGATAAAGACTGATTCAAAGACTGTTTTCTGAATTTGTATGGACTGTTACATGAACATGAATCTATGGCAATGACAAGACATTACAATGCACCTTTCATTATATCAATCCAATTACAATGATGAGTAACCAGTGACTGAATTTTTATGAAATGACTGTTACGTAGCAGACTGAACTTATAACCTTATTTCTGAATATCACAAATGCAATTTTTATGGCCAAGTACAATGAAAGGAACCTGGAATCGATGCAAATTGATGATGACCAAACGCTGATGAAAAGATGCCCAAATTGCCCCACGAACTGCCCCTGTTTGACTGTTGTACGATCTGTAGGTACAGGCCGTACCTGTACGGACATGTACGGCTCCTGTATTAAATTAATACAGAAGTTTTGGCAGCCGAAAATGCCAAGGATGGGGATGCCTAGGGATGTAGAATATTCCTCCCAAGTTGTAAAATCAGACTCTCAGCTATGTGCAAGATGTGAGCAAAAATGTATGTCTCAGGTGTATATCAGGCCCTGTCATAAACTTCACCAAATTGTATTGATTGCTTCCAAACCCTCATCAAAATAATCCTCCAATTAAGAAGATGTAACTCAAGTCTTCTTTGCAACAAAAATCTCAAACCCTCATATCTGAATACTCAATTAAGCTCAGCATGAAATGGTTGAGTACCACTTCCAATGTGCAACCCTTCAGAAGCTATTTCACCTCCTCAGTTATGCAAATCCTTAGAAGTTTTCGTTCCCAAAGATCGAATAGTATTTGCAGACCACAAGGCTACAAATTGCTTCACAATGAAGAAGTAGAAGAGATCCCAAATCCAAGCATGTAGAAATGATAGCCCAAGCCCTCTATTTATTCTTTTTCTTGAGAAGTTACTAGAACTTCTAGAAACATCTAATTATAATGTACTTTATAATAAAATAACATTATAATAATAAAGTGCATTTCTCAACTCAAAAATATAACAATGTAGGCCAAGATGTCTCATAACCGAATGTAGGCCCAACTAGACTGAATGTAGGCTCGAACTGGATGTAGGCTCACTTCTGGACGTAAGCTCCACTACAACTGCATGTAGGCCTCAAATTGGATGTAGGCTCTGCCGAATTTAGGCTCTGTCAGCAATAAGCAATCAAATGATCCACACAATGACTCTCTCTCCAAACTATTTGCCTACGAGAGTCGATGATAGGCAAACCCGTCATGAAAGAACATGTCTCTAGAAAGGGGACATGACAGAAAGCCCTTGTGATGCATTTTTCTCTGGGAGGGAGAAATTTGAGGTGAAAGCCCTTGTAATGCATTTTTCTTTGAGGCGGAGAAATTTGAAGTGAAAGCCCTTGTTGCTCTTTCCACTCACGGGAGGACGTCATGTTGAGAGACTCCATGATGGCATCATGTTGAGTGAATCCGTGATGAGAGTTTTTGTTTTCACACATGGGAGTAGCCTAAGTCACAAGGTTCGAATTTGAATTTAAGTTTGTTGATCATAAAATTTGGATGGCATTCGGCAAGGGAAAAAATTCAAAAAAAAAATCGACATTTAATTTACCTTGTATAAATTTATTTATTTATATAAATTTATTTATTTTTAAATGTAAGTAATATATCCACAAATTTGTCAAAATAGTTTAACATTGCAAAATAATTTAACTAAATAACTCAATATTATTTTAAAATAAACTAATATTATATTAAATACCATAAAATTCGGATGTAGTTCAGAAAGGGTAAAAATTCGCTGCAATTTGAATTTCATGGATGAAATTTGACGTATCCTATGACTTAGGGTGTAGCCATTGTGAGTGTCACGTTGAGAGATTCCACGACATGAATATTTGAAAAGATATCTCCTTTGCTAAGAGGGAGTGTTGATATGTGTAGCTGCAGGAGATATCCTGTTTACCTACAATGGTTCTCTTTCATATACTCGTGTTTGGAAATATGAAGAGACATGCATTTGGAAATATGGAGACGTGCATTTGGAAAATGAAGATTTCCAGTTATAATATGAAGAGTCTCTCAATTCAAGTCTTGAGAAGTTACGTTTTTTAAGAACCTCGACATTGTATATATAATATATCATTGCTGTGTGTGATGTGATGCTTGCTGAGTTGGGTTATTCTATGCAGCAACTATAGATAGTCTATGGAATCAATTCTGATATATGTAACAAGTAGAAGAGTATGTAACAAGTTGAAGAGTTTGCAGTATTCAGTTGGAAGCATTGAACTCAGACCTCTATTATTTAATAAAAGAAATGTTTTTTGGTGTGGCTGGGTTTTTCCCCTCAAGTTGGAGGATTTTCCCAGGATAAATATTGTGTCTTATTGTTTCTTTTCTGATGTTTTGCTGCTTATTTTCATTCCTGGTCTAAAACATTAACACCTAGGAATATCACAAATTGAAGAACATATTTGGAATTGAATCTTGGCACTGGGATGAAAAGACAAATCTCCTGACTGGTTTGGGAGATTTAACCTTTAATTGGGTGGCCCAAAAAAGCAAGTCAGCTATTGGGCATCCCATTTGTTGTCAACCCTTGTCTTAAATGTATGTGGAATTGTATTAACGAGAAAATTGATTCAAAACTTTCTAGTTCGAACAAGCATTATCTGTCCTTAGTAGGCAGACTTCAAGTCTGCCAAAAAATTCTATCTTCCTCCAGCTTAAACTATTCTTCAGTTCGGCTTTTCTGCACTTATCCAGTAAATGAGATTCAAAAACCAGTAAGGTCCTTTCTGTTAGTATTTTCCATATTCACCTAGGAATGATCAAACTATAGAGGTCTTCCAATCACTAAGCACGGGATAAAATATAATATACACAAGTAAGGTGAGATGTTACTTGGATTTGGAGACCTTATGTTGTCTTCAGATCAGCCCTTGATGATCCTCTAGATCTTGATCCGATGTAGCCTCTAATCTTGCTGTTAATTCTCCTTGGATCTTCAAAGACCAAATTGAAGCACGCTGCATCCAAGGTACACACTCTAAGCTTGAGATCTGATCTGATCCAGATATCCAAGTATCTCTGATCCAATATGATACTGATCATATCCAAAAGCATAATCAGTAATCGCTGTGGGAGACTCTAGTCAAATGCTACCTTTAATGCACAATTTCGCTTTATATTATTGCCCTAAAGTTCGCACTATGCTGATTAATATCGCATATTTGATGTGCGAACTGTTCTGCATTAAATCTGATCACATATTTCGCTCCTTTATACACAGCCGATCTGCCATACAAAATGCCAAGGAAATTCTCACTTGAGGGTATTAGAATCTCGAACCTTGAGGGAGGGAAGCACGTTATGTTTTTGGTGCTTCTCTCCTTTGGATTCGAACACCTTATATATGAGATGAATTCAGCAACAAGGAGGCCGACTTGGTCTTATAAAATCCATTCAAGCATTAAAGCCAAGAGGCCAACCTTGGGCCCTCAATTAATTCATTCAACATATATATATATATCGATTTTGGTGATAAACAATGAATAATAAATATAATCAATATTTATTATTATTATTTATCACCAAAATCGATATATATAACCAATATTTATTATTATTATTTATCATATCGATTTATTGCTCAAGTAAGAGGATGTTTGCCGTAAAGGCCATAATATTAACACTTTCTCTGGTCAGATGGTAGAGGCAAGAAGAAAAAACATTCAATAAAGTGGGAGTGGTGTTGCTTAAACAAAATGCAAGGTAGCCTTGGTCTTAAAGACCCAAAAGTTCATGGTAAAAGCCATAAAAGTCAAATGGATTATAAAAGCCACTGAGGGAAGTGAACCTTGGAAAGTACTTGTGAGAAACAATATTTTGATGGCTTCCCCTAGACATGCAAAGAGTTGGAAAGGATAGAACGTCCATAACTCCTTATTTAGTAAATTCCTTGTGGTTCCCTCTGGTCTTGATGTGTTCAAGAGCATATGGAAAGTTTGGGAATTGGTAAGATATAAGGTCGCTGGCTGTGTCTTCTACAGCAGTAATGATAACAAAGTTTATGATGCTAGATCAATTTGGTGGAATCTTCACCACAAAGATAGACCCCTTTCTCTGTTGTAGGGGTGCTCCTCCAAACTATGGCACAATAAAGGCAGAGTGAGCTTTTATCATATTCTGGATAATGTGCAATTGAGATCCTGGTCTGACCTGAGTATTGAGTTATTGTCTTCCTCAGTCCCACTGGGGGACTTAGTGGTTAGGGCAGCTTGTAAAGTTCTGAAATTTCTTGTTAAGATGATCTCCGAGACTGATATAGTTAACAATGCTCAATGGTGTGATGGCACAATGTTACCTAAAGTTACCTCCAAAGTGATATACAGCTCTATGGTGAAGACATAAGCTGTGACCAGTCACCGAGTGTTAGGAACTTGACTCTTAGTCAAGCCCAATGGTCTAAATCCCTCAATTACCTGTGGTCTGGTGCGTTGCAACCTAAGAAGTCATGCTTTAAATGGCTCTTGTTGTTAAAAAAGCTTCCATTGCATGGCCATTCTATTAATTTTTCTCTGTGAGAGTTCCTAAGAATGTTGATCATGTTTTCTTCTCGTCTCTTTGCTAAAGAGGTCTGCTCTAATTTTCTTTCTGGTTTGACTTCTTGGACTTCCAACAAGAATCACTGTATGCTTGAAATCTTGCTGGAATAATCTTTTCTGTCGTCTTATCAGTTAAAATTATGTGGTTTTTGTAGAAGCTTAGAAATGAGAATGGTACAAGACTTATTTTCAGTTCTGTATCTATGCAGGTCACCACTACTCTTTAAATGTCCAGAGAGAGGTTTGAGGAGCTGAGAGACTTTGGCAACACCACTGCCAACAGGTCAGAGATAAATTTTGCTAGTTTTTGGCCACAGTCAAGGAAAGCTAATGAGGAGTTCCTAAAGATTCATCTAGAGTTCCAAAATCAATACAGCCAAAAGTTTCAATCCACTCCTTTGGAACACTGGTTTCAATAATGTTGAAGATCTTGTACCTGAAAGAAAGAAGCTTAATGAGGAGATCTCTAATATAGAGCCACCTATAGGGTGGATTGACATGGACTCTTACTGTGAAACTATTGCTTGATTCTACGCAATGCTCTATAATTTTGAACCTGTGGTCAAGGTTATTACAGTCTCTGGCATTTGTTTTTCTTCCTGTTCTAATAATATGGGTGTTATCGCTATGCCTTCCTGAAGATGGAATTTCTGCTGTAAAAGTACCAGGGATAGATTTTCTGTATATAAAGAACAAATGTGAACGAGATCTGCCATCTTCGGTATTTCTGTTTCGGTTGTATTTGGCATATAATATTATGTAATGGACCTCTGTCCTGTGCTTTGGTGCTGAACCAATATCCTTGCTGGCAGCATTTTGATCAGTTCCCCTCATTGTACTCTAATTTCCTTAGTAATAATATATTATCAATTCAAAAAAGTAGTTTTTCATTCATTAATAGATTTAAAATAGAAGAATTGCCAATACACATCATTGATCATAGTTATTACTTTTACTAATTAGTGTCAAGTACAACAATCATATGATCATAAATCTCAAACATTACAGTGCCCAATTTCCACTGTCTGCTATCAGGGAATGCAATCATAGTAGCTCAAAAAGAATCCAAATACTTCATTACGGCCATCACCTACATTTGTTGTTGTCGATTCTATTTATTCTCTATATATGAACAAAGAAGAGTCATAACCTATCATAACATCAATCTCTATTATATCACAAAGCAAAACATATCTTCCGCGAATCAATGCAAGATAATATGTCAAGCAGTTGATGCCTCTAACCTTCTTCCCACAATGATTACCCACTAATTGTCATGTTTCTCCCTCTAGGGTTCTATGCTTCCGAGCAAGGTCCGTAGGGTAGCCACCTAATGCTATATTTCAAACCAAAGACAATTTGAAACCCTTACATAATTAAATAAATTAAAATGTAAAATGTAAACCCTAACATCTAGTTAAATAAGAGAAACAATTAAATAAAAAAAAGAATAGTAAAATAGAAACCCTACCATGAGAAGGAAAAACAAAACAAAATTTGAATTAAGAAACTCAAGTAGTTACATTGCTAGGTTATGTACCTTGCAAGTGCTACCAAAAAACTTGCCAATTGTCAAATGACTAAAATGAGTCCAAGATTATGCAAAATCCATTGAAATCCAAAATAAATCAAAGATTATGCAAAATCCATTGAAATCCCTTGTTGCACTAAATCTTGTCGGCATGTCTAAAAAGTGAGAATTGAAAGAAAAACTTGAGAAGAATGGAGTATCTTGCTGGTATTTTTGCTGCCAACTATTATTATGCATCACTAGATGAGTTTCTTTGTCGATCTCACAAGTTTTAGCAAGTTAACTCATCAGTCACTTGCAAAGAAATTGTACAACTCACAAACAAGTTAACTCAAAAGTAATTTGCCCAATATGTCACAAGATTACTAACAAGTTTGTGAGTTTTTAAATTATCACTCATGGCAAATAAGACCATGACACAACCATTAAGGGTCCTACATAATGCAAAGTTTAATATAGTGATGTTTGAATTCAAAGGCAACTTTGAAGTGATTAAGCTAGACAACTGGCCTACATTATTAGGTCAATCTTAGAGCTACATGAACAATGCAGTCATGTGGTTCAAGGGAATGGTAGATGAGTTTTGAAAATGGGGAGCATCTAGTGGTTACTCCCTTGGATTTGAGGTAAGTGAGGATGACTTATATGCCATCATTGCATGCCATAAAGAAACTTTTAACTGCTGGATGATGGCATAATAAGTTAGGTAAGTGCACAATTAGTGCCTAGAAAACAATTAATGCTTGTGATCAGGTTCAAGAAGAATAAAAGGTAATCAATAGATGTTGTAATGGAACCCACATCAAAAGGATAGACATTTCATTCGTTAAGGCACAAGAAAAGATGGAACCAAACTTAGCCAAACTTGCCAAGGCAAATGCTCAAAAGCCTCTAGTAGAAGGGTGCACAGTGGAAAGGAAACTGCAAAAGTTCACCAAAACACAAATATTATCTAAACTCACTGGTACATGCACAAAAGTGAAGGAAAAGTGTGCAAAACTGAACATTGCACAAGACAAGATAAGCAAAAGGGCCTCAAACAAGTTGAATCACACCAAAGGAATGGAATAGGTGGCAAAAAATACTTGTGATCAAAAGGAGGAGCCAGGAGGATCAAGAGGAGACACGACTAGATAAAAAGGCATAAGCAAGAGTTACATTAATGCAGCGATCCCCTTAAGAATTACTCATTAAGGCTGAGTGATGCATGTAAGGGTTAACAACAAAGTGATTAGTTGAAGAGTGGCATCCCTTGCAAGGTGGAGAACTCCATTTGAAGTAAGGCATCAATCGATGAAGAGAGGATTCTCCTACACATATATATCAGACTGTAAGCAGCAGATTAGGGATATAAGGAAAAACAGCAGACCTGTGCAAGAACAAGTACTTGATATGCAATAGGGATAATGTTATTAGGCATCTATGCAGACCTGTGCAATAACAAGTATTTGATATGCAATAGGGATAATGTTATTAGGCATCTATATTCCTTAATATATCTTTTACCAAGATGTTAATAAACTTTGTAAATTTACTATGTTTCTTAAATAATAAATAAGTTCATCTATTCTTTATTCCCATGAGCAATCATACGTGAATGAAAGGAAATATGTTTAAGGAGAGACAGTAGACCGATTCCCTCAAATTAAGTAGACCACCCCAAGTGGGAATTGTCTTAGTTGGATGTTCCTGCCATTTGTGGGCCAAGCGGCAAGTTGTCTTAGTAGGATGATCCGCTCTCTTGGGCTTAATTGAGCTGAACAGTTGTCCTCAATAACCTGGGTTCCCTCAAATTAAGTAGGCCACCCGAAGTGATGGAATTGTCTTAGTTGGCTATTTCTGCCATTTGTAGGCCAAGGGGCAAGTTGTCTCAGTTAAATGCTGCGCACTGCTGGGCTTAATTGGGCTGGACAGTCTCCGGGCACCCTTTGTGGTTTTTCTTCTCCAAACCCTACTATGGCTGATTATGGGAAATGGAACTATTGATGGCTTGGTTCCTAAAGTTCAAAAGCTATTCCATGACTTATCCAAATAGATTAAAATGATTATTGATATATATACACTTATATTTGCGGTTGGATCTATAACCCTAATAGAAATAATTGGTCTTATGAATTATATTTCAAATATTGTCTAACATGATTGTAGGATCTAAACTAGGATTAATCTTGATAAAGACATTTTATTGGTAAAGTTATAATTCTAAATATATTACATTTCTTATTTTAATTAAACTTGTGATTTTAGGGCAAGATTTAGGATCATCCCAAAAGGGGACATCACAGAGCTGGGTAGCCATCGGTATATGTAGGCCTTGAGGCACAGCCAAGTGCACGCACCCTATTGTCAACATACACAACAATCAAAAAAAGGTACTCTACCTTTGCTATGTTTTCCTTAGGGCGGTTGTACCAAGATAAGCAATGGGATGAGGATAGAAGAAGAAGAAGACATCAAAAAATCTATAGGACTGCAAACCAGCTACAGCATTCTGCTATATGTTATAAAAATGGGAGTGTACAGAAAGAATCATACACAAGCAATAGACATAAATACAAGCCTTAGAGAGTTTTGAGAACATACAGAAAGAATCATACACAAGCAATAGACCTACATACAATCTTTCGTGGGCTTTCCTGGAGTATAGATCTGCTGTTTCTAATTTTGATTCATTAACTCTCCTGTGCTTTATAAAATCTATAGGACTGCAAACCAGCAACAGCATTCTGCTATATGTTATAAAAATGGGAGAGTACAGAAAGAATCATACACAAGCAATAGACATAAATACAAGCCTTAGAGAGTTTTGAGAACATAAAGAAAGAATCATACACAAGCAATAGACCTACATACAATCTTTAGTGAGCTTTCCTGGAATATAGATCTGCTGTTTCTAATTTTGATTCAAAAACTCTCCTGTGCTTTATAAATTCCATTGCCACCCTAAGAAACGATGCACCACTATGGGAGCATGGGCAAGGGAATGGGAGCAGGAACAGAAACATCATTTCAAATCAGGGTATAGAATAAAAAAGTAAGGATATAATCGTATTACATTTAACTATATCCGAATACGAAATTCAGTTGGGATACTGAAGTTTCCTGTAGTATATTCTAAACTTCCCTCTCCAGAAAGGCTGTGCCACGGCTCATTCCGGATACACCTGCACAAGGCTCTTAGGCTATTGGCCAGATTACCAAATACGGTAGATATCAAAATATCCCTGGTGTTTTTCTGATTTTTACCATTCTTCCATAAAACCATATTAAAACAGATGTTACATATATTTTACTAAATCATGGTAAGTAGACTAGAATGATCTCATCTTAAAACTATATATTCATTTCTTTTTATTTGTTATATTATTTTAAATACACAATTTACCATGTTAATCTTTTTAATTTTTTGCTGGAATATTCGAGGTTCAAATTGGTTTGCTCCCAAATGTGAACTTTTGGAGTTCCTGAATACATCTACCAGTACAAACTAGTTTGCTCCCACATGAGACTTTGTTGATTTCTGAAGACTAATCAGATTCCTATCCACTTGTTACTACGGGTGTTCTATCTCTTCACAACACAGAGTGCACGTACAGTTCTTCCAACAAACTGGCACTGAGAGATCACGGATTCAATTACATGGAGCTAATTTCACCAAAAAAACAAAAAGAAGCAAAGCCCAAAACAGTCTGAATTACAGAGAACAAAAATAAAGCACTTACGGGCACCAAGATTTGGAGTAGATTACAACTGGATTCTGGGAGATTTGGGCCTTGATAGAATCATGTATCTCCGCTGCAGAGGACCCCGATTGGCAATTTATCTTCAGAACGCTGTAGCTTCTCTTACCATCCAGCTTGTTAATAAATACGGGAAACATGGGAGACGAGTTGCGACATTTGAGTACGTTTAACAGATATGATGACTGTGGCATAAATTGAAATGCTTTATGGGATGATAAATATGACTTCGAAGGCAGGCAGATGCTCTTCATGCCAAAAGAATGCGCCATACCTGCTCAGGGTCGCTCCCTTTCTTCTCGCTCGGGTGAGCTAATTGTCGTTGAAATCACTATATAGGGAACAGTATAGTTTGGCATTCATTAAAGAGGCTCAAATCTCCAAACGTGTAAGGTGTAGATTCATTTCAGGGAGCTTAGAGCGTATTCCATAGAGCTCGGAGTGATTCTACACCGCCCCCTACAAGGTGTCTGACAGGAAATTCGAGCGACTTTAAGCAACTTTTTGAATTTGGCCGTTAGGGCGACCTTCTTGGAGCTGATTAAAAAAGCAAGAAGCATTACTGGTCGTTGTCATCAGTCTAATGTTGGTAACTCCTAGAATTCGCCGGGTTTTAGTGAATAAAAGTATGGTAGTTAGTGAAGATGCAGGAATTTTAATGATGTTGACACATTTTCTGTTTATGTCCGTTTATTTTTTATTCTAAATTGCTTTTATATTTTGAAGAAGTCCTAGGAGGTGAAGGTTTGTTTTTTTCTTTTGAAGTTCACAAATTGCTTTTCTATTTTCAAGAAGATGGGTATTTTCAAGAAGATGGGTAAAGGTTTGCACATGGTCTTTTAAAAGTTCATAAAAGAGTTGTAATGAAGAGTGGAAAAATTAGAAATTGTATTTTAACAAGGTGTAATGGTTAGTCAATAGAAAGATATATTTGAGTAATATATAGAAGAGCGAAGAGAAAATTTTGAGTAATTTTAAACTAAAGTAATAAGACAATTAACTTAAATCTTACAAGACACATTAAACATTAATTTGATACACTGGTCATGTAATACATTTGTTGTTGTTCATTATTTTTAAGACCCAAAGAACAATAGCAAAATGATGTCTCCATATTCTTGAGTTGAGTGCTATTGTTGATGTTGATCAATATGCATGCTAGAATCTTGAAATTGACTCCTTCTAGTTGTTTCTCTCATGGGTTGGTGTAGATTTATGCAGAGGAGAAATTTGTGACAATGGAGTTTATGCTTCGATAATAATTGAGGTGTGAGGTTGTAAGGACTTAGAGTTGTGCACCTTCATTTCCTAGAGAAATACTTGTTGTAACCAAGCTCCCTCCTTTTCCCCTATCATTGTGTGTGGATTGTTTTGTATTTTAAAGTATAGTTTGAAGAAGAACATTGGTTGAATAGATGAAATTGAGTAGTTTTGTTATCTGTTATTTCCAAGAATATGGCCATCAGCAATATGGTATATTGTAGTTAGAGAATGTCTATATAGAAAAATGATCAAATGCAAAATTGATTAGGTGATAAGCTCCCAAAGCAATTATATAGCTTGAAGCAATAGGTGAAATGCTTAGAAGAAATGTGGCAGAGATATAGTTGAGAGTTGCGCACCTTAATTTATTAGAGAGAAAGTTGGTGTGGTAGAGCTTCCTCTTTTTTTCTTATAATTGTATACATGGATTGTTTTGCATTTTGGAGCACCTTTCGAAGGAGAGTATTAGTTGAATGCAGAGGTCATTTAACAACTTGACTCTAGATATGGTTGTAAATGTTATCCATTTCCTTTCCATTTTGCCAATATCAATCATCATTTTTTGTAGTGTTTGGCCTTGGGATTTGTGTATGGTATAGCTCGTGCTATTATGAGGGGTATTTGCCTTTGACTCCCTAGAGATACAAGAATTATTAGAATATTTTTGGGGTCTTGTTCTCATGTCAGCCATTGTAATTATCGATCCTTGCCACAACATACATTGGGACATCAAATGGTTTGGAACCAAGACTATAAGAAATTTCAACTACTTTGCCAAGAGCTCCATTTACAAGGCCTTCTTGTGTCCATATGTTGGTTGTGAGCATGATGTGTTGACCTTCACAAAGTAGGACTTGTTTTTCAAGTTTCTCATCACAAGTTATTTTTTCCATTGTGCTCCTAGTACTTGTCTCAACACTCAATAAAATTGGATGGTTCAACAAATTTAGCATTCTTCAATTATGTAGCTTAACCAAATCATTAGTAGCAAACAAATGCATTGAGCTATCAAATTGTTCCTTTTCAGTTGATGTAATTTGTTTGTCTATGTGTGTCGTCAAGAGCTATCAATCTTCTTGTCTTAGTTTTGCATTTTAGATGTTCTGCAACAATTGGCAAAATTGTGCATGTATTGTAGATTCACCTTGTTGGTAGAATATTGTTTGTAATGTGATGACATTACTGGATTGGTCCCACAATGTTTTGGTAGTTGAACATGATGTTAGATAGGCTTGTCCATCATGAGAGACAATTGTGTGAGGTCACTGAGTAATATTACAAACACCATCAAAGCATAGATGTCTACTATGGGGAAATGCCTCACATAGTCTACTGTCTATTTTTAGCAATAGTTTTGGCCCTATGAAATTCATTTCATCAATGAGAATATGTTTTACTTCCTTCAAATCTTCTTGGAATATTGCCAATGCTTTTCCTTGCAAGGGATGCATTTAATTAATAAGAATCTTGAGCATTCAATGTATAGTCGATGTGTGGATGTGGAATGTAGCAACTCCTATAGGGGCCAGTGTGATTTGTTGGCTTTTTTATTGTGTTAAATCACTAAATTGAGTGTGCTTTTTATGCAAGCAATAAAGTAGGACTTTCCTATAGTCATTCTTCCTTGAATAATCATGTCTAGTGGTTTAGCAAAGGGCCATTCATTATGGTTGGTAATTATTACAAGTGCTACATTTTTCTTTGCTGACAATGGATAGCTTGGAATGTCAAAGTTAGACTACATGTTTTCATCTTGACTACATGTTTTTTCATCTGTATTAAGTGTGTCACAATTTCATGTAGATGTAGTTGTACTGCAATATGATCCCATTAGTTGTTGGTATCAAGCTCTTGTCTTCCAAGTATCTCAAGCTCATTGAGAATAACATTGTTTGAGGTCCTCATTTACAGAAACAATTATCATTCATTCATCGCTATTGTGTCCCTTGGGTTATTCTCATTATCACTCCCTTCCTCTTTTAAACTTTCTTCCTCTTGGGTGGTGCAAATGACATGTCATACATCATATTTGGTTGCATTTGTTTTCTTCCAATTTGTGATTATTTAATCCTTTATAAGCCCTATGTTAGTTTATATATGGCAAAAAATGTTTGTATAAGAGTAGATTGCTCCAATAGAATGTTTCAAATTGTTCTAAGTCCTCCTTTGGGATGTTGTAGAACTTTGGAAATACATTGACAATGGCTTTTACCTCTCTCTCTTTCCATTTGCATTGTATATGACTTGTAGAGAAGGAGAAAGATCTTACAGATTCCAATTTTGTTAGCATCTTGAGCTCTAGGGGCCATTTAATATAGGTATGTAAGTACCTAGACTGGATTTGGCTCACCTATTGTTCTTGTTATTCAATGGAACACTTTTGGCCAACATTAAAATATGTGAAATGTCAATTGAAAATGACCAAGGGAGATTTTTGGACCATATGACATGATTCTTGTGCTCCTATATTACGTCTTGCTATAATTTATGCCATGAATTTTTGATAAGTTGTGAGAGTTGCATGATTTGGTTATTGGGTTGCTGAAATTATTCTTAACATATTAATACAGGTCTCACATGTTCTCTTTTCTTTTGATGCATACTTGGAAATGTATTTTAAAATAAGTACTCGTGGGGCAACAGGATGGCAATCTATGTTGGCTCTCCATATCAAAAGCATTCTAGATTATGTATGTTTAACCTATCATCATTCCTTGCAAGTTCATATGTTTTCTTCACAACATCATCACATAATAAGATAGAAAAAAAATTTCTTTCTATGGAGCTCTATATCATCACTCTATTTTTTCCCCTTTCTTTCACAACCATGTTCCCTCCTTGCATTTTGTGTGCCTTTGGACATGATTAACTATCTCTTCATAGTCACATGAAGGATTTTTAGCAAATATCTTAGTTGCAGTGAACAAGCATGGGTCATCTAATGGATAAGAAAACACTATGTTGTTTCTACACATTGCATGACAAGGGTTTTGAGCATTGATGTACATGCCAAAGTAACATTGTACTCTTTCAACTTGATCAATGTTTTTCCAATCAAGTTTATCCATATCTAATGCATTGTGGAGCCACAAGAATTTATATACATGAGCAGTGCCTCTATGTTTCCACACATATCTATACCAATACTCTTTTGCACCAAGGAGATTTTCAATCACTTCTTCATAGAAGATTGTGAAATATTTGTGCAGGTACAATGATGTGATATTGGGATTATTGATCACATCTTCCAAATATTTCTTGTTCAAATGCATTTGGGTAGGCATGTCATTAGAGAGAAAATGTTTTAGATTTGGCCACTTCATGTCTACTACACTTGATGTGAAGAAAAGAGTGGGGGATCATATTTGGTTGATCATATTTTCCAACTCAACACAACACTTGTTCTAATATGGTCTTGTACCTCTGATAGAAGATCCAAAGTGCATGACCTCCTCAGCTAATTCTATGTTTGGGAGATTCTTAAAGTGAAAATAAAGGTTTTGGATGGTTTTTAGTATTTTCTCCTCTACATTTTATTTTATAAAAATTGTTGCAAGTTCTTGGGTACGATGTTGCAACATAAGATTAAAGATAAAATATCAAAACCTTGGATGTTTTCCAAATATTTGATTATGGCACCTTATAAAGTGTAACATATACTCATGGATTTTCACTTCTCTAACTCATGGTTGATTGTGTAACACAACTCCATTTAGGAAGAGAGTTGGAAATGCCATATCAAGCAATACCTTGGTATTGTATTCATTTATTGGGGATGAGTCTATTTTTGTCCAGTGGACAATAGTATTTGTATTGTCCTTGAGGCCTAGTGTTTGCTTAATAATTTCTAGTTCAAGTTGTGTATTTGACATTTTTCCCTTAGATGATGAGGTATATGTTGTGTTTTTTTTTTATCTTGTCTTTTTCCATGTGCATTTCATTATTTGGGATAATTATCTCCACATCAATTTCAATAGTTTGAAGCATGCTCAAAAATTGTGTTCTTTCTTTAAGGATTTATGCTAAGTGTTTAACACTTATGGCTACATCATTATAATATGGGTCATATTTGACTTTGTATTCCAATACATTTCTAATGTATTTTTTGCATCCATAATAGTACTAATACCACCCTTTTGCATGCAATTTTCAAACTATGAGAACATTTAGTTTTCCTATTCTACATGAAAGTAGATTTGTGATACTTATTATGTCCTATGCAAAGCTAATCATGTGACCACTATATTTGAATTGGCCTCTAAAAGTGTGGGTTATTTGCAAAAGTGGGTTTTCTCTAGCAACAAGCATTTCGTCAACCTTTGTTAGTCTTTTTAATACAATAGATTCCTCTCTTGGGTCCATGTTGATTGATTGATGAGAATTGGTCGATGCCTCTCTCTAAAGCATATTCTACAAGTTGTATGAGTATTTGACAAATGATAAATCCTTCTAGGGTAACACTCCTTGTGTCATATTTGTAGGTTGGATAGAGTGTCTATTCTTTCCCTAAATATTTTTTATGCTCTCATGAAGTTAGAATTAGTGTTGAATGTCATTGCTTGCCCTATTTATTTTTGTATTTAGGTATGTTTATCTTGAAACACTTGGATCTCTTAGTTTGTGATATCCCTTTGTGCATTTCTTTCATCTCAGCCTCAAGCACAATAATTTTGGCATGCTCTATGAAATTTTAGTCTTAGTACTTCCATTTTTTGGAAAGCAATTTCACCTTTTTCTAATTTCCCAGTAAGCCTACAAGCAACTATTTCCTCTTTATGTTGAGCATAGTATGCTTGACTTCTTTTCCAACTTTCCAATTTTCCAAGTTCTATTACTCGTGGATCAACTTGATGTTGATAGCTGGAACAATGCATGCTCTGCATTCATAAATATTAGGCCAAATTATTTTCTCTCATTTTAAAAAATATGAAGATAATGACTTTACTTATGTATACTAATATAATTTAAGATTTTTTTAAATTCCAACAAACTCTAAAACTCTTAAAAAATGTAGCAAAAACTCTTTCCCAAATTAAAACTTGAATATCTAATTGTTAGAATAACTAAGAGGGGGGTGAATCAGTTAGATCAATTATCCTACAATCCCAAACTCACAGATATACCTTACAAAACAATTTCAACAATTTATGCAGCTCGGTAATATAAAATATCAATCTATCTGTTCACTTTACCGAATACTAGTAATTATCCAAACTATGATTACCGACTAAATCAACTATGAAGTATGTAAAGTATGATAGCAAAAAAATCATAACAAATAAAAAATAACATAATGAATTAACATGGAAACCCTGCTAAGGGAAAAACCACCTGGGATTGGTAACCCAAAATAATTCACTCTTCTGAAGTGAGCTCGGTAAAGAACCAACCCTGTTAAAGGTTACTATGCACACCGTTAGGTGTGACCTGGTTAGAGGATTTATCACTAACAGTTAACTTTTGACCAATATTCACTATGGGGTCAACAAGATAACACTTTGCATTCAATGAATGTCATAGGATAGTACAATAAGACTATTAATTCCACTCAGTTAAGAGATTTTCTAAATCAATGGTTAAACTGATACAGTACTGATTTGATTCAAATACAACTCAATTGCAAATATTTAGATCTATGCTATGCTCATAAAATCCTCTGATCATTAATCAATTCACTTCCTTAATATTTCTCAACTTACTTTCATTCGATAAATAGTTCTCTAATGCTCAGTAATCTCTACAGCTCAGTTCTTTCTATAACCAGTTTGATTAGGAATGCATGAATAAAATCTTCATGCAAAATCTTTGTAGTCTCCTTCTATTTGGCATGTTTCAATAATGAAACTCATATATCTTAAATAGACAAGTAAACCATTTTCATATCAACCATTATATTTTGGGCCTCATAATCTCCTTCGTCCATTTTGTCACTTAAACCTTCCTGGCAGATGTGTCTTTAACATGTTTCAATCTCATCCTTTAGATCATCTCTGAATTATGTCAGCCATGGATCTCATAACTAACACTAGTACATTTGACCCACTTTTTAGACCAACATTTCCAACCAAGTTATAAAATGATTTTCCATGGTTGGTTTATAGAAGAAAATTTTGATTTTTTTTTACTTCTATTCCCATGTTGGTCAAAATTACGACCATAAATAGTGGTCGTAATTCTGACCAACACGGGAATAGAAGTATAAAAAAAGTCAAATTTTATACATATATCCTGCCTACCAGCACATTTCATTTTATTTCACTTTGGTATAGTCCGCAAGCAAAAGGAGTGCTGAAGGAGGAGATATAAGGAGGGAAGTTGTATGTCGACACCCCCTATATGCATCTAGCCTGTAAGCTCTAGCATCTCCTTCTCTTCCACATTACTATTCTCAAACCCAAGCAAGCATCAAGAGGAATAGGCATTCGATTTCAACCATTTCATTGCAGACTTGGTAAGAGATTCAATTTTTTTGGCATTTGCTTAATGAAGGGTACATTTTTTTTAATTTTTTTAAATGTTTTCATTTTTCACGGGTTTTAAACCCTAATTTGTGCACTTCTAATGGTGTTCACGCCACCATTAAAAGTCAAATTTTATACATATATCCCGCCTACCAGCACATTTCATTTTATTTCATTTTGGCATAGTCCGCGAGCAAAGGAGTGCTGAAGGAGGCGGTATAAAGTGGGAAGATGCACTAGGTCCACACCCATCCACTCATGTCAAGATCTTGTCCAAAATCATGTTGAAATATCCATTGACCTAAATCAAGATCATTCCCTCTCACTTCCTTCGTTACATAATCACTTTTGGAGTATATTCAAAAGTCATTGAATCCAAGCAAATGATATCTGCTCATGAAGACATAGTCTGGTGTTTATATTATTAAACTCTCTATTCAATGCAACATTGATAGGAAAAGCATTCATTGATTGGTATTATAAGTTTTGATCATTCCATGTACTGATTATATTGTTTTGAAGTCTTAAAATCAAAGAATTTTAGTCCTTTTATTGACTGTTCCTATACAGTGCTTGGCGTGAAAACAATATATGTCTTGAAGAACCAATGATTTCCTAGGCTCTGTCAAATAGTTGGCAAGCAATGATGTATTCAATATTTCTAAAGTTCTTCAAAAGGCTTAAATTCACCAAGACTCTTCACCAATACACCCCCCATCCCACCATCCACACCCATCCACTCATGTCAAGATTGGTATTATAAGTTTTGATCATTCCATGTACTGATTATATTGTTTTGAAGTCTTAAAATCAAAGAATTTTAGTCCTTTTATTGACTATTCCTATACAGTGCTTGGCATGCAAACAATATTTGTCTTGAAGAACCAATGATTTCCTAGGCTCTGTCAAATAGTTGGCAAGCAATGATGTATTCAATATTTCTAAAGTGCTTCAAAAGGCTTAAACTCACCAACAATATTAGTAGTAGTACCTCTAAAACAATTCTAGAGTCTTATTTATACCAAAATGACCACTAAGACTCCCATTTTATTTCTCTTGGATTAGGTTCTCCCTCATTGAACCTCTAGGCACACAAAGTAGTCCTCCCATAAATAATAGACCTTCTTGAAGAGTATAATCAGAGTAATCATTGTGAATATAATTTTGAAACTCTTTACATACCTTATATGGAGCTAAGAAGTCTTCATCATCCAGGTAAAATTCTTTGAAATTGTCTATACCAATGCTCCTTAATTGTACCTCTTGGACTGTCAAAATCCTTCTACTCAAAGCATCTGCAAGTTTGTTTTTTTGTCCTTTTGTATGCTTGATTATGAAATTATAATCTTACATGTACTCTACCCACTTCATATGTTTGTGGCTTAGCTTGTCTTGAGAGTTTAGGAAGCTCAAAGCCTAATTGTCTATATATACCACAAATTCTTTAGGGAGGAGGTAGTGTCTCCATTTTCTCAGTTCTTGGAATAATTCATACACCTCCAAGTCATATGAGTAGTATTTATTTTTGGCATCACTTAGCTTTTCACTATGGAAATCCATTTGTTTGTCTTCCTGATTTAGGAATTCTCCTATAGCAATATTATTGGCATCACATTCAATAGTGAATAGTTTTTCAAAACTAGGTAGTTCCAAGATAGGTTGTGTGGCTATCTTCTCCTCCAAGGTTTCAAAACCCCTGATTTCCTACTCATTTCACTAAAACTTATCTTTCATTCCACTTTTTATGGTGTCTAGGATTGGTGCACATATCTCACTAAACTGCCTAATGAACTTCCTATAAAATTATGCCAAACCATGGAAGCTTCTTACCTCTGTAGAAGACTTAGGTGTAGGAATTTACTATTGCATCCACCTTGCTAGTATCCATTTTCAATTTCCCTTATGATGTAACAAATCCAAGGTACACCAAATCCTATTTCATGAACTCACACTTATCCAAATTTATGTTTAGCTTTTCCTCATGCAATCTCTGTAACACAATTTTTAAATGCATCAAATGGTCTGCCTTACTCTTGCTGAAATTTGAGATGTCATCAAGATATACCACAACACATTACTTATGAAGTCCTTTAATTTCTTCATTATGTTGTGGGCTCATCTTATAGGAAGCTTTGTTTGCGAGTGAGGCTCCTGGAATGAAGTCTATTTGATGGTTAATGGCTCTCTTAGGAGGTAAGGTAGAAGATTGTCCATCACTAACTATCTCCTTGTATTGACCTCGTAGCTCTTGCACCTGTATGTTTAGTTATACCTTCTTATCTACCTTCTCATCTTTAGGTTTCAACACTAAATAAAATCCCACTCCTTCACCTTCCTCTAGTGTATTCAAGAACTCTTTTTCTCCTACCAAGAGCACATTAGGTCCTACTGATCTCACTTCCCCTTCTTCTATGATTGACTGAATTTTAATGTGACTCCATCCTTCTTGAAAGATTAATATTTTTTGTCTCTATCATGAATGGCCTACCAGTCAAACTACCAATGTCTTCCCAATAAAAGATGGAAATCATCCATGGGTAAGACATCACACAACACCCTATCATTATATCTCCCTATGGTGAATTCTACCCAAGCTTGCTCATTGACTAACACATGTTGGCCCTTATTCAACCAAGTGACCCTATAGGGGTCAGTATGTGGGATTATTTGCAAATTAAGTTTGCTAACTGCCTCATTAGAAACTATATTATCAGTGGAGCATGAATCAATAATAATCTTGCAAACCTTACCTAAGATTTTGCACTTGATTCTAAATAGAGACCTTCTTTGGCTTGGTTCATCTTTGATTGGTTCTTTGATGAGAGTCCTTCTAATCATAATAATGTCTCCTACCTCTTAATCCAATCCCACTTCAGCAATCTTGTTACTTGAGGTCTCTTATTGAACATAACTTACTCTTTTTTCTTTACCTTGAGTTGAAGAACTCTTCTCAAAAAATCTATATGCAGGATGCCCAAATTGATGAGAATTGTAACACTTCATGGAAGAGAAATAAGATCTTCTTCCTTGGCCACTAGATCTCCCTCTAAAAAAATTTCTTGAGCCTCTACCCCTATTATAACCACCTCTACTATTGGTTGCGTCCCCTTGTTGTTTTGTGAGCTTAGTCTCACCTTGGGTTCTTTGTTCTGAATTTCTTCCTCCAAATCATCCTCTATGACCTCTATCGTCTCTTCCTCTACCCCTACCTATGTTTCTTGTTTCATGGTTCTTCTTAATCATCTCCTCCACTTTAAGAGAAATTTGATAGCATTGATGAATCATTCTTGGGCTAAAGAGGCTTATTTCCTCTTGTATATTCCACTTTAACCCATTTAGGTATCTATCCACTTTTAGGCTTTCTTCTTCCATAACATGATACCTAATACATAGCTTGTGAAACTCCTCTATATAGTCACTCACGTCTACATATTTTTGCCTTAGATTTTTTCTTTTCTTGTGTAATTGTACCTCATAGTCATCTAATAGGTAGGTCTCTCTGATTTTTATCACCATCCCCTTCCAAGAGGAAATAGGAGTCTTCCCCTCTTTTTCTCTTTCATTTTGTACAAACTTCCACCAAGTTAGAGAAGCTCCTCTCATCCTTGACTTGGCTACTTTAACTTTTTGGAGTATATTCTAAAGTCCTTGAATCTAAGCAAATGATATATGCTCATGAAGACACAGTCTGGTGTTTATATTAGTAAACTATCTATTTAATGCAACATTGATAGGAAAATAATTCATTGATTGGTATTATAAGTTTTGATAATTCCATGTACTGATTATATTGTTTATAAGTCTTAAAATCAAAGAATTTTAGTCCTTTTATTGACTGTTGTACAATGCTTGCAGGTGTGCAAACAATCTTTGTCTTGAAGAACCAATGATTTCCTAGGCTTTGTCAAATAGTTGGCAAGCAATGATGTATTCAATATTTCTAAAGTGCTTCAAAAGTCTTAAACTCACCAAGACTCTTCACAAGACTTCTAAGTGATATATTTGGTGTTATTGACTTACATTTGCTTGGGTTCACAAGATCTTGACATGAGTGGATGGGTGTGGATGGTGGGATGGGGGGTGTATTGGTCAATGTGATATGCTCGTGAAGATACAGTCTGGTGTTTATATTATTAAACTCTCTATTCAATGCAACATTGATAGGAAAAGCATTCATTGATTGGTATTATAAGTTTTGATCATTCCATGTACTGATTATATTGTTTTGAAGTCTTAAAATCAAAGAATTTTAGTCCTTTTATTGACTGTTCATGTATAGTGCTTGGCGTGCAAACAATATTTGTCTTGAAGAACCAATGATTTCCTAGGCTCTGTCAAATAGTTGGCAAGTAATGATGTATTCAATATTTCTAAAGTGCTTCAAAAGGCTTAAACTCACCAAGACTCTTCACCAATACACCCCCTATCCCACCATCCACGCCCATCCACTCATGTCAAGATTGGTATTATAAGTTTTGGTCATTCCATGTACCGATTATATTGTTTTGAAGTCTTAAAATCAAAGAATTTCAATCCTTTTATTGACTGTTCTTGTACAGTGCTTGGTGTGCAAACAATATTTGTCTTGAAGAACCAATGATTTCCTAGGCTCTGTCAAATATTTAGAAAGCAATGATGTATTCAATATTTGTAAAGTGCTTCAAAAGGCTTAAAATCACCAAGACTCTTCACCAATACGGCCCCCATCCCACCATCCACACCCATCCACTCATGTCAAGATCTTGTCCAAAATGATGTTGAAATATCCATTGACCTAAATCAAGATCCTTCCCTCTCACTTCCTTCGTTACATAATCACTTTTGGAGTATATTCTAAAGTCCTTGAATCCAAGCAAATGATATCTTCTCGTGAAGACACAGTCTAGTGTTTATATTATTAAACTCGTTATTCAATGCAACATTGATAGGAAAAGCATTCATTGATTGGTATTATAAGTTTTGATCATTCCATGTACTGATTATATTGTTTTGAAGTCATAAAATCAAAGAATTTTAGTCCTTTTATTAATTGTTCATGTACAGTGCTTGGCGTGCAAACAATCTTTGTCTTGAAGAACCAAGGATTTCCTAGGCTCTGTCAAATAGTTGGCAAGCAATGATGTATTCAATATTTCTAAAGTGCTTCAAAAGGCTTAAACTCACCAAGACTCTTCACCAATACACCCCCCATCCCACAATCCACACCCATCCACTCATGTCAAGATTGGTATTATAAGTTTTGATCATTCCATGTACTGATTATATTGTTTTGAAGTCTTAAAATCAAAGAATTTTAGTCCTTTTATTGACTGTTCATGTATAGTGCTTGGCGTGCAAATAATCTTTGTCTTGAAGAACCAATGATTTCCTAGGCTCTGTCAAATAGTTGGCAAGCAATGATGTATTCAATATTTCTAAAGTGCTTCAAAAGGCTTAAACTCACCAAGACTCTTCACCAATACACCCCCCATCCCACCATCCACACCCATCCACTCATGTCAAGATCTTGTCCAAAATCATGTTGAAATATACATTGAACTAAATCAAGATCCTTCCCTCTCACTTCCTTCATTACATAATCACTTTTGGAGTATATTCTAAAGTCCTTGAATCCAAGAAAATGTAAGTCAATAACACCAAATATATCACTTAGAAGTCTTGTGAAGAGTCTTGGTGAGTTTAAGTGATATATTTGGTGTTACTGACTTACATTTTCTTGGATTCACAAGATCTTGACATGAGTGGATGGGTGTGGATGGTGGGATGGGGGTTGTATTGGTCAATGTGATCTGCTCGTGAAGACACAGTCTAGTGTTTATATTATTAAACTCTTTATTCAATGCAACATTGATAGGAAAAGCATTCATTGATTGATATTATAAGTTTTGATCATTCCATGTACTGATTATATTGTTTTGAAGTCTTAAAATCAAAGAATTCTAGTCCTTTTATGGGGGGTGTATTGGTGCAAGGCACCTAGTGTTGGAAACAATTGTCTGAAGAAAATTGCTACTCAAATTATGTATTGTCTTTGATGTCACACAATATCATAGTCCGCAACAATCAGTACCTACCGAGCTGAGTCGGTCTGCCTGGCATTAAAATTAGTGTGTACTGAGTTCTCTCGATTATCAAAGAAAAATCAGTGTTTACCGAGTTCACTCGGTTATCAAAGAAAAATTAGTATTTACCGAGTTCACCCGGTTGTCAAAGAAAAGTTAGCATTTACCGAGCTCACTCGGTTATCGAAGAAAAAGGATTATCAGTGTTTACCGAGTTCTCTCGGTCTCCAAAAGATTGTAGAAAGTTATGGTCACCGAGCATTGTCGGCCCTTGAAGGATCTTTGCAAATAAAGTTTGCTTAATTCAGCCGACTGTTATACTAAGTAATGCCGATTTGACAAATCTAAAATCATATAAATAAAAGGTCAAGTGTGAAAAATAAAATAGAGATATGGAAGAAGATATATAGAAGAAAGACAGAAAGGTGTGTGCGAAATTGTGAAGGATGACCAGATATCCTTGAGGAGCAGCAGAGATATATTCGATTAGGAAGGATCACACTTATACAGAACAGAGATCTGTAATCAGCAAGGCAGTTGCATTATTATACAGGTCATTTTCATTGTTACCTTTTTATCATTGTAACAGTGAATTCTAAATCTCTTAACCGAGTTGGTTTAACAACCATATTGTAAATCCTCTAACAAGGTGACAATTCCATTGAATTGTTCTCAAGACCTCTTACCAGGCCACTCCTAGCAGGGTGATTAAATCCTCTAACAAGGTCACACCGAACAGTGTGTTTTGTAACCTTTTACCGGGTTGGCTTCTAACCGGGCATCACTTCAGAAAAGTGAAAATCAGTATCTAGATACATTGGTGGTTTTTCCCATATTGGGTTTCCACGTTAAATTTTGTGTCTCTTGTGTTCTTAATAGTTATCTTAATCATATACAAGTGGTGATGAATATCTAAAAGATAATTTTACTAATACTTTCTGCATCTACCGAGTTACTGCAATCTATTTTACCGAGTGTTAAACAGATAATATTCATTAAGATATCCTAAGGGATCTGAAAAGAAATCATAAGGAAGTGTTTTATGGTTGACTGATTCACCCCCCCTCTCAGTCACTTCATCCATATTCCATCACCTAGGCCATTCAAATTTTGCTTTGGGACTTGAGTTCTATATTTTGTTTTGCTTTGTAATAAAGGATGTCTTCTAAATTCCTAGACCATCCTATAGTTTGGTTTTAGTCCTTCTTGTGTGGAGGTGTGTATGGTCGAAGAAGACAATGTAATGAACTACCAAGCAATAAAATTTTAATTCTTTACAAACAATCACTTTTCTACTCGTGAAAATACAATCTGGTGTTACAACCGGATAGACTGCTAGCACGAAGGAAGATTTGACCTAGCCAAATAAAGGTCTAATTTTGTAGACTATTGGTCAGACAAATCGTCATTGTCTTCTGATTGTCTTCTTTATATACTAGCATTTAAATGGAACATTAAGCATAGTAATAATATGCTTAATATATTAGTAATAATATGCTTAATCTATTAGTAATTATCTGCATTTAATCTACCAATTAATAATAGTTTTGTACTACACATGCAACGTATTGTCAGTTTGAAGATAGTATGTGCCATGTGTAATGGTTAAGTAATGGGAAAGTTATGATGATTTATTTGTAGAACTACTGGTCCCTTGAAACATTCAAAAAAAAATTCTCAAAAGATGCACTCTCATGGAATACGATGACTTCTATCACAAAATGGATCTATCTTCTATCACTATGGGAGATGAGTCTTAGAAGTTGTGGGGAGGTGTGTGTGGTCGAAGAAGACAATGTAATGAACTACCAAGAAATACACTTTTAATTCTTTACAAACAGTCACTTCTCTGCCCGTGAAGACACAATCTGGTGTTTATATTATTAAACTCTCTATTCAATGCAACATTGTTAGGAAAAGTATTCATTGATTGGTATTATAAGTTTTGATCTTTCTAGCCTGGGCCTAGATCATTCGATAATTAGCTTCATAATAAATGAAGTAGATGAGAGCTAAGCAATTAGCTTCCCAAGAAAAATCTCATAAATGAACTATGTGTACCCCAATTCATGTGCCCTCTATGCGTACCTAAATGATATATTTGAAATAATAAGGGTAAGGCTTAAAGAATTTAATTTTGCATCTCAGTCTGTAGTTTTTGCAGCAACACTAGAGCATCAGGTGCCACCTTCAGCACAACATGATCACTAGACATGTCTGTATGTTTTATGAAGTTTGGTTGTTGTAGTTGTCATTCTTGTTTCCTTGGTACCTTTAGTGGTAAGTCATCTACTTCAAATTCGTACAACAACCATACTTCATAAAACATACAAACCTATCTAGTGATGATCATATTGTGCTAAAGGTGGCGCTTGATGCTTTGCTGTTGCAACAACTACAAACTGTAATGCAAAATTAACTTCTTTTATCTTTACCCTTGTTTTAAATATATCATTTAGGTACGCACAAGGGGCACATAAATATTTTATGATATTTATGATATTTTTCTTGGGAAGCTAATTGCTCAGCTCTCATCTACTTTATTTATTATGAAGCTAATTGTTGAAGGATCTAGGCCCGGGCTAGAAAGATGTCTTCCCATTTAAGATTTTGTCTACATTAGTATGTTACTTTTTATTGTAATTATAATTAGTTCCTTGGTTCCTTAGTAATTGCTTTTTATTGCATGGTTGTCTTTGGTTTGTCATTTTGTTTTGAGTGTCTAGTGATTTAAACCAAAGACTTCAACTTAGCCAAAAAATGTGCAAGTCTACATTAGTATGTTTCTTTTTATTGTAATTATAATTAGTATGAATGAACAAAATAATGACAATGCAATATTTGTCGAAATAGCATCGATGACTTTGGTCAATGTGCCTATGTGTCAATGTGGTGTTGGCCCATGCATGTTGAAGACGTCACGCACAACAAGTAATCCTGGGCGTCAATTTTGGGTTTTCCCAAATAGGAAAAAGGTTTGGATACGTAATTATATTTTATGTTTAAAAATAATGTGACAACTAATCATTTTATGAAGAACTAATGTACATTTGGTATTGCAGGGAAATAGTGGATGCCAATACTTTCGGTGGGTTGATGAAACTACATTTACATCTACCCCATCTACATCTATACCTGATGTAGGAAATGAGTGCAACTTGTGCAAGGCTCGAGAGGTAGCTAGTGCCACCAATATTGCTTCAATGGCGAAAGCAAAAATCATATTTCTGCAATGCCTTCTTTGTGTAGTTTGTGCACTACTTTGTTGGGACCATATGCGTAAATGTGGTTAACAAAGGGTTATTGTAGATACTAAATTTTTTTTTAGAATTTCAAGTAGATGCGTTGGACATATTTTGATAAACTCAAACTTTTTTGTTTATGACTTCGTTATGATTTTCAATATAAAATTAAACAAAATTAAAAATTAACCTTATTATCGAGCTAATTATCGAAGGATCCAGGCCCAGGCTAGAAAGATGTCTTCCCATTCTATTATGGATAGGTGTTTCATAAAACATAAATACCTGTTGCACATGCATTCTTGATTCAGAGTGGGAAAATCTTATTTTGGATGTGAGGGAGAGAAGCCAAACACATAAATAACATGCACATAAACACAACAACTGAGAAACATAAATGTAGATATCACAACAGCTGAGAAACATAAATGTAGGCATCATGGTCACAATTTTTTGGAGACACAACATAATTGAATGGTATACCCAGATGATGCAACACAACCACTACTCCTCCAGCTCTAAGTGGACACTATGGGATCCAAAAACCATAGGTAAGGAATAAATTTAGAGAGCGGAGGAGGGCCGTGATGACCAAAATAATATAGGGTCCCTATATTATTTAAGTCATTATTTCCCTCCTCCTTTGCTCTCTAAATTTATTCCTTATCTCTGGTTTTTGGATCCCACAGTGTCCACTTAGAACTGGAGGAGTAGTGGCTGTGTTGTATCGTCTGGGTATACCACTCAATTATGTTGTATTTCCCAAAAAAATGTGACCATGATGCCTACATTTATGTTTCTTAGCTGTTGTGTCCCAGGACCCTTTACAACCCTTTACGATCCCTAAGAATACATCTAGAGGTCTTAAAATGTCATAAAGGGTCATAAGAGGCTCCTAGGAGGGGCCAGATGAGCTTCCACCTTCATGTGGTTGGCCTTGTTAAGTAGAGAATGTTAAACTATTCTTGAAACAAAGAGAAGCTCAATAATTTAAGGAGAAGCTCTATAAAACCTTCACAAATATCCCTTCTTTGGCCTCCACTCATACCTCTTCTCAGAATTTAGAAACTTTGGATACTATTTCTCATCCATGCACGAAATGTGCTAGTGATCATTTGGTTAGTGCTTGATAAGACATTTGACATCATACCTTTTTCTCCTTGCAGGTTTGGGACCATACAAGAGCATACTGGATCACACAAGAGCATACTAGATTTATCATGGAGAGTTATCATGATGGCAATGGTTGGAGTACCTTGTATTCAATAGATGTTGGCAAGCAATCCTTCTTAGCTGCTGTTGTTTTAGATTAAAATACATACCAACAACAATAACTAAGAAGGATTGCTTGCCAACATCTATGTATGCAAAATTTTGGGAGTTGCATCCGAAACTTATGCTAAATAATGTAAGTTGTAATTTTCAATTTTCATTAAGATGTCACTTTTTATTGTGTCAATTTTCAAATATATATATATATATATATATATATATATATATATATATATATATATATATATATATATATATATATATATATATATATATATATATATATATATATATATATATATATATATATATATATATATATATATATATTTTAAATAGTTAAATTAGACTTACTATCCAAATTGGACAAATTATTTTTGTTGTACATGGCACTTGGAGTCAAGTGTGTCTCTAAACATTGTGAACTTTCCATATTCTTTAAGTGTTCTGTCACAATTATATTCATCAAAGATTGAATTAGGGATTAAGCATTTTTTGTCACAATTTTATTCGTACATTGATGAGAATCAATGATGGAGAGTTTTTAGATTATGAGAAGATGTATATGCAGTGGAGGCTAGAATGAATGAATGTTATTAGATGTTAGGGGGGGAATTTAGAGTGATGTTAGGGGAGGGGGGGGGGGAGGGGCCAAATGAGCTTCCACCTTCACGTGGTTGGCCTTGTTAAGTATAGAATATTAAACTATTCTCGAAACCAAGTGAAGCTCAAACTAAACCAATGACGTAGATTCAATGGTCAAAAACACCTACTTCTATATGTTGTTGATCTCTATTTTTTTCACCGTGACTACTCTCCTCTTAAACATATGTTTAGATCTATTTTTTGATAGTAATGAAAAGATCTCATATCTTTGAAACAATGAGATTATCCCAAAGACAATGATGTCCAGTGTTAGAATAATGAACACCATGAATTGGTGAAAAACCCATTAAATGAATCTACCATATCAAGAAAATTAATCATGCAACTTATCATGAAACTTGATGTTTCTCATATAAATCTTGATGTTTAGAACCATGATACCCACTTTCAACTACTAACAAGATATCCAACCAATATAATCAGTACATGGAATGATCAAAACTTGCAGACAAATATTGTTTGCATGCCAAGCATTGTACAAGAATAGTCAATAAAAGGACTGAAATTCTTTGATTTTAAGACTTCAAAATAATATAATCAGTACATGGAATGATCAAAACTTATAATACCAATCAATGAATTCTTTTCCTATCAATGTTGCATTGAATAGAGAGTTTAATAATATAAACACCAGACCGTGTCTTCACGAGCAGAGAAGTGACTATTTGTAAAGAATTAAAAGTTTATTGCTATGCCTAATTTGATAATATATATATATTTTTTTAAAAAATTAATTTTTTTGTCTCTTTTTTGACGACCCCTCGTCGCCATTTTGACCACCATTGATCTGTCATTTCGACAAGAATGCTATACACTCGACGACTATTCCGACCATATGTCCTCGCAATTTCAACCAACATTGGTCGTGTAGATGAAAGGAATGGCTGATATTTCTTTTAGGTTGAAGTGATTATTTCAACGGCGGGTCCATCGATAATTCAACCTCTATAGACGTTGCAATTTTGATGCTGGCATAATATGTCGAATAATTGATGAAAAAACTTTGACAATAATTATGGTCATTTGGTCGACCAATTGTCATCTAAAAATTGACTAATCCTCATCGAAACACAAGCTAAAATTTACTAGTGTAACTTCATCCTTAACCTCGAAATCATAATAATATCCAACTCATCAATTTCAGTTGTTTGTTCTTAGCATTTAATGTTTTCATCCATACTCAGTTAATATTGAAATGCGTTGGTGATAACTAACTCAGTTATTACTATCACTTAGTATACACTGCACTGGCTCGATGTATACAGAAGTCTTCAATTACCGACCGCATTGACTTGTTCTATTCAAATCTCTTCTTCATAATAGATTAATGTAACATGCTCAAGTCAACAATATAAAGCCATATACTCATCAATAAGTTACCCAATGTTTACCTTATCCTTATCTATCATATCCATCTTTTCTTTATGTAGATATCTCAGTTCTTCATCTTTTCTTCCTTCTACAAATGTTCAGATGTTTGTAACTATCATGATAAGTACTGTCAAAACTAGTTGACATCAATGAAAACATATTGAATAATTTAATCATCTTACATATCACTTCAGTAGCTCGGTGATCTCAAATCATTGTTTCTTCAGTTCATCCAGATATTCAATCAGTTGTAGCTCATCAATCTCTCCCTTTGGCATTGATGGCAACACAAGCAATATGAAAATATGCCATACACATACAAAACATGTATTCTACAACTATGTAAGTAAATTTTGTAGCTCAGTAAGCTCTCTCTAGCTTGATATTTAATATGTTTAATCACTACAAAACAAAACAACATTACATGCACACTCTCCCTGTGGATTTTATCTTTTTTAGTTCTCATATTATTTTTGTTCTCAGCAACAGATATTCCAATATGCAGTCTCTCTCCCTCTTGCAATCTCTCTCCCTCCTTTTGTGTTCTCACTAACTAATTTTTCATATTCAGTCTCTCTCTCCCTTTGACAACAATGCCAAAGAAAATTAACAGCTCTTCAACAACCAAGTAATTCTCTATTGTTCGGTCTAGATCAAGTACCTTCATGTATTGATAAACAAATTCCTGTTCCAACTTCTACAATCTTTCACAACCTTAGGAAAATGAAAGTGTGAGCTATGTGCATCAACATGAATGATCTTTTGATAAAGTATAGGTTGATGCAACCTTCTGATCACCTCAATGACCAATAGACAGGGGACGAACCCCTAGTCTAGTCCTCAAATATTCAAATGTGTCTTTCGGTAAGGGTTTGGTAAAAATATCAGCAAGTTGTTCTTTAGATGTTACAAATTCTAGTTTCACCTACTTCTCTTGAACTTGTTACCTTAAGTAGTGATACTTAATAGATATATTGCATCACAAGATTCTTGAAAATATTTATAGCACTAGTGTTGTCACAATATATAATCACCGGGTCAGTGATTACCTCATTCATTCCTTCCAACACTTGTTTAATCCAAGCAATATTTGAACAATTTGTAGCAACAACAACATACTCTACTTCAGTATTAGACTGAGAAATGCATGCTTGTTTCTCTCTTATCCAAGTCACAAGCCTTTTCCTAAAAAGAATGCTCTGTCAGTTGTGCTCTTCTGGTCATCAATGTTTCTAGCCCAATCTGCATCTGTATAGACTCGAAGTTCAAATTTTCCTTCTATTGTGTACCATAAACCATTGTCTTATGTCTTCTTCAAGTATCTAAAAAAACTTTTAACTACAACCATATGTGAATCTTTAGGATTGGTAGAAAATCTTGCCACAATCCCAACAATATGTGCTATATTAGGCCTACTGTGTACCACATACATCAGTTTTCCAATCATAGATCTATACAGTGTCTGATTTACTTTTGTAGATTCATCATCCTTTGTCAACTTACATCTAGTTACCATCGGTGTTCCTACTAGTTTTGAATCTTCCATGCCAAAAGTTTTTAACACTTCTTTAATGTATTTTGATTGAGTGATGAAAATCCCATCATTCTGTTGTATAATATGCAAACCTAGAAAGAATTTAATCTCTCCAAACATTGACATCTCAAATTACTTTCTCATTTCATCAGTAAAAGATTTGCAAATCAGATCAGGTCCACCAAAGATTATATCATCAACAAATATTTCAGTAATCAAAATATCATCATCAGATTAACCTTTCATGTACAAATTATTATTTTCACTAGTTCTTACAAAGCCAATACTGATAAGATAAGAATGTAGTCTTTCATACCATGCCATTGGTGCTTGCTTCAGTCCATACAAAGCTTTGTGTAGTCTACATACCATGTTCTTTTGATTTTGCAACAAAACCTTCTGGTTGTTCTAGGTAGACCTCCTCCTCAAGAATTCCATTTAGAAAAGTTGATTTCACATCCATTTGATATACTTTGAATCCCTTATGTGCAACATATTCAAGTAGTATATAGACTCCTTCAAGTCTAGCAATAGGTGCAAAGGTTTCACCATAATCAATACCTTCTTCTTGTGCACATCCCTTGCATACAAGTCTTGCCTTATTCCTAGTGACCTCACCATTTTCATTTAACTTGTTCCTGAAAATCCACTTAGTACCAATAACATTTTTATCTTTCGGTCTTGGTACTAATGTCCATGTATTTTTATTCTCAATCTGTTCAATTTCCTCATTCATAGTCTTAATCCATTCCTTATTTTCAAGTGCATCCCTAACATTCTTAGGTTGAAACTCACAAACTAAGCATGTGTTATGTCTTAACTTACTTTGGGTCATCATGCTAGCTTTCTTATCTCCAATGATTTGATTTTTCGGATGGTGTCTTCTAACAAATCTTGCTAGTACTTGTTCTCTTCTTTGCTCATCATTCAGTTCAGGTTCATTTTCCTGCTTGGTAGCTTCTTCTTGATTCTTGGTTTGCATTTGCTAATTCTCAGTAGTATTTTCCTGATGCTCAGTAGACTCATCCTGTGGCTTCGGTAGATAACTTGGATTTTCAACATAAGTAAACTTACCATAGTCTTTTAGTTCCTTCATGCTTTCTTCATCATTTTTTTCAGCAAACTCATCAACTCTTACATTAGCACTTTCTATCATTTTATTAGTAGCCTTGTTCAAACATTTATAAGCTTTAAGCTTAGTAGAATATCCTAAAAATATTCCTTCATCACCTTTAGAGTCAAATTTATCATTCCTATCATCTTTTAGAATATAACACCTACTACCAAAGATTCTGAAATAACTTACACTCGGTGTATATCCAAACCATAACTCATAAGGTGTCTTATTCATGTCTTTCTTTAGTTGAACTCAATGCAGGGTGTATACTGCAGTGCTAACTGCCTCTCTCCAGTACATTTGTGTGACATTTTTCTCAATCATCAATGTTCTAGCACAATCAACAATAGATCAGTTCCTCCTTTCAGCAATTCCATTCTACTGCGGTGTCCTAGGTGCAGAAACCTGTCTTTTTATTCCATGGTCATTACAAAAATTAGTGAATTCATCATAAATAGACTCACCTCCTCTATTAGACCTTAAGCATTTCTTTTATTTTTCAGTTTCTTTTTCAACTTTATCCTTATACCATTTAAACAATTTGAATTCCTCAGATTTTTCTTTTAAGAACATGAATGTCATCAACCTAGAGTAGTCATCAACAAATAAAATAAAATATTTGTCACCATAGTAGCTTTGAGTTCTCATAGGACCACATAAGTTGGTATGTACCAACTCCAAAATACCTTTAGATGAGTAGTCTTTACTTTTAAAACTAGATTTGGTCATCTTTCCTTTCTAACATTGATGGCACATAACATGATCAGGTTTGGTTAGACTCGGTAATCCTCTAACTTTTCTCTTCATACTGATCTTAATCATGTTATCAAAGTTTACATGACATATCCTATTATGCCATAACCATACATCTTCATTCTTTTCTAGTAAACAAGAAGTTTCAACATTGTCAAGATACAATAAATTACCTTTTTATTGTCCTTTAGTACCGACAAGCTTTCCATTTTCATCATAGATTTTCACCTTCTTGCTTTCAAATGCAACTTGGTAACTTGAGTTATTCAGCTGTGCTACACTCAACAAATTGTAGTTAAGTCCTTTTACCCAGTATGCATTATCACATCTAATTCTATCATTCAATAGGATAGATCCTTTTCCTTTCACCTGACAAGGTGTATCATTTCTCAGTTTCACTGATCCTCCATTATAATGCTCAAGATGATCAAACTTATCTTCATCACCAGTCATGTGATGTGTACAACCACTATCAATGATCCAAATATCATTCTTACTAACTTTAAAAATAAGGGTTGTTTCTACATACCTTTCCTCCTCTTCTGAATCATCTTTCATTGCAACAAATACGACTTCAATTTCATCATTAGTGTCAGTGTCAGTGTCATATTCATTTTCTCCAACAAGGTAACATGCCTTTTTGCCTTTGTCTTTGTAATCTCGATTGTCTTTGTTGTAGTATTAGTTTCCTCTGTTATTCCTTCTACCAAACTTTCCATCACCAGATTGGTCATTGTCTTTATCTTCCTCTTTCCTGTTAGGACATCTAGTAGCAATATGGCCAATCTCTTTACAATTAAAATAAGCTAAAGGTAACTTTCCCTTATACCTTCCTTTACCTTTTTGAAGTCTTCGGGCCATAAGTGCTTCAAGCTCATCAAGGTCATCTTCATTGTCACTGTCACTATCACTTTCATTCTTTATATTATGCTTGCTGCTAGATTTACCAATCTTAAGAGATGACATAAAAGAAGACTCAACACTCAGTACAACACTATTATCAAAATTATTCATCTCAAAAGTAGTTAAGTTTCCAATCAGACTATCAAGAGTAAGAGTGCTATTAGGTGCAGACCTCATTTCATGAGTAGCAGATATTTTGATTGCATAGATAGGTAACAAGGTTCTCAATATCTTACTTACCACAATATCTTCATCAATAGTACCTCTTTCTCCTCAGATAACATTGACTACCTCTTTGATTTGGTTTGAGTATTGTGTGATGTTCTCACCTTCCTTCATCTTCATGTCATCAAATATGCCTCTTAAGATTTCAACTCTGGCTCTCATTACATTCACATCACCACCATAAACTAGAGCAAGTTTATACCACATTTGCTTCATTGTAGTGCAACCCTTGACATCCTCAAATTTAGCATCAGATAGAGCACCATCAATCTCTATCATAGTAATATTGTGTTCATGTCTGTTTCTCAACTGATCAAGAGTCAAAGGTCCAAAATTCAGTTGTAAGTAGCCATTGTCAAGTAAAGGTATAGCAGATTCCTTGATTCAGATATGTGAAGCCTCATCCAACTTTGCCATATTGTGAAGTTATCTTTGTTCAGCTTAGGCACTTCCCTCTTATACATCTTTTGATCTTTCTACTCAAGTCCTTAAAAATTTCTTCCAAGCAACCAATACGCTCTGATACCAATTGTTAGAATAACTAAGAGGGGGGGGGGGGGGGGTGAATCCATTAGATTGGTTATCCTACAGTCCCAAACTCACAGATGTACCTTACAAAATAATTTCAACAATTTATGCATCTCGGTAACATAAAATATAAATCTATTTGTTCACTTTATCAAATACCAGTAATTATCCAACCTGTGATTACTGACTAAATCAACTGTGCAGTATGTAAAGTATGATTGCAAAAAAATCATAAAAAATAACACATAACACAATGATTTAACATGGAAACCCTGCTAAGGGAAAAACCACCTGGTATCGATAACCCAAAATAATTCACTCTTCTGAAGTGAGCTCGGTAAAGAGCCAACCCTGTTAAAGGTTACAATGCACATCGTTAGGTGTGACCTGGTTAGAGGATTTATCACTAACATTTAACTTTTGACCAACATTCACTATGGGGTCAACAAGATAACACTTTACATTCAGTGAATGTCATAGGATAGTACAATAAGACTGTTAAGTCCACTCAGTTAAGAGATTTTCTGAATCAATGGTTAAACTGATACAATACTAATCTGATTCAAATACAACTCAATTGCAAATATTCAGATCTATGCTATGCTCATAAAATCCTCTGATATTAATCAATTCACTTCCTCAATATTTCTCAACTTACTTTCACTTGATAAATAGTTCTCTAACGCTCGGTAATCTCTGCAGCTTAGTTCTTTCTGTAACCAGTTTGACCAGGAATGCATGAATAAAATCTTCGCACAAAATCTCTACAGTCTCCTTCTGTCCGACATGTATCAACAATGAAACTCATATCTCTTAAATAAATAAGTAAACCATTTTCATATCAGCCATCAGATTTTGCCTCATAATCTCCTTCGTCCATTTTGTCGCTTAAACCTTCCTCGGTAGATGTGTCTTTAACATGTTTCAATCTCATCCTTTAGATCATCTTTGAATTATGTTAGTCGTGGATCTCATAACTAACTTCATCCTTAACCTCGAAATCATAACAATATCTAGCTCATCAATTTCAGTCAATTGTTCTTAGCATTTAATGTTTTCATCCATACTCAGTTAATACTGAAATGCATCGGTAATAACTAACTCGGTTATCACTGTCACTCAGTATACACTGCACTGGCTTGGTGTATACATAAGTCTTCAATTACCAACCATATTGACTTTTTCAATTCAAATCTCTTCTTCATAATATATTAATGTAACATGCTCAAGTCAACAATATAAAGCCATAGACTCATCAATAAGTTGCCCAATGTTTACCTTATCCTTATCTGTCATATCCATCTTTTCCTTATGTAGATATCTCAGTTCTTCATCTTTTCTTCCTTCTACATATGTTTAGATGTTTGTAACTATCATGATAAGTACTGTCAAAACTAGTTGACATTAATGACAACATACCGATTGATTTAATCATCTTACATATCACTTCAGTAGCTTGGTGATCTCAAATCACTATTTCTTCAGTTCATCCAAATATTCAATCAGTTGTAGTTCATCACTAATGAGTTACAAATGATGGGTTAATGTTGTTTTGAGAGAAACAAAGTGTACATATCAATACATCATAAGAATTAGTTACATATTGCTATGATTATTCTCACTAATTGTATGTGACATAAATTCAATTTATGAAAGATATGCAAAAGAATTAACATATACCAACACTTAGGGATTTCCATACATTATTTTTCTATAAAGAATTGGTTACATATTATATGTCCTAGGAAGGAGCATGATGAGCATACAATAAGTAGATGGGTAAATATTGTAGTTCTCTATTTAAATACTTATACACAATATGTGTTTAGAGATTTATATATAAGCATTTACATATGTATATTTTCAATCAGACGTGCACACATTGTTCCTCGCAAGGAAATATCTATTGTATTATGAACTATAAGATGTTGTATACATGCTAGGATAGCTTGTTCATGTCATTGCATATTTCTTTGATTCTATCAAGCAAAAAATTGCTCTCAACAATGCAATCTATTTATTCAACTTTAATGATAGTTGTCTTAAGACATTCTTTATTATTGTATTTATCAGTTTTACAACTTAATGTGAAGATGAGTTCCTTGTTCAACATGTCTCTATTATCTCCTCAACACTTTTTCTTATGTCCTCAAATTGAAGGTTGTACAATTTTTTCCGTAGAAATGCCCATGAGTTGTGTTTCTACTTCATTAAATGCAATTGCTCATACTATGTCTATGTGATTTTGTACCATTTTTTTAAGTATATACTTATAGTTGCAACTGGTGAGTGTTGAACTGCACTTTGTGTAGAACCATATTCCATCATCATTATTGATTAGTCTCTTTTTACACTCTTTTCCACCTATCTGTATAGGACAATTTGGATAGAAGAATGACTCATTTTAATGTATTGTGTTGTTGCCTTTAGTATGCATTGGAAGGGTTGAACCTTATGTCCATCCTCTTCTCAAGTCAAACAAGTTGCCAGTCTTGTAACATTAAAAGTTGGGGGATCAAGCTTCATAGAGGATAAATGTGATCTTCACTTTGTTTGAACCAATTTTTAAGATCTTCTAATTCTTTTATATCAGGGTTTAAATATATACTTGTACTAGTTGTTGTGTTTATCATCTTGTCATTGTATTCAGACTCATGACCAGAAAGGATAGAGATTTTGTGTAGCAGGTGGTTTTTTTGTAGCTAGCCACCTTCCTTATCTATTGTCATTCCCCATAAAGTGACATCTATTGTTGTCTCAGTAATGTCAACTAGCCTTATGGTGCATCTAAGGACCTCCACCCCATCGTGTCTCTATATCATTGAACTTGGATCCATACATATAATTGCTCCAATAAAATCAACAAATAAATTTTTACTCTTACTTGCAATATCATTGATCGACGTGAAAGAGAACTCATGTTTTGAGATGAAGAGGTCATCATCATAAAGATAAATTTTTGACTCAACTACCAAAGAGATCTTTGGGCCACTATTTAGCCACTTGTAAAGTCTATTGGTACTCTTTACAATATCACTAGATATAATGCATGGAACCAGTCATGATTGGACTATCCTTGACCTATAAGATATGTATCCTTTAGACTATTAAAGCTCATGATTCATTAAGGACTACATTCTTTTGTCACTAGTGTAGCCTTTTTCTATTATCTTTCACTGCCCTTACCACAACTATGATCTCATTTTCAAATTTTTATACCATCGCTTGTAACATGACTGGTGCAAACTCATTGGATGTTCCATGGTTTATAGCTTTTATGATCTTCTCTTGGGCACACTTTCTTTTGGATGAGACTATCCTTTACATTGACACAACTTTCACAATAATTTATTATGATTTTGTGATCTTTATGACTTCTTTATAGTAGATGCATGGCTTCTTCATGACCTCTATCTTTTTGTCTCAAACAAAAGAAGCTTAATCACTGTCAAAATGATATTAAAGTGTATATTCTATATCACTTAGTTTGATTTTAATGATTGCGTAAGCTTTACCATGGCTATGAAAACTCTATCTCTATTTTTTTGAGGATGTCACTATGTGATTGATCTTCTCATGGAGGAAATCATGATTGTCTTTAGGATATTTTCCAATTTATCTATGCATAGTATTTGTTGGAAGTTTGTTTTTCATGATTTATTATAAATGTTATCTCTAAATCAATCAATCATTTCAAGCATCCTTGCAATAATATTAATTCTTATTAGAATCCCCTTTCTTTTTTATTATACTCATTGTAGAATAACTTATATACTCTTATTTTCATTCTTATAGTAAACTCCGTTATTTTTCCCTTTAACAATTTTGTAATCTCTTAGATGCTTTTTTTTGTGGTATTTTAAGTATGAATTGAACTTCCTCACATATATTTGATGTAAATTTTTTGAGTATTTTCATATTTTTTAGTGGAACAAGGAATCACTTCTTGCTTTGTTACACAACTTTGGTGTGAAAATTCATTGTTGTGTGTAGCCAGAGTTTCTCTTTTAGTTTTTTATCTCTTTGAGGCTATGTTGGATTGCAAATCTTTATGTTTTTGGGACTACCAAAAAATTCACATGCCTTATCTACGTTTTCACATTTTGCATACGTATCTACTAGAGCTACACAAAAGACAATAGATAGACCCTCAATGAAGGATTTGTGTGGAGGTCATGGTGCTGGACAAAATATTATTCAAAGCTCAACTAGTGCTACAAAGGTATTTAGTTTATCCAATTTTTTCCAAGGATGAAATTTGAATCATGTGTATGGACATTGATGATTATGAATAGAAACATGCTCACTAAACTTAATTATGAAACAATAGTTATTTGTGTGGTTTTTTCCATGTAATCAATTTCCTTCATTTGAATTTCTTTGTATTTGATTTTCTTGCATAGAGAAAAATATATCTAGCTCTTTTCTGAATATGCTCAACAAGTGTTTTTATCTATTTCTATTTATTTGAGTAAAAATATCTAGGATCTAGAAAAATGATACTAATATTTATATGCAATATAAGAGGTTTAATAATAATCTATTGACTTGAAGCAAATAACCTGTAGAGCCTAACAAGTTCTTGCTTTTTCTAGCCAAAAGCAAGACCAAAAAATGTGAGTACAACACAAAGATTGGAATGGTTTTTTCGCATGGATATTATTCATTGTTATTAAGTAAATGTCATTAACTCTCAAGAAATGAAAATATTTGTATTTTCACTTATGAAGTAGTCATTTCATCTCTATTTTGACACATGATTCACACATCACTGTGTTTAATGAATATCATTATTTGGCACTCTTTGGTATCATTGTTTTGGTGTCTAGCTACTACCTTAGAAATAATTGTTCCTTAGTACTTTTGGTCATTGTTTTTAAACATTTGAAACTATCCACATTCATATAATAGTTACAATGTTTATTACTACAATTTATTATTGTGGTTCTTACTTGATAATGAGTACATCTTTCATACTCTTAATAGTGAAAACTTTGTCACTGTGAAAGGTACTTTTTTTTAAATTAGAGCTTAGAAGAAGGCTTGACCCTTGACAATGGATAACTCTCTACACTATTTTTCTTTTTCTTCAAGATGTTGTCTTCATAAAATCTATCCTTCTTTGCATTAAAAATTATTGCTTGGAATAATGTCTTTAATATATGTTCCTCAAATATATATCTCTATCTTTAAACATCAATTTTTGCTACTAGCCATTCATATTTACTGCTTCTTTGACATATTGTCTCAATATCATTAATCATTCTATACATTTTCTATGCTCCCAAGAGTTTCCATATTGATCTTGGTAGTTGTCCTACTCTTTCACACTCCTTACTAAACCATGTATTCATCACCGTGATAGCCCCATGATACTTTGGTTTCCTTCTTGCTTGCTATTATCAATGGATCATCTTCTTTTGAGATATACTAAAATGATTGTGCTTCACTTCTCTTTATGACTATAGATATATGATGTAGGAGCATCTCGGGTCCTTGGCAATCCTGTGTCACCAAAAACAATTTAGAGTTTGTTTGTGTTGCTCAATTCCTACTTTGATCAAGTTGGTCAGTAGTTGGTCAATTTCCTTTGGTTACTGAGTATGGTCAGTTATCTTCTGGGTGGTTGGTTGTTTCATTGGTGCTCAGTGTTTCTTGTCTGTTGCTCAGTTATCTTGCTCACCGATGAGTTTAGTTTTAGTTTCTGTTGTGGCCGACTTATGCATTTATATTGGATCACAAATTTAATGTTGGAATCCATCATTGGGAAGTATGTGGTCCCAGATCTGATCATTCCTTCCATTGATTGTGGATCTGAAGGCCGACTCAGTTCAATAGACTCTTGTATAAATGTAGTTGTTTGGTTGTAGTTGAAAGGCAATTTTTGGGGATAGGAGTTTGGTAGAAGATAGAATTACAGATTTTGATAGATCCTCGCATGTTTGAGGACTTCTGAAATCATTGTAATATCTGGTCCTAACCGGGAAGGCCTTATAGCCTGACATGTATCATTCTATTTGATGAAAGTATATGAAAGCTTTTGCATTCTCTCTCTCATTGTTGAGTTTGTTTGCTTCCGCATGTGTTGAGTAGGCTTGGATCATTAGGGTGCACCATTATTTGGCCCCTCTTGCTCCCTGCCTTGCATCAAGTGGTATCAAAGTGAGGTGAGATCTTGATCTAGGTCTGCAAATCTAGGTTTGTAGGTTCCTCTTGAAGCCCTAGTTGATTGTTGTGGGGTAGCAGATTGTGATTTGACTTGCAATTATAGAGGGTTGTCAAGATGGTTCGTGGGAGGTGAGATGCAGATTCAGGATTGGAAGATACGCCAAGGTAGATTGCTGCTAGATTAGAAGCTGTTGAAATAGCCCAAAGAAGAGGTAGAAATCTTGAAGATGTTAGTGATGATGAAGTTGAGGAAGAACAGGCGAATGTAGAACCTGCACCTATTATGGATCAAGGTAAAGAAATATTTTTGAAGGATTTGACAAGTTTGAAGTCTACACCACATTTCAATCCTCTTGAGTATGGTGGAAAGCTAGATTCTGATGAATTGGTGGACTGGATCACCGAGATGGAGAAGTATTTTGAGTATGAAAACATTCCTAAAGACAAGAAGGTGAAGATTGCAAGCACAAAGTTGAAAAGTCATGCATCCTTATGGTGGGAACATCTGCAGCTGGATAGGAAGAGGAAAGGAAAAGACAAAATCAAGGTATGGAATAAAATGGTGAATAAGTTGAAAGGAAAGTTCTTACCTTGTGATTATCAGATTAACCTAGTTCAGCAAATGCAAAGTTTGAGGAAGAAGGATAGCTTGGTAAAGGAATATACTGAGGAATTCTATAGATTGGATATCAGATCTGGACATGATGAAGATAATGTGGAAATAATTGGTAGATACCTGAATGGGTTGAGAGTTTCCATCCAAGAGGAAATTAGTATGGTCAAGTTGGAGAACATTGAAGAGGCTTATCAATTTTCTTTGAAGGCTGAGGAGAAATTGAACAAAATACATGAGCAAAGACAAAGAGGTTGAGGTGGTAGATTCTCTAGAGGAAGAGGTAGATCTAATGGTGAAAATGGTAGATTTGAACCAGAAAAGACAAATCTGGACAAAGGCAAGACCGAGTGGAAGGGTGAAAGTTCATCTAGAGGTAGAGGCAGTAACTACCGAGGTGGTTATAATAGAGAAAGTTTCTGAGGAACTTGTTACAATTGTGGAGAAGAAGGACATAGATATTTTGAATGTACATAGGCTAGTAAGAAGACTGGTAATAATAGAAATGCTCTGGTGCAAGAAGAGTCACCGAATGAACCTGAGAAAGAAAATAACTTGATGGTAAGAAGAGCACTATGGAATGAAAGTAGGAAGGAAGATCTGGTAAGGAAAAGTTTGTTCAAGACCGGATGTAGAGTTTCTGATAAATTTTGGAAGGTAATCATTGATAGTGGTAGCTATGAGTGTGAAAATTGTACCTAATCTATAGACACAACACTCAGTAAAACATTAGAGGTTAGCTAAAATCAAAATCATGCAAAATTGAAAACTATCTAACCAAGCGATTTACTGCCTTCTAGTAGGTGCGAGATTGATGTTCTCAGATTGTAATTGAGATCAGTGACCTAGACGACACCTAAATGAAGGATTTGAATGCAAAAGATGGATATGAAATTGAATGCAATTAATCTATATTTTTGATATTTTCTATGCAATAATAATGAAAAACTTGATAAAAATCTATGCTAGTATGGAAATTGATATGCTATGAATGCTATTGAAAATTGATATGCAATGCTAATCTAACAATGATATGAAATATGAATGCAAAAAAAAAGATTGATCTCACAAAGACGTCGATTCGCAAGAGCTTTGATTTCTTCAATTCCAATTCTCCAGCGTGATTGTGCAAAAATATGAGATGAGATTGTGAAGAGCTGAGCCTTGTTTTTATAGAAATCTAGGGGTTTGGAGGTGCATGGATAAAAGCCATAAATCACTCAAATTAACTCATCTTGATTTTTGAGTTATCTGATCATGAAAGATAGTTAATTCTCAAAATCATGCAAAAATAGCTTTTTAACTCAAATTAGAGTTTAGATCATCTTTTTGAACTCCAAAAGGATGTTGAGTTCCAAAAAGTCAATAACTTGCATTGATTTTCTGATTTGGAGTTTAACTGTTTCTTTTGAATATGCATAATAATTAAGAATTAAATAAATAAATAAAGTGATTTATCCTCAACTCAACTGATTTTTGAAATAAAATAATTAATTTATGGGTTAATTAACTATTTTATCAAACTTTTATTAAAAATTATATTATTAAATAATGACAACATGCTTTAATTAATTAAATAAGAATTTAATCAATTAAAGATAGGAACTTTGATTTATTGTCAAAATTAAATAATACAATTAATAATAGATAGAATTAAATTTAATTAAATAATTAAGTGGCAAGATATTAAATCTAATTAATTAAATGTGAAAATATTCAATTAATCAAACTTAGGATAAATGTGATTTATTGCCAAATAATTATAAAATTAAAGATAATTATGATAATTAGGAATATCGCTAGGAATATTCCCCGATGCAGAATTTAAGATAATCAATTAGATTTGATGATATTCAGATGTGCCTTAGGTTAGGACTTTGATGTCGATTTTGTCTGATTTGTTGATGTAGGAGGTTAATGAGCTTATAGCCCATTTTTGGGGTATTACATTTTGCCCCTCTTTGAATTACTGTGCGAAGCACAGTGGTTCAAAGAAAGTCTGTGTTTGATAAAGATATGAAACTGATTCAAAAGATAAACTGATTGAAAGATATTGAGATAGGAGTTGATTGAAAGATATTGAGATAGGAGGTCCTGAATGACCAGAGATAATGTTCACTGTAGTAGCGATGAACCTATGATTGTGAAAAAGTGTCAAAACACCTGATTCTGAACCTTAGGATTGATAAGAAGTGAGTGACCCGTTCTAGACTTGATTGTCTTAGCAGAACTAGCAGGTATCACATCCGAACCCTTCAGTTGTCGGAGAACCAAGGAAAGAACACAATTATCTGATGGTTGCAAAAACTGATACAGTTTACAAGATTAGGAGAATACCAGATTGATATGGATCGATGAATCTGATATGCCCCAAGTGATGATAGATTTGCCTCGAGCGATGAGGACTTTTGATGAATCAGTAACTAGATGTGATTGTTGTCTTGATCACTGATGAAAGATATTGATAGATTTGATCGGTAGAATTTAAGATTTACAAACTTTGAATGATGTGCAATACCATGCCCCCTTCGGGATTAAAATTGAAATCTGACAAGAAAAGTCAGCGTTAATAGTTTAGAAGCATGTTAATTGATTTGAGAAGTGGTTAAACATGTCCGAGAATGCATTCTACATCGTTTGGAGGTCCTGAGGACCAAATTTGACTAGGTTTGACCAGGAGTTGACCATGGTTGACCAAGTTGAAATTTTGATAGTTTGATGAAAGCTAATCAGTTAAGTTGAATACTGGATTTTTGTGATAATTGAAGGTTGATTATGCAAGTAGTGAATAAGATAAATGATCTCAGATTTCAATTTTGATCCTGAAAATGATTCTACTTGCTATTTCATTGGAGGAACCTTCGTGTGAGATTTAGCTCTTGTTAGATTTGAAGAGACAAGTGGAGAATTGTGTAAGCATTCAAGTTCGTTTAGTCATTGTGAGATCATGCAAAGATGAAAAATGCAAAGAAGCATGCAATATGAAATGCAACCTAAGACCTAGGATCTAGTCACTGATCATGTGTCGATTTGTTATCATCATTGAACTTTTAGGTAATCGGATAAATCAATACAATGCCCACTAGCCATGAAACCATAGACATATGAATATCAATTTGTATGCACAAGAATCAATACAACACCCACTAGACAACAACCATGGATATATGAATATTGAATTTATTTTCAGAATGTCGGATTAGATATAAGCATCAAGGCACAAATGCCAGGATGACCTGAATATCATGTCCATTTTGATATAGCAATTTGTAGAAGCATCAAAACATAAACGTCGTGATGACCTGAATACACCTTGCATGACAAACACAACAAATAGTCAAGAGATCATACTAAATCCAATGTGAATTACCCGTAGTGACCCTTTATCGTTCACATCCTTAGGCAAGATCACGTTTCACAGTAGGAGAAAGAATTCACTTAAAAAAGACAATAGTTAGATCAAACTACCTTGAATTTTCTGGGTATCAATGGTCGAGGTACGCATGGCCATCCAATTCAAGATAGAGGCTCTTACAGTCGGACACCATTTCAATCCAGAATTTCCAAAGTTGTTAGATTTTCACATACAAGCAGAAGACAAAGAAAAGATTATGCCCCCAGCAATCACCCTCTAAATCCTGTAAAGGACATCATCGAAGAGCTCGAAGGGACACAATATGAAAAAATCTCAATGCGGATCAGCAAGCATACAAGGAGATAAAAGCATGAAAAGCACAAATTATTTTCAGTTGAGTTTTGATGTTTGATTGTTGTAGATGCAAAATCCTTTCTAGAGACAAGACAGACTGACTGACTCAACTGGAAGCTTCAAAGGACTCTGACTGGATAGGAAATGTCTAAGATACATGGGAGACCATAGGATATGACATTGATTGCCCCCAAATTTGAACATTGATAGGATACAGATGCTTGAGCTGATTGGTGTACAGACTGACTTATTGAAACCAAGATATGCAGAAACAAACCGGGAGATATGTACAAACTAAAGCAAGACTGAAAGCTGGGAAAGACCAAGATTGTGCTGATAGATGGAGCATTTTGGAACAAGTGGTGCCCGTTTACTGAGTTTTCACCATCTTGGCAGAGATTCTATTTTTGCTACCAAGGCGCCTGTTTTCAAGTTTTCACCAAGGCACTTTTTCTTTTTTTTCTTTTTTTTTTGTATTTTTTATTTTTTCAATTTTTTTGTACTTTTGATATTTTTAATTTTTTTTGTGAATCATCAAGGTGCCTATTGCTAGGTTTTCACCAAGATGTTCATTTTTTTTAGGACTTTTTCTGATTTTTAAGATTTTTTTAGGACATTTACCAAGCACTGAATGCCTTAGGCGTAGAATTTCTTCAGATGGAGAACGTTGATTGGTTCTTGGAGTTGTTCTCCTTCAGTCATTGAGAGTTGATAAGCACTAGAGCCAAAAGTAGCAGTGATTACAAAGGGACCCAGCCAATTGGGTTCGAACTTCCCCTTGCGTTCGCGATGGGATTGATTTTTAAGATTTTCTCTCAACACTAGATCACCAACCTGAAATTCTCTATGTCTGACTTTCTTGTTGTAGCCTCTAGACATTCTTTTCTGATACACTCTGAGATGATCATACGCTGCTTGCCTGCGCTCATCTAGTAATTCAAGTTCTTGTAACCTAGACACTCTGTAGTCTTCATCAGTGACAAGTCCATGCATTCTGATTCTGAGTGATGGGATTTCAACCTCAATAGGTAGTACCGCTTCAGACCCATAAACTAAAGCGAAAGGTGTAGCCCCTGTAGGTGTTCTGATACTAGTTCTATAGGCCCAGAGAGCTGGATTGATCATGAGATGCCAGTCTCTTCCTATTTTATTCACTATTCTGTGCAAGATTTTTAAGATATTTTTGTTTGAAGCTTCAGCTTGTCCATTCCCTTGAGGATAGTAGATAGAAGACCAGTGTTGAGTAATTTTGAACTTAGCACATAAGTCATCTAGGTCCTTATTTTTGAATTGTCCCCCATTATCTGTGATTATAGAGTGAGGGATCCCATATCTACAAATGATGTAGTTCAGGATGAACATAGAGATCTGTTTCCCCATTGCTTGTGTTAGAGGAACTACTTCTACCCATTTTGTAAAATAATCTGTAGCTGTGATTATATGGGTATGTCCATTAGAAGAGTACGGATGGATAGCACCTATGAGATCAAATGACCATTGTTGAAAAGGCCATTGTGTAGTAAAGGGAATCAGATCTCTCCCTGGAGCATGAATCAAGTTGCCATGTACTTGACACTGTTGACAGTTTTTAGCAAATTTAATAGCTTCTTTTTCCATTTCAGGCCAATAATACCCAGCCCTAATAAGTTTTTGAGCTAACGTTAAACCGTTCGAGTGTGACCCACATATACCCTCGTGGACTTCCTCTAATGCACGTTGAGACTCTTCTCGTTCTAAACATCTAAGCAGTGTACCATCTAGACCTCGTTTGTACAGATCATTACCAATGATGACATATTGGGATGCGGATCGGATAAGGTTTCATTTCTCAAAATGGTTAAAGGACTCAGGGATGATTTGGTCGTGGAGATAGGAGAATAGATTTTTGTAGCAAGATGAGTCATAACCTACAACAGTGCAGATCATGCGGGTTTCAGGGGAGTCATATGCAGGATAGGATAGGGCTTCCACCAGGAACTCGTAGCGTAGTTCATGTTCGGGCTACTGTAAAAGAGTAGATAATGTCACCATTGCATCAGCAGCCTTATTCTCCGTTCTGGGTATTTGCTCAAATGTGATAGAGATGAAGTATTTCTTTAAATCATCTACCATTCTCTTGTAAGGAATGAGCTTTTCATCTTTGGTTTGGTACACATCATTGACCTGGTGGATGACTAATTGTGAGTCTCCATGGATGTGCATCTCTGTAACTCTCCACTGTATTGCCATTTTCATACCATTGAGTAGTGCCTCATATTCAACAATATTATTTATGCAAGGAAACTTTAATCTGAATGCTTTGGGTATCGAGTATCCTTGAGGAGTGATGAACAATATGCCTGCTCCTGATCCATTCTATGTGTAGGAGCCATCAAAGAATAACCGCCATGTTCTAGAAGAGAGATGCATGATAGAAGAATCAGGAAATTCCATTTGCATGGGTGTATCATCAAACAGTGGTGCTTCAGCTAATTGATCAGCAATGACCTGTCCTTTGATAGCTTTTCTTTCAACATATTTAATGTCAAATTCGCTCAAGAGCATGACCCATTTAGCTAGTCTACCTGTGAGGGCAGCTTTGCTTAGGAGATATTTCAGTGGATCAATTTTAGCTACCAAATGAGTAGTATGAGCTAACATGTAGTGTCTCAGTTTCTGCGATGCAAAGATCACAGCTAGACATGCCTTCTCTATCATTGAGTAGTTCTTCTCATAGGCCACTAAAGTTCTGCTGATATAGTAGATGGCTCTTTCTTTCTTGTTCTCATCATGTTGTGCTAGCAATGCCCCCAGTGATGTATCTATTGCGGAGACATATAATATTAATGGCTTCCCATGAATAGGAGGCATCAATATAGGTGGATTTGATAGATACTTCTTGATATGTTTAAAGTTGTTCTCGCATTCTTCATTCCATGCAAAGGTCACACCTTTATGTAATGTTTTTGTAAAAGGCTGTGAGATGTCCGCTAGCTGTGATATGAATCTTCTGATAGATTGAACTCTACCTTGCAACGTCCTCATTTGACTAATATTTATGGGAGGTTGCATCTCTATTATAGCCTTGACCTTAGCTGGATCAACTTCAATGCCTTTCTCTGAGACGATGTATCCTAGGAGCTTTCCAGAAGTGACTCCAAAAGCACACTTTTTAGGATTTAGTCGAAGACTAAATTTTTCCATTCTGTCAAGGATCATGCTCAAGTCTGTTAGATGTTCAGTTCTAATCATGGATTTTGCCAAGGTATCATCTACGTAATCCTCCATTGTTCTATGCATCATATCATGAAAAATAGATGTCATTGCTCTTTGATATGTAGCTCCAGCATTTTTGAGTCCGAATGGCATAACATTCCAATAGAAAGTTCCCCACGCACATGTGAAAGCTGTTTTCTCTTGATCTTCTAGAGCAATTTTGATTTGGTTGTATCTAGAAAAGCCATCCATTAAGGAATACATTTCATAGCCCGCAGTCATGTCCACTATCATATCAATGTTAGGTAGTGGAAAGTCATCCTTAGGGCATGCTCTGTTCACATCTCTAAAGTCCGTGCACACTCTGATTGAACCATCTGGTTTGGAAATAGGTACGATGTTGGAAATCCACTCAGCATAGTCTATGACATGGATGAATCTAGCTTTTAGTAGTTTTTCTAGTTCTGCTTTGACTAAGAGTGCAACATGAGGATGCATCTTTCTTAATTTTTGTTTGATTGGTTTTACTCCGGGAGCAATGGATAGATGGTGCATAATGAGATTGGGATCCAATCCTGGCATATCTGAATATTTCCATGCAAAGTTGATCTTTTTCTCTGATAAGAAGGTAGTGAAGTTCTGTTTCTCTTCGTCTGATAGAGATTGTGCTACATGTACCAATTGTGGTTCCTCTGTTGTACCCAAATTGATGGATTGAGTTGGCTCAATCAGAACTGGAGATCTATCCTATAAATGACTTGGAAGGACATCAAATATCTCATCCTTAGGCACCTCAGAGAGGTTTTCACCTTCAGATACGTCTTTTCTTTTTACTTTTGTCAGTTCTGAGACTGCCACAAAGTGGTTTTCACCCTCAGAACTCTTTTTCTTTTTCTTTTTACTCTTGTTTTTCTGACTAAGATATTTGATGTCTGACTCAGTCATGCTGACGCTCGGTTCACTGATGGAAGTACTCATAGGCTCAACTACATTGAGGTAGCAGGCAAGGGCATAGTCATTTGGGAAAGTATACATACCATGGTTTGGGTTTGTGGAAGTTTGGTCGATAAGATCAGGGCGTTGGATAGTCAAAGCGGGAAAGGCTTGGGATATGGTGTTCATAGATGTGGATATGTCATCATTGGTCCTAACCTGACGCTCAAGTTCAAAGGTGATATTACAGCTCAAAATGTTCAATTCGTGAATAGGCTCAACATCATCATGGGAGTCCTCTTCAGCCATAGGTGGATTAGACACATTAAGTTCATTGTTTCGCTCTAGACCTACGTCGGGTTGAGATACATATTGGTGAATAACATCTATATATTTCTTTGTTATAAGCTCATCTTCTTCTGGAATGCCACCCCATTCATAGTCATTTGACTCAGCTTCTGATTCAGGATCTCTAGGAAATCTTAAAAAATGTGTGAAATCAGGATGAATACCCCAAGAAGGATTACCCTCAGTCTCTGACTTGAATTCATATTCATGGGAATCAATGTCAGAATAACTACCCCCTTCTTCTTGATCAGTTTGATTGCCTTCGAGATTAGCTGGTTCTTGTGGTGCAACCATCTCTTGCGCTACAGTAGGTTTTTATGTTTCTACTACATTAATTCTTCTGATAGGATCATCTTTATCATCAAGAAGATCTTTGATCTGTTTAGGCAATTTTTCATAGGGGATAAGCTCAGAGCTATCTGAATCATCATCAGAGGGTTCTATTTCTTCTTTCTTAAGAAGGGGTTCTCCTGGTGCAATTTGTTCTATGACATGAGAGCAACCACCTCTGAGATGATAGGGTTTCTTCTTAAACCCTATGCTACCAGTATCTTTTTTGTCTCTACCAATATGTGAAATGGGTGTCACAAGACCCTTTCCCCTGATTCCTAGAGGTCCTTGACCGGAATATCCCATCTTGGCTATCAATTTGTTTCCTAGACCATATGAATTAGAAGGGATTGTAGGTGCTATAGATTCACTAGGTTGAACAATTTTAGATTTAGAATCCTCTTTATATAGCCATGCAAGCACAGCTTCATCTTCTTCAAATTCTTGTTTGGATACTTGCTCCGCCACAAAATTTCTTTTGTATGCTTCCATAGGTTCTTTAGGTTCTGATTTAGATGGCTTCAAAGATTGTCCATATGACTTGGGCAAGATAGGGAGAGATGTCAGAGACAAGACTGGCTCTATAGTGTATTCTCCCATCCCATTTTCTTTGATATTGATCTCTTTAGCAATGTCGTCCATCTTAGATGTGGAAGCAACATTTAGCTGCTTGATGGAAGATTCTCTATTATTGGGAACAAGCTTATCGACACTTTCCTTCAATGTATTGCAAGTTGTACTCAAATTTGCTGGGATAGTAACCTCCACTCCTTCATAGGGAAATTTCAAGCATTGATGGTACGTAGAAGGAATAGCTTGCATTTCATGTATCCAGGGTCTCCCGAGAAGGATGTTGTAAGCCAATGGTAGATCAAGCACCTGACATGTGGTATCTTTGATGACCGGACCCACTCGGATGGGTAAGACAATAGTGCCTTTAGAAGCTCTTTCTTGTTCATCATAGGCTTTTATGGTGATCTTCTTTCGAGGATCAATAGCCATCTCTGAGAATCCCAACTGTGTGATTAAGTTGTAAGAACAAATGTTGAGGCCTGCGCCCCCATCTATCAACACACGTTTGACTCGACGGTTCTGGATCAAGACTTCTATGTGCAAGGGTTGATTATGTGGGTGACTTAGGGAGTTGTCATCCTCTTCTAAAAAGGAGATATATTGTGGAGACGTTAGATGACCAACCATAGTCTGGAACCTGTCTAGATCTAGATCATCAGGAACATTAGAGCTGAGCAAAGCCTTGTCTAGGATATCTCTGTGAGCTGGAGATATTTGAAGTAACTCAAACATGGAGATTTTGGCATTGGTATGCTGGAGTTGTTGGATGATGCTGTAAGATGTAGGTCTTGTATCCTTGGGATTGGAAGATTTCGAGGCAACCTTCTGTCTAGAAGCAGACGTGAGATTGAAAGGTATCTTAGGGACATTAGATGAACTTGGTGTTTGTCCTTTCAAATGAGTCTGAGCTTGTGATCTGGTAACCGCATTAGCTAAGGAATGATTTCTATCCCTTCGTACAATTGTGATGACATTGCAGCTCTCAGAGATACATGGTTCAACCATATTGATGACAGCATCATTTCCAGGGTAGGCATAGTTGACTTTTGCCCCCATGTTAGGCTGGGAAGTGGAAACTCCTTTGCCATGTTGTGGAAACGGTTCTGTAAATGCTGTGTGATCATTATTGCTGGTAGGATTATCGATCGTGATGTCCCCTTGATCTATCAAGTCTTGAATGGTATGCTTCAAGTGGAAGCATCCATTAGTTCTGTGGCCTTTAGTCCGATGGAAAGCATAGTATTCATTATCTTTCCACTAATATGGTTTTGGATCCGAATCAGGTTTTCGGATTGGTGGTAGAGGAAGAAACTCTGATGATGGCCATAATGAACCAGCTGCACGCTATGTAGGTCAAAATGAATAAAATTGAGAAAGAGAAGGAACCCAAGGAATTCTCCATGGAGGCCCTTTGTCCTTTCCCTTTTGACAAAGACTTGTATATGCCTCCATTCCCAAAAAGAGTGGAGATACCAAAGTATGACAAATATGACGGACACTCTGATCCTCAAGATCATGTCAGAGAGTTCTATACGCAATCCATGGAATTCATGCATGAACCGACTTATCTGATGCATCTTTTTCCTAGATCCTTGGGAGGAGCCTCCATTTAGTGGTTTTCAAGATTACCTTCTACGATCAAAACTTTTGAGGAATTGATTAAATTATTTTATCAACAATATTCCTACAATATTCAAGATCCAATTACCATGATCGATATCTGTAACCTCAAGCAATATCTAGGGGAATCATTCCTAACTTTTCTCAAGAGGTGGCGAAAGAAGTTTTCTCTATATGCTAGACCAATTCCCGAAATGGAGAAACTTGAAATCTTTATCAATAACCTTGTCCCAGAGCTCAACTATCCATTACAAATGCAAGATCATGTATCTTTTGATAAAATGGTGGATAATGCAATCAAGATTGAGAAAGTACTTGTCAAGAAAGGAGAAATCACACTTCAAAAGGACAAGTCTGAATCTGGATCTAGCTCAAAAGATAAAAACAAGAGCTGGAATAGAAACAAAGGTATCATCTCTGATGGTGTTGTTGACACTATCCGCACCCCATCAAAGGCACCGGCCTACAATCTCACCCTTGCCACTAAAGCCATTGAAGCTTCAGAGAAAAAATCTGTTGAACCATCTCCAAAGAAGCCATTCAAACGATGGGATAATAAATGAAAGTTTACTCCCCTGGGAGAATCTTTGGAATCTACCCTGAGAACCCTGATAGCTGATAACATGATCTGCGTGATGATATCTTCGACATTGAAGTGAGGAGGAAGTTTAGCTCCTTCCTAGGCTAATTGCCAAAAGTATGCCTCTCTATCCATTTTCAAGAAATGCCTCATCATTCTTTTGAATTCATCGTCATTCTGACACCGATGGATTTCAGAGGGTGTAGGGTCTTGGTCAGCATTATGTTGAGAATGGTGTCCCTGGGATCCTCCTCCTAGAGAACCGTGGTTTGTCCCTGCTTGAGACATGCTAGGAGTTTTTGGGCTCCCTGGAATAGATTGAGGAGGAGTTTGCTGATTACCTCTGTGAGTTGATAGAGGAGGTATGTAACTAGTTTTCAGTCGAAAGTTACCGAGACCGTCATCTTCATAGATACCTGACTTGATGAGTTGTTCAAGAGTTGGACCCAGGGTATTGGTCAAAAGTAAGTTCTGAGATGTTTCTTCTGATTTCTTGTGTGAAGAAGCTCTAGTCTCCACCATTAACTTTGAATGAAATAGAAGAGAAGGACGAAGACAACTGAAGAACAATTTGATTCGAGAAAATTGGATGACGTAACCTTGTCAAGATTATGATAGTTTTGAAGATCTGATGAGATGTGGGTGAAGGAAACTGTGCCCTGGATGTATGGGATAGATCGCCCAAAAGATAGCGGACACGAGTTCTCAACACTTAGTCTATTTTTGAAGATTGATTGAAGATTGATGGTTATGACAAGGTTTTGACACGAGATAAAAAGGACTCAAATTGATCAAACAGAAGACTAGATCAGATTCAAAAGATCAAACTTAGAAAATGGTAGAATGCTCAATAGCTACTGCTTTGTTCCTGACACAATGATATTTTTGATAGATTCTGGAACTAGGCTGGAAACATTGGATATCTTGCAATTTGACAATTTCTGACAACTCTCTCAAATTTTTCCAAATGACACTCTGCAGACTCATACAACATTGGGTAGTCTATGAAACGACAGTTGCTAAACTCGTACGACAGTTGGGTAGCAATGAAATGATAGTTGACAAAACTCGTATGACACTGGGTTCTCAATCATACGACATATGGGCAATACTAAAATGACATTTGACAAAAGTCGTACGACTTTTGACTTCTTGAAATGACTTTTGACTCCAGAAAGAATTTTACGTCAATTTTTGCAAAATTTAAGGTTTTCAGTTCTGGATTGTTTGCAAATTGTGCTGTCCAGATTTTGAAGGTTATACCAGATTTGATCATTTTTTTAAAAGCCAAGTAGATAAACAAGCACGTAGAATAGCAAGCAAGTGATTCCAAGCATGTTTGAAAATAATGAACAAGGGCAAAAGCAACCTTGCACATGAACAATCAAGTGACCAAATTGTGCTAATCCTTGAGAGTACTAATTGTGTATGTTCTGAAAAGTTTTGCAATAACACACATATACCTGAAAGTGAAAAATTGGCCTCTCTAGGGTTTTTAGTAATGGTTTGACTCTGCAACTTTTATGATTCAAAGGGGTGAACTCCAATCCCGGCGCACCAGGGTTTTGACACAGTCTGAGAACTTAATCTTCAAGAGCTGCTAGGGAGATCTGACAACCCAACAATGAACCATACCCGTGGAGATTTCTTCCACAAGGACATTTATATAGCGGCTGTCACTACCACGGTGAAAATGGCTATGACCGCTTGAGGTTCCGTCAATGCAGTTTGCCCTGTGAAGGGATTGTCTGCTACGGTTAACCCTCTCTAAAGATGACTCACAGATTTATACCACAAGGGGACTTGGCTCCAGATTCAAGGTTTTGACACCTCTTCACTTTTAACCCAAACAAAGCAAGCAGATTAATCTGACATGCTAAGACAAAGTTTTGTTCCACCAAGGTCTATGATATCAACTCCATGTGATCTATCAACCTCTCCGGGGAGAGAATGTATCAATCAATATGAGAAGATGCACTAACCAATTTTGATTCACCAAAGCTCGTGATATCAACCCCACGTGATCTATCAACCTCTCCAAAGAGAGAATGTGTCGATCAATAAGAGAAGATGCACTAACCAAGTTGAATGTGAAATGCACTAAGTATCCTCCCTACCTACAAGGATTCTATCGTCAAGAAGGATTTCACTGGGAATCCAATCTCTCAAGAATCATGAATAGTGTTCATAGGGCCTAATGACTATGTGAGCACAGATATATGTTCAGAAAGTAAATCTACCAAAAGCATCCAAAAAGTAGAAAGAGGAACACTTAACGCTTAAAGCGAATATGAGATGAGTCCACAAAGTGGAACACTTAACACCTCACACAAGCTAAAAATGAGTCCCCAACTTAGAAAACAAGTGAGTTCCTAAAAACACAAAAGGGTTGCCAAGTGGAACACTTAACTTTTCTGTCCTGTTGACCCCTCCCCTTTATGGCGCTGAGATTGCAACCACGGGGCAGAAATGAGGGGCCGGTGGATTAGCGAGTCCAATAACCCAAGATAGCAATCAAGATCAATCACAAGTATTCTAAGACTACTTAATGAATCCTTAAGGGATCACAACCTAGTATCAAATTATGCAAGTGTGTAAAATGAAAGCATGAGAAGACGCACACAAGCTAGACACATGAGAGATTTATTTTAAGCCCAAATCAAAATGTTATTAGATGAAGGAGAATACCTGGCACAATGCGCTTAGTAGATTTTACCTGATTTTTAGCAATTCTTGCACTTTTCCCAATCAAAACCAACAGAGAGCAATCAAAAATAGAGAATTTCAATTGTCAAAATTAGTAGTCAGCCGAAATATAAAAATCAAATCTGATACTCTGCTGTGAAAAAAATGAAATGATAGTAAAAAATTGGTACGAAAACTCGTACGACAGTGGATATGCTCTCAGACGATAGTCCAGAAACTCGTACGACACTGGGTATGCTACCATACGACAGTTGAGCTCCCAAACGACAGTGGGTTTGTGATGAAATGAGCCTCGATCCGATAGACTATCATACGACAGTGGGTCCAGTATCATACGACATTGGGTATGCTCTCATACAACATTTGTCAGAAACTCGTATGACAGATGTACGGACAAAAATTAAAAATCACAGTTTTGCACAGATCCCGAGGAGAAAAAGACAAAAATTGATAGAATTGAATTGGAAACCTGTTTCAGGGCCCCACGGTGGGCGCCAGAAATGTGTGTGTGAAAATTGTACCTGATCTATAGACACAACACTCAGTAAAACATTAGAGGTTAGCTAAAATCAAAATCGTGCAAAATTGAAAACTATCTAACCAAGCGATTTACTGCCTTCTAGTAGGTGCGAGATTGATGTTCTCAGATTGTAATTGAGATCAGTGACCTAGACGACACCTAAATGAAGGATTTGAATGCAAAAGATGGATATGAAATTGAATGCAATTAATCTATATTTTTGATATTTTCTATGCAATAATAATGAAAAACTTGATAAAAATCTATGCTAGTATGGAAATTGATATGCTATGAATGCTATTGAAAATTGATATGCAATGCTAATCTAACAATGATATGAAATATGAATGCAAAAAAAAAGATTGATCTCACAAAGACGTCGATTCGCAAGAGCTTTGATTTCTTCAATTCCAATTCTCCAGCGTGATTGTGCAAAAATATGAGATGAGATTGTGAAGAGCTGAGCCTTGTTTTTATAGAAATCTAGGGGTTTGGAGGTGCATGGATAAAAGCCATAAATCACTCAAATTAACTCATCTTGATTTTTGAGTTATCTGATCATGAAAGATAGTTAATTCTCAAAATCATGCAAAAACATGCAAAAATAGTTTTTTAACTCAAATTAGAGTTTAGATCATCTTTTTGAACTCCAAAAGGATGTTGAGTTCCAAAAAGTCAATAACTTGCATTGATTTTCTAATTTGGAGTTTAACTGTTTCTTTTGAATATGCATAATAATTAAGAATTAAATAAATAAATAAAGTGATTTATCCTCAACTCAACTGATTTTTGAAATAAAATAATTAATTTATGGGTTAATTAACTATTTTATCAAACTTTTATTAAAAATTATATTATTAAATAATGACAACATGCTTTAATTAATTAAATAAGAATTTAATCAATTAAAGATAGGAACTTTGATTTATTATCAAAATTAAATAATACAATTAATAATAGATAGAATTAAATTTAATTAAACAATTAAGTGGCAAGATATTAAATCTAATTAATTAAATGTGAAAATATTCAATTAATCAAACTTAGGATAAATGTGATTTATTGCCAAATAATTATAAAATTAAAGATAATTATGATAATTAGGAATATCGCTAGGAATATTCCCCGATGCAGAATTTAAGATAATCAATTAGATTTGATGATATTCAGATGTGCCTTAGGTTAGGACTTTGATGTCGATTTTGTCTGATTTGTTGATGTAGGAGGTTAATGAACTTATAGCCCATTTTTGGGGTATTACAGTAGCTCAGAGAATCTAGCATCTGAAGAAATGGTCACAAAATTGCAGTTGGAAAGGTTGGTACATCCGAAGCCCTATCAGATTTCATAGATCAAAGATGAGCATAAACTCCTGGTAAGTGAACAATGTTATGTAAATTTGAAGATTGGAAAGTACTATGATAAGGTGTTATGTGATATCATGCCTATGGATTGTTGTCATATTTTTTTGGGTAGACCTTGGCAATATGATAGACATGCTATATATAATGGAATATTGCATAAGTATACTATTGTGGCTGATGGAAAGAAACAAATATTTTTACCATTGATGGAAGAACCTATTAGTAATGTTTGCACATCTGTGAAAGTTTGTTTGATGGAGGAAAGAAAGTTTGTTAACTCTTTGAAGAAGAATGATGTATGTTTTGCTGTGATTCCTAACAAACCAAGTAAGAAAATAGAGGATAATGTCCCTGAGGATATTGATAAGTTACTCACCGAGTACAATGATATCATTTCTGATAATGTACCTAATGGTTTGCCACTGAAAAGAAGCATTGATCATTGTATGGATCTAATCCCTAGAGCTAGTGTACCAAACAAGGAACCTCATCGGTTGACACCTACCGAGAATCAAGAATTGAACCAACATATTCAAGAGTTGCTAGAGAAAGGTTTGGTTAGAGAAAGTTTGAGTCCTTGTGTAGTACCTGATGTATTGGCACCTAAGAAGAATGGAGAATGGAGAATGTGTACCGATTCCAGAGCAATCAATAAGATAACAGTGAAGTATAGGTTTCCTATACTGAGAATGGATGATATAATGGACAGTTTGACTGGAGCAAAGTATTTCACAAAGATTGATTTGAAAAATGGGTATCATCATATCAGAATCAAAGAAGGTGATGAATGGAAGACTGCTTTCAAGACAAAAGAAGGTTTGTATGAGTGGTTGGTTATGCCTTTTGGTTTAACTAATGCACTGAGTACTTTTATGAGGCTGATGAATGAAGTTTTGAAGAAATTCTTGGGTAAGTTTGTGATTGTATATCTTGATGACATTCTGATATTTAATAAGACTAGAGAAGAACATTTTTTGCATGTTAGACAAGTTTTGCAGAGATTGAAAGAGGAAAAGTTGCTGATAAATCTGAAAAAGTGTTCATTCATGAAAGAGGAGATTGTGTATTTTGGATTTGTTATTTCAGATGATGGTTTGAAGATGGATCCTGAAAAGGTTGAAGCTATTTTGAATTGGCCTACACCTTTGAATGCTAGTGAGTTAAGATCATTTCATGGTTTGGCAAATTTTTACCAAAAGTTCATAAGGAATTTCAGTTCAATTTGTAATGCTATGACTGAAACTATGAGAGGAGACAAAAGAGAATTCAAGTGGACACATGGAGCTGACAAAAGTTTTGAGACTCTGAAGTAGAAGGTTGCTAAATTACCTGTTTTGGCATTACCTGATTTTAGTAAAGTATTTCGAGTGGAATGTGATGCAAGTGGAAGTGCAATTGGAGCTGTGTTGAGTCAAGAAGGTAAACTTGTTGCTTCCTTTAGTGAAAATTTGAATGATGCTAGAAGGAAATATTCTTTGTACATGATTAAGAATTCTATGCTATTGTTCAAGCACTGAAGAAATTGAGACATTATTTGATACTGAGTGAATTTGTGTTGTATACTGATCATAAGGCTTTACAATATTTGGGTAGTCAGAATAAGTTGAATCAGAGACATATGAAATGGGTTGAGTATTTGCAGAGTTATACATTTGTGATAAAGCATAAGAGTGGAGTCACTAATCGAGTTGCTGATGCATTGAGTAGAAGAAGATCTTTGATGATCAAGATGAAAATTGAAGTTCTTGGTTCTGATGAGATGAGAGATTCTTATGAGTTTAACCCTAATTTTTCTGAGCCATGGAGAAAGTGCAGAGCACCTATTCAAGATCAACAAGACACTAAATGGGATGAATATTTTATTTAGGAGGGTATGTTGTTTAAAGGTATTCAGTTGTGTATACTGAGAGGAATAATGAGAACTAATTCAATAAAGGAGAAGCATAGTAGTGGTTTGGCTGGACATTTTGGTATTAATAAAACATGGAATTTGCTTAAGGAGAAGAACTTTTGGCCATAGTTGTATAAAGATATTTAGAAATTTGTGAAAAGTTGTGGAATTTGTCAAGTTGCAAAAGGAGTAAGTCAGAATACTGGATTGTATGTACTGATTTTTGTTCATGAGAAACCTTGGATTGACATCAGTATGGATTTTGTTCTTGGCTTACCGAAGACAGTAAGAGGTAATGATTCTATATTTTTTGTTGTGGATAGATTTTCTAAAATGGAACATTTTATACCTTGTAGAAAAACATCATATGTAGTACATATAGCAGATCTTTTCTTTACAAAAATTGTCAGATTGCATGGATTACCGAGGACTATAATCTCTGATAGAGATAGTAAATTTGTTAGATACTTTTGGAAAACCCTTTGAAATAAATTTGGCACTGAGTTGAAATATAGTTCTACATTTCACCCCCAAACTGATGGACAGACTGAAGTTGTGAGTAGAAGTTTGGGAAATCTTTTGAGATGTTTAGTTGGAGACACACCGAGTAATTGGGATTCTATGTTGGCACAAGCAGAGTTTACATACAATAATTCAATGAATAGGAGTACTGGAAAGACACCATTTGAGATTGTGAATGGCACACAACCGAGAGGTATATCTGATTTGAGAGACATTGCTGATGAGAATAAGAAAAGTGTTGAAGGAGTAGAATTTGCTGAATACATGAAGACATTGCATGAAGATGTGAAGCTGAAGCTGGAAGACAGTAATCAAAAATACAAAGATAGAGCTGATAGATCAAGGAGACATAAAAATTTCGATGTTGGTGATGAAATAATGGTTCATTTGAAGAAAGGCTGATTTCCTGTTGGAACATATGGGAAGCTAAAGATGAAGAATTTTGGACCTTGTAAGATTTTGAAGAAATTTTACAATGGAAATGCATATGAGATTGAGTTACCCGATGACATGGACATATCACCGATTTTCAACATCACTGATTTGTATGAGTACCATGAACCTGATGAAGAAGTGATAGTACTGATAGAATATCCTAAGAAGCAGAATGAAGAAATTGAATAGATTTTGAAGGAAAGAGTTGGCAAGAGTACAAGAGGAAAATAATATATGGAATAACTGGTAAAGTGGAAGAATAGATCGATGGAAGATAGTTCATGAATTTCACATTCTAAGTTGGATGTAGCTCAGACCAGACCTACCAAATGATTTGGAGAATCATTTCAAAATAACCCCAGGTGTCTGATGCAGGAGCATCTCGGGTCCTTGGCAATCCTGTGTCACCAAAAACAATTTGGAGTTTGTCTGTGTTGCTTGGTTCCTACTTTGACCGAGTTGGTCAGTTTCCTTTGGTTATCGAGTATGGTTGGTTATCTCCTGGGTGGTTGGTTATCTCCTGGGTGGTCGGTTATTTCACTGGCGCTCGGCATTACTTGTCTACTACTTGGTTATCTTGCTCACCGACGGGTTTAGTTTTAGTTTCTATTGTGGCCGACTTATGCATTTATATTGGATCACAGATTTAATGTTGGAATCCATCATTGGGAAACATTTGGTCCTAGATTTGACCGTTCCTTCCATTGATTGTGGATATGAAGGCCGACTTAGTTTGGTAGAATCTTGTATAAATGTAGTTGTTTGGTTGTAGTTGAAAGATAGTTTTTAGGGATAGGAGTTTGGTAGAAGATAGAATTAGAGATTTTGATAGATCCTCGCATGTTTGAGGACTTCTGAAATCATTGTAATATCTAGCCCTAATCGGGAAGGCCTTACAACTTGGCATGTATCATTCTATTTGATGAAAGTATATGAAAGCTTCTGCATTCTCTCTCTCATTGTTGAGTTTGTTTGCTTCAGCATGTGTTGAGCAAGCTTGGATCATTAGGGTGTGCCATTGTTTGGCCACTCTTGCTCCTTGCCTTGAGTCAACATCCAACCCTATCTCTTAGCTACAACACCTCTTATGTTCTTCACTTGCATCTTATTTATGTCTTCATTGGAAGGCTGATATAGGATACATGGTATGATTTTTCTTTAAAGGATACTAGCTCAATAGAAGAGCACCTGCTTTAGAAGTAGGATGGTGGTGGGTTGATTCCATTGTGCCAAAATATGAATAAATTAATGACCACTTAACAACAATCAATGACTAAATCAATGACCAAATCAATGACTAAATAAATGACAAAAATAATTGTCATAAATTTGGTCACATTATAAATGACCCACAATAAGCTACTAATGGTCACGTGACCAAGATTAGTCATTTATATGCAATTTTTAGTAGTTTATTTAGTCATATATTATTATTTTTGTGCTATTGGTATGTAGATTCATCAATAAGCCCTAATTATGATATTTTTAGTTACATCCACACAACTCTCAAAGTAGCTCAGTGCTTGGATCAATTTAAATGTACATATATTTAGACCTGGTCCTCCATCTATCAAAACTTGCCCGATCTTGTGGAGGTGGACGAAGACTTCTAAATGTAGGGGATCATTATGGAATGGTTTATGTGCTAGTAGATCCTTCTTAGTGAAAGAAACATTGTGTGGGGTAGATAAGTATCCAACCATGGCTTGGAATTTGTCGATGTCTATGTCTTTTGGGACATATGATTGCGGTAGGGATTTATCTAAAACTACTTTATGGGTTGGTGAAATGCGGAGAAGTTCAAAGATGGAGATTTGGGTCAAGGTCTTTTTTAGATGGTCTAATAGTTGGTTATACTGGCCCAGTGGAGGAGTGAATGACTTGGAGGGTATTGAAGGTTTTTACAAGCACCTTGTACTGTGATTTTGGAACAAGTGGCAACAACAACATTATCTCGGCCTCATAAAATTATGGTATTGATGGTCAAATTGGGGTCTATCTTGACATAGGTAAGGTTAGCATTGTTATCTTGTTTTGATATCAAGGCCTTTCCTTTGCCATGATCCATCAATGACTTTTGAAAGATACAGTGATCTTGGTCTGTAGAGAAAGAATTGTTGGAAACTTTGATTTCACCACGTTAGATGAAATCTTGGACAATATTCTTCATCTAAAAAATAGTTGGTCATTTTATGTCCTTTGGTTATGTGGTAATTATAGAAGTTGTTGTCATCCGACCAAGCTAGTTTAAAGGGACCTAGTTCATATAATTTGATTTCAAGTAGATTAATTGAATGGGACTATACAAGTTTCTTTAGGATTTTCTCAAGAGGTTCTACAAGAGGAGTATAGTTCCAATGTGGATTTTTCCGTCTTCTAGAACTTTGGTTGTTGTTTGTCCAGTTTGATGGGGGGATTCTCCCTAGGAGTAGTTGTATTGGAATTTTGGACGTTTGGATGTTTTGGACATTTGTTGATGCTTGGATACATGGGATTGGCTGTGCTACTTTAGCATCAACAACATTGTCATTTGTGAAATTCTTGTTCTTAGAATAATACTTGGATTTATCATACGATGTTGTGGTACTGGTCTCTTTTTTTATTACTCCTTTAAGGTGAGGGATATTTCTGCATTTATCCCTTTGCTCGGCTAGTTCTTTGAATGACTCAATGTGCTGGAATTTTAGTTCAAACATCATATCCAATTGATAATTTTTAATAAACATAATGTGGATATTTTCCTTTATGTGTATGTGAAAGGATGCCCCGGAGGAAACGTTCCTCCAATGTTGTAGAAATGAGGCAAAAATTTCACCACTTTTCTACTTGGTAGTGTAGAGATCCATCAATTTTATTTTGATGACAATGTTATGTGAATAATGGAATATGAATATTTCAACAAGTTAATTCCATGATCTTATCCCTAGAGGGAGTCTAGGAAACCAATCCATGATTGGCCCACTAAGACTATGTGGGAATAATCTCATAAGATATGTGTTATTAAGGACTACTCATATACATGTCATAAAGAATTTCAAGATATGGTCACAAGGATCACTCTTTTCCTTGTACCTATCAAATTTAGGCATTTCAAAATTATGTATAAAAGGTGGCATGTATAGTATTTCATCAAATGGATAAGGACTAAGATTTTCTTATGTGTATGACTCTTTAGGTGCCATTGTTTGTAGATTTGTGATTTTTTTATTGGAGGGTTTGAACTTGTTGAGAAAGGACTTCAGTGGGTGTTAATGTGTTTAGCACTACATTAGGATCAGCAAATGGGTTCCCACTATTATAGGATGGTTCCTAATTATATGGGGGTTTGTACCCCATAGTTGTATGTGTTGAAGGTACATAGGACTTTGGGACATACTAGGATGGTATTGAATAAGTGGAAGTGTTGGACCCATTTGTCACGTATTATCTTAGAAGCCTGGAAAGAATCCATGGATGGTTAGGGTTGACATGAGGTTGTTGTGGAGGTGCCCCTTGAACGATTATGGGTTTTCCTTGATTGGATGGGACACTTGGTTGAAGACCACTAGGATTTGGACCTTGGGGAGTTGTATTAGAGGAACTTGCTACCATTGTTTGGGAACTAGTTTCTAGATGGGTTTGTGACAATATAGAAGGTGCATCTATGGTAATGGGTGCACTAGATATGAGTGGATTTTTGGTTAATAGAGGGTTATTGTACTAGATCCCAAGTGTAGTGGAAGATGTGGTGACTTGGGTAGAATTATGAGTGGTGCTCCTAGATGGTAAGGTAGATGAAATATGGGATGATATTGTCAGGATGACTCACAATGTCACTATTGGAGTGTCTTCTACTAAGGTTGATGTATCAAATCCAATGAGTAATTTAGCACCATTATGTGCAAGTAAATGAAAATATTGGTTTAGGTTTGATGACAGAAAGGCATTGATGATAGTCATGATCCTAGGTTCTTGTAAAGCATTATCAACATCTTCTTGTGTACATGCTACTCTAACTATTTTATTCAAGAACTCATCTCCTGGTAGAGGAATGGGAGGTAGTTGCAGAATGATGACCATTGATTTGTGTTGGTGTTGCACTAACTTAGGTGCATTAAAATATAGTCTTAGGGTCCTCGGGATATTGAATTCAATATCAATGATGGTATTATACATGGGGTCCTTATTGTGGTCCATTTTATCTTTACCTTTCTTTGATCATGTGAATGACATATGCAAGAATGTAATCTAAGCCTAAGCTATATGCAAGATGACTATGACTACTATGTTAGGACTCTAATTTTTTTGGGATTTTTGCAAATTTAGGGAAATAAATACAAACTTAGAAACTAAGGTATGAATGAAAATAGAATGGTGTATAAGGTGAAAACAAAGTATCCTAAGAGAAAATTTAGAAATTTTGGAGGCAAACCTTCCTAGGAAAGACTCAAATGACATTGGGAACTATCTTGACTTCAATTTTGGAAAAAATAAAATGACAATTCTGACAAGGTTTCTATGAATAAGAAAAATACTGACAATAATTAAAAGTGCCTAAGACAAGGCAAAGGGATAAAATGATAACTAAATTCCAAGAAAGTCAAGATAATGCTCAATACTACTATAGGGATACCCTTAAAAGATGTACTTTCTATTTGAAAAATGACTCTAGAAAGTGTAATACTTGACCCTATGGATATGGAAGCTATATTTTTGGATATTTTTGGTTTTTTGGATCTAGAATAAGGACTATGAAATATGTAAATGACTAGGAAAATTTCTAAATTCTAAATGTAAGAATGTCACTAAAATGTAAAGTATGACCTTATAACATGCAAGGCTAGAGACTAGTATGCTAATCATAGAAATTTTGGGGCAAAGACGAATGGTATGTCTTGGACCCATTTTGATAGTGTTTCTTTGTGTAGGACACTATTTTGGACTAATTTCTGATGATGTTCAAACACAAAAATCACACATGCGGAGTATGGATATAAGACAAATCTAACTAAAAGAATTGTTCTGTGTATATTTGGTGACTTTTTCAAGTCACAAGTTTCCACATAGTCTCATAAAAAAATAGATACAAGCAATACTAACCTAAGGTCAAAATGGATTCATTGAAATATTTTAGGTCCATTTTTTGTAGCCCGTCATCTCACACAACCATGTCACTCTACTAGAATATGAGAGTCCTCTTGTGGGTGCCCATATTTTTGCCTTTTGCTAGGTATTATTTTTGTGTCAAAGAATATTTCTCTTCAAATAACACAATACCCTAGGACACATATGAGGGGATCTTGGGGGGAGATTCTTCCCTCCCCTCTCACTAAAATAAGACAATGTTTGGAGGTGAATCAAGTGATCTCTATTTTAATAGGTTTTTAATTAGGCCTGTGGCATCTACCCAATCAGTTTGTATAGAATTAAGACACTTAAGTCTCTAATGGACCACATTGGATCCTTAGGCACATAGGCTTGATCTGATCTATCATCCACTCTTCTACTCAAGTTTTTTAAATTGAGGCAATTTTGGGGTTTACCCCATGTCTCATTTATATACCACCCAATAGGATTTTCCGGTTTGAGGTCATCCTCTAGTGGTGATCACTTCCCCTAGGCAAGCCTCTCTAAAAAGCGTTTTAAGCTAACAAATTATGCAAAAAGAACCAATAACTCAAGATACATGGTTAATCAAATTAAAATCATAAATTAGATGTTGACTAATCTAGGAATCATCCATACAAGCACACGAGTTCATTATTAGAGCACTAAACCAAGTTAGGATTACTTGTTCAATTTTAATGCACCAAACCCAAATGTATATTGCTTTGTCCAATTTTAAGGCACCAAATTTGAAGTGATGATTGCTTGTTCAATTCTTAACCCACGTCCATTTTAAACACCAAAGAAAAATGTGATTTTGTGTTGTGTATCCATACAAGGTTCTTTTTAGGTGCACTAAAAATGAAAGTGAGTAAATTTTGATTAAAATGATTAATTGATGCTTCCAAGCCACAATTTGAAAATTAAATGTTAGTATTGAAATCCTAGATGTAGCATTTAATTCTCATAATCCATAAGTGCACTTGCATCAAAATAAAGAAAACCAAATTTATCAGTGATTTTGTTTACCTTGTCCAAGTAAATGTTGAAGAGTCATTTGTATCCAATGCATGCTTCCATTTGTGCTATTTTTGTTTTGCAAGTTGGTCCTTGATTTTGTTTGATTTCTCTTTTTCTTTTCCTTAGTTTTATTAGTTCTTACACTTTAATTTTTCCCTACATCTTACAACTTGATTATAATATTTCATCAAGCACTTACAATGCTTCAACAAAGTAGATGCAATGCTTTAGAGTACATATGCAACACTATAAATGGAATTACAATATTTTTGAAATTAATCACAGTGCTCCAGAGAACAATTGTGGCATAAAAAAGTAGAGTTTTGTTTCTTGAATAAGCTACCTACGTCAAATGAAAACATAGAGATAGAGCAATAGCAAAATTTGAATTGTAAAAACTACAAGGTCAATATTGAAAAAATTGACATGAATAAGATATACCACAGAAGGATAACCATGATGTAGGAGCATCTTCAGTTTATGGCAATCCTAGATCAACCAAAATATGTTGGAGTTTGTTTGGCTACTCAGTAGCTTGTTTTGTTTTCTCGGTAACCTCTTTTGGGTTCTCGATGAAGTATTCTTGTTGGTCACTAGTGAGCTCGATTACCATTTTATTATTTCCTTTACCGAGTTGGTTCAGTCTGTTCGATGTTGCTTGGTTCCTGAGTTCACCGACTGATGGAATTTAATTATTTGATGCTGGCCAACATGTGCAGTTAATTTTGGTCATGATATTAATGTTGTGATCACTCATTGGGAAATGTGTGGACCTAAATCTGGGCCGTTTCTTTTTCTAATGTTGGATCTAAGGATCTCTTGAGCTAACTTGTTTGGTGACCTCTTGTATAAATAAGTAGAGATGTTCTAGGATTAAACAATCAGTAAAGAGAGATTGAATGAGAAGTCTTGGATCCTTGCATGTATGAGGACTGTTCTGTAATTGAATTTCATTGTATTGGTCATAACCGGTAAGGCCTTACAACCCGACATGTATGAAGTTTGAATGAGTCAATAAAATATATTTGCATTCTTTCTCTCCCTCTCTATGTTGTTGCTTCCAAGTTGTTAATCTGCAAGTAGGATTGGTCTTGGGAGTGCCTTAGGCCCCAATCCCATCCTCTCTTGCGTCAAACCATATGTTAGAGAAAATAATGTCATAATAAAAAGATAAAATAAACTAGAGAAAGTGATTAATAATAGTAAACATGCAGAAAAAAGCAAGCAAGTACGATGCATGAAGGTTCCATATATGATGAATTAACCCACTAGATGCATCAATTTAGGTATATGATAGTGATAATAGAGACTAGGAATGTGTTGATTCAGTTATAAGTTTGAATTGTTACACTGTATAACTTGTAGCAAATAAATGTAAAAAGTGTGTTGAATCGATCTGTAGGTTACCTCAAAAGAAACCCATATCTATGTAGAGACAAACAAATCAAGAATTTAGAAGCATAGTACTTCACATCGAGTTCACCATATAATTTTGAATCAGGGGTATATTTCAAATTTGGAACCTACAATTACAACACAAATATAACCACAAATATGTGTTAAATCACAATTCCCAATATCAAAAGAGAAAGAAAGACAATAAAATGCATAAACAATAATAAATGAAACCAATTAAATTGAATTAAAATGCAAACCAATTTAGTCCTCCTTTTTCTCCTTCTTGATGCAATGTAGGCTCTTAGATTAAGCTTAATTAGACAACATACGAATTCAAAGCATGTATGTAGTTGCAAAATATGAGAATAAGCTCTCTATTTATAAGAATTTTGAGATTTCAATCAGGATTCCCTGATTGATGGGATTGATTGACTGTGAGTGAAGAGTGAACTCAATTGATTGATTTTTTAAGTGAATTGATTGGAGAGTGAAGTGAATAGATTAGAGAGTTGACTAGATTGATTGGTTTGTCAACAAGATAGATTGATCAGAGGACTAAATAGATGAAACAAAAGATAGGATAGATTGAATCGATGACTGAAAATATTGATTAGTCGGAAAAAGGTGATTGATTAGTAGACTGAAACTTAGTATTAGTTAAAACTAGAAGAATAAATACAATTAAATAAATAAAGAATTGATTTATTTGCACATGGGGGAATATAAATAAATAAATAAACTTATTTATTAATGAGAGGAATAATTAGTAAATTAAATAAATTAGCATTTATTTAATAATAGGAGGAAATGATTAATTAATTAGAATTATTACATAAATGTAATAATAACAAGGTGGAAGTATTTAATTAAATAGTGTAATTATTTAATTAATTGTAAAGACATGGGTAATGTTACTAAAAAATACAGCATACAATACAATAAGCATAAGTAGGAAAAGGTTGCATTTGTTTGTCTAATTAACACTACCTTGTAGGTTTTGTTAGTTTACATGTCCTTATTGCATTCATTATAGATGTCATTATTGTACTCTAAGTATTGATTACAATTCCAAAAATTCCAAAATTCATAAGTAATCATTACATTGTGCTTTCAAACTGAATGTTATATACAACTGTTCTTTCTTGTTCATGTTTCATTAATAAGAAGAGTACATTGCAGAATTGAAAGAAAGATTGAAGTATGGAATAGGGGTCCCATGGATTGCCTTTTGTATTGGTTTGTGTCAGCTGGTTGTCTACTAGCTTTCTGCATTTAGGTCTTCATAGTCCTAGTCTTCATCTGCATCTAGGTCTTTAGGGTTTCGTATTTGCATAAGAAAGGAAATATGGTTAGATCATGTTGGATCTAAGCAATACATGAGAAATGAATAACATACTGTAGCAATCAAGTTTTCAATACTACTTATCAATCTGGAAAATTAAATGAAATAAGGAAATGTACAATGACACTCACTGCAAGGTAGTGTTAAAGGGACTTGTTTCTGACATGAAACCTTTTACTACTAATGATCATTATGGTATATGTTGTCCTTTTTATTAACCAGGTGTCTGAATTAAAGGGACTTAGTATGTTTCAAATTGAGAAACCTTTTTTAGATAATGTATTTCATAATGATGTTATTTGAGAGCTTAACAAATTATCTTGCAGATAATAGCTGACTGGTTTTCATATTTAGTCATTGTCAAAGATGTAGATCAAGCTGGTTTTCCATGATAAGAGTGCTATAGGAAGTGCCAATGATTGCCAACTTTCCAGTTCAAGATACAAATGGTGTTGCATAAATACTGGTACAAATATGTCCTTACTGTTTCCAAAGTATATTTTCAAGCCATAAACATATTTGTTGCTGAATACAAAAGAGTGCTTCACGATTGAGCCATAAAATGATAAAATGTTTATAGTTTATTTTTATTGAGTGTCACAAACCCATGTTTGAACCTCATTAGTTAACATTCTGGTGTTTTTGAATGTCACGAGCCCATGCTCAAACTTAATTAATGGTGAACAAACATTTTCATCTTGTTGTACTTATCATATTAAGTGCACATTCAACATCAATGAGAATTGTATACAGTGGACAAAGCTACAAGATGCAAGCTGAACAGAAAGTAAAATTTGTATAAATTGGAACAGAGTATGTATAGCTAATAGTGGAATATCATAAAGGAAAGCTACTTATCTACTATGGAATGAATAATGGTTATATGTTGAGCATCTCTCAGTCGTAATCACCTTCTAAGGTTTGTGAAGGTTATGAGTGAAAGATGTGATAGTTTTATTTGTAACTGATTATATCTTTAGCATTTTTCACTCATAACCTTGCAACTTTAGTGAGTTATTAGAAGTGTTTCATGGTTTCCTGGAGCATCTTTCCATCATTGCCGAGCTCATAATATATGGTTTGCGAAGGAACGAGTCCACTAGTTCATCAAATTTACTGCTGTTGATTACACAGGTTCATTTTAGATCAGCAGAATGAAATAGTTTGAATATTTTAAATACAATTTATGTACAAACTATAGAAAGCTCTTAAATCAATTTCTAGTTAATCTCTATTTTATATAGAGTGTTTTCATAAAGCTTGTCAGAAAAAGGAGTATTCATCTGTTATGTTCAGAATTCCCTGTCGAGCTTTCTGGTTTTCATTATTGTCATATTCATATGCTGAAGGGAAGACCATATTTAATGAAGTCATTATAGACAGTAATTTGAAATTTATGCAAGTGTGATGAATAGTTTTGTTTTGGTGTGCAAAGTGAGCTTCATGTTACAACAACAGAGAATGTTATATGTCTACCAGTCAAACACATCTATAGAGTCAAGAAAATATTGCAAGATCATGGCTTCAACAAGATCAAATAAGCTTCATGTTACAATAGCAAAAGGTATGAAATGTTCATTAGTTAAAAGGCTCGAGCAATGTTTGTCAACTTTCAAGTACAAGTATTCAAAGCTACTAGTTTTCATTATATACAATATCAGTGAGCTCTCGGTCAAAGCCGAGTCATTCTCAGTTACTTGACAAGTTTTTACAAGTTCCAAATCAAATGTTAAGCATATACTCAAAGCCATGAGTTAAAAATGAGAAAAAGTTATTCAACCCATGAGTTCCAGATTAGGAAGCTTGAGTTCTTACAAAAGAATCACTATTACGAGCTCAATCATATATGTAAGCAGAATCTTAGTCAAATCTAAGCTTTGGAATGGAACTATGATTGACTGTAGTAGCAGCTTTATTTTCAATTATAAAAGTTTTCACCAGTCAAGCCATGACTGTAGTCAGTCATAATATGGAGCTAATAGTTTGAACTCATTAAAAGAAGTAGAATAGAACAATGGGTACCGTGAATCAAAGTATAGAAGTTATGATAGTAGCACAAGATGAATATGGAGCTCACAGTTTTCAGTATAGTCAAGCCCTGACTATTTATAGAAACATAGTTCGAGCTCATAGTTTGAACTCATGAAAAGAAGCAGAATAAAACAATGGGTACTGTGAATCATAATGTAGAGCTTGCGGTTTGTGTATCAAATGAAGAGTTTTAGTCACCCAATACCAACAGTGGCTACTAACAAGGTGAGATAAGAAGTCACAGTCCAGGAACAAGGAGCAACTGAGAGTAAAGTGTGTTATAATCAATAGTTAAGCTTTGACTATAACACAAAGGTTATATCGAGTTCGTAGTTTGCAAATATAAGAAAAAACTCTTAGCAAAGATGAGATCAAGCATTTGTACAAGAAACAAACAAGCATTAGTCGTATGACTGTTAACAACCAGTATAAAAGATGTGATTCATCAATTTCCAACAAATTATCTATGAAGACTCAATAAAACACAAAATAAGAAAATGCTATGATTTATGGTAAGTAATACACTGGTATTTTCAAAAAAGGCTGAGAAATATGTGTGCAAGAAAACAAACTCCAAGAAATAAACTGAGCTCGATGATAACTTACAGTTGCATACCAGCCCGAGTTTGCCAAATGTCGAGCTCTCTATTTGAAGATACAGTCAATAAGAAGTCACAGTGATCTCTAGTAATAGTGAGGTGCATTCACAGTCGAGTTCCTTTAGCAGTTTTTGAAGGCTTCTACCAGTTAGGGTTTTCTTCTTCCCTAAATTTCTCCAGCAAGAATGTGATAAACACAAGTGTCAAGATCAAAATGAGTATAACTATTTGGAGTCCGCCAAGCAATTCAATGCCTTCAATGCATGTTTTTTTCTTGCAGAGCCTCGAAAACTGCTCATAGTGCCACCTTGCATACTTATCTCCTTGATTTTTGCATCACATTGCAAGTGGATGAAAAGTCATGTCAACTTTCCCACATTGCATATAGTTTACACTTAGAGTGTTTTATCTAAGTTAGGAGATGAGGTTAGGTTATTTAATATTAGATTTTTATCTAATGTTATTTTTTTCCATAATTTTGGCAATTATTCTTTGTAAAAGGATTTAATTCCTTGTTATAAGCCAAAATTTAGGGGGGGGCATTAGGAGGAAGTTTTTAAAGGCTTAGTTATTGGCATGTTTTTTGGCACATTTTTGGGCTAAAATCAGGCATTTTGAAGGACTTAGGTTTTTGGATTTGAGGCATAGGTAGGATATAAAATTGATTTTGGATGATCAGTTAGGGGTTGCAGATTTTGGAGAGAGGGCATATAGTGAACACATTGTTCCTAAGTGCTTTGAAGGCCATTTTGTAATTGTTTTTGTCAGAGTTTGGAGTGCATGAATCAGATATTTTGGCTCATATTTGTGAAATTATTTTGATATTGGATCCTGTTTCATCTTTTCTAACAAGTGTTAAATCATTTATTATCTAAAGGAAGTGGATAGTTTTCTGTTCCTTCTCAAGATAATTAATTGCTCCTAGACCTTGTATGAGAAATGTATGTTTGTTGATTATCCAAGCTATTTGTGGTAGAACCCTGAGAGCATGTTTTGTCAACCTATATGTTGAATAGAGATTCAGAGTATTGAGATCTTCATTTTTGAGTTAGGATTGATGTTTCATCATTTCTACAAAGTCTAAAATATTTATTGGTGTATCACCCTAATCTTTTAGTTATAGTATTGTTTTCCCTATTCCTAGCAAATTGCAGACCATGTTAAGTGATATTCCATATTTTATAGGAACCGGCCTAGAATCCGGAGATTCCTGTTCATCCATAGTCTACCCATAGCTAGGAGAGGTTTCCATTGACAGGATAGAATTGTTGTTTTGCCTTAATGCCTGATTTAGGGTAACAATTCTAAGCCTGAGCAATTTTTGTCACACCTAGTGGGACCATGAACTGCTTCTCAGTTCTGAGCTATTAGATTTATGATTGTTTCAAATTTCAGTTGCAACTCTAAGTGTGGATTTTAATGAGAAAAACTCCAATGAGATCAAATAAGGAGGGTTTCATGTATCAAGAATTACAACCAAGTAGAAGGGGAGGAAGATCATCTAGAGGTGGAAGAATATTACATGATCCAAGAGGTACTTCTTTGAATTCAGATTTCTCATCATTTGATAATCCTATTTTTGAAAAACAAGCTGCAAATTCAGAAGAACTTGAGGTTATCATTGAGGAGCTCAATCTTCCTGAGGATCTAGATGTTCCTAATCATACCGGATTAGAATTTCCAAGTATTGAAAATTTATCTATAGATAATTTTGTTTTCAGAGCTTCTATAAGTGGTATTGCAGTAACTCCCAGAATCTAAAGACTTATCAAAGGAAGGTAGTTCAGTCTGCTTAACCTTTTGTTACATCAGCTATTCAATAACAAGCTCCTCCACATCAAGCAATTGCTAGGAATTTTTTGTTTGTTACATTCAATCAAGGCAGTCCGTTGAGGATTGTAAATCACAATAATGTTCCATTAGCTGCTCTTAAAGGCTTGCCATCATTTACTAGAGAGGGACCCGTAACATCCATTGAACACATCAGAGATGTTGCAACTCTTTGCAATGTTCATCATGTTGCAAAAGAAGACATGGCTTTGAAGCTGTTAGCTGCTTCACTCAAGGGTAAAGCCCTTGATTGGTTCAGAACCCTCTTGGTGGATTCTATTGCTACTTGGGATGCCCTGGGTGAAAGGCTATCTAAATTTTTTTGAGGACAAATCTGATAACTTGTCTTGTGGAACAATTAACTACAATCAAGAGAGCCCCACAAGAGGAGATGAGTGATTTTAATCTTCATTTTCAGAAGACTTGGAATCGGATCCCTGTTACGGTAAGACCTTTAGCTGAATATGCATTTTTATATTATTTGAAGAGTCTGAATAGTGATATCTCTATAATGATTCAATCTATGGGAGGTAATACTCTACCTCAAGCTTTTGATACTGCTATTAGGGAAAATAATAGTCTTATCCAGCCAGGAAAAATAGCTCCTAGGCCTCCTATGCCTTTCTTTCCTAATATACAGTCTAATATGCCATTGGTAGTTCCACCATTATCTGTTGTCCCATATTATAAACCTTCAGAAATAGCTCCTACAGCTCCTTTGAATGAATTACAGACTATTAAGGTCAGTCAGCAAAAAATTAAAAGTTTGCTGCAATCTTTTGGTAATGATTTAGTGGCCCTTAAGAGGAATCAAGCTCAGGCAAACCCTGCTATTTAGAATCAGTTTGCTGGTTCTTCTTCACAATATCCTAGCCAACCTAATTTTTAGGCTAATAGGCAGCAATTTCAAGGAAATACTAATGCAAACAGACAAAATTGGAATATGAGACCAAATAGACAGTATAATCCAGCACCTCTTAATACTGTTAGGGATATTGTGCCTACTCAGAATAACATTGCTACTAACTGGTGTTTTCCATGCAATGAGCCACATGATCAGTCTACATGTTCTAATGGAATTCTTAATCAAACTCTTATGGTACAAAATTCAATGAATTCACAGTAGAATGTGTTTTTTGAAGAAGTTCAAAATCAACCAGACCAAAGTGCTACAGATACCAATTCTTAAACTGGCAAGAGGAAGAATTTTGTCGACTTAATGAAGATTCATCAATTGCAGCAAATACAAGAGCAAAAAAGAGAACCCTTGAGGCTGATCAATCTGCTGGGAATGTTTCTTCTCCACCAGTTTATATTTTAAAGAATATGACAGCTTCCACTAATAAAGATCAAGCTCAAAGGAATGCTAATCATAGTTCTCCTAGATCATCTATTCCAGGACAGATTGAGATTTTGAAAGAAGAATTGTCCAAACTGGCAACTAATTCTCAGCAAATAGTACAATAGTCACCAAGTGTGGTCATGACTAATTCTGAGCCTCCTAAGGTTCAGGAAAAGCCATTAAAAGAAGATAAAAATCCTACTAAAGTTCAGCAGCCAGTAATACCAGAAGTCAAGAAGGCTGCAAATATTGAAAAAATAGCAGTAACTACTAATAAGAAACTGTCAAATGTACAAAAGACATCAGAAAAGGAAGGTAAGAAATCTACAAATGAAAGGCCTCCTCCTTTTTATGTCTCCTTCATAATTGGAAATAAATTAGTTCATAATTGTATGGTTGATAGTGGTGCAACCAGTACTGTCATGCCTAAGAAAGTGGCAGATTTGTTGAACCTAAAATATGAGCCTCTTGAAAAGGGTGTGGTCCAACTTGACAGAACTTCTATTAAAAATTTAGGAGTTATTAAAAATGCAAGTTTGACCCTGCATTCCTACCCAAATTTTTCAATTCTACAAGACATATATGTTATTGATTTACCAGCATTTTTCGCTATGTGCCTGTCTAGAGATTTCACAGCCAAAATAGATGGCTATTTTTCATCAGATTGGTCACATTTGTACTTCAAAACTAGATATGGTACTAAGGTAACCATAAAATTAGAATCATTGGCCAAAAATCACATAGAGCCTTATAATCCAAGTCCTATTAATGCAAGTTGTGTGATCATGGATCAAGATGAAATAGTTAATTATCCAGCGTATAATACTCAAACTGAAGCATATCTAGATATTGTTATAGATGAATGGGCTACTAGGAATGAACAAAATGATGACATGTTTGATACTGGTTTTGAGAACTACATGATTTTAGAATCTGATTCGATAGTGCCTAATTTGATTAAAGATCTAGAATTTGAATCTAATGTATCTAAACAACTTTGGGATTTGTATTTTGATGGGTCAAGGAATAAGGATGGAGTTGGTGCAGGGGTTATGCTGGTATCACCTGATGGTGATAAATTTTATGCTACTTTTAAGTTGTCCTTTCCTTGTTCAAATAATGTGGCTGAATATGAGAGTTTGATTCAGGGATTAGAGTGGGCAAGATTGAGAGGTATCAAATGTTTGAGAGCATTTGGTGATAGTAAGCTTATTGTTAAGCAGGTGAGAGGCATCAATATTGTTAAAAATGATCTGCTTAAGATGTATAAATCTAGAGTCTCTGATATTCTAGATGAATTTGATGCTTTCAACCTAATTTCAATTCCTAGAAGAGAAAATCAGCATGCTGATAGGCTGGCTGGTATTGGTGCTCATATTGCAATAATAAAAAATAAAGGACTGATTTCAGACCAGTCACACATTAAGATAATTTTTAGGCCATCCATTCTGGATAATGATAATTATTGGCAAGTTTTCAATACTGATGAACATATCTTGAGTTTTTTGACAAAAATAGATGGTTTTTCAGCTTCAAGAGATAACAAAAACATTCAGCAAATGGAAAATCAGATTATTTAGTTGAAAACCAATAAGCTTCCAAAGGGATTAGTCAACTTGGAATCAAATTTTAATTTAGATGATTAGTTTAGGAAGGGTAAAACCAGCTTGCTGATTAAAGAAGATCATTATGAAGAAGTGGAAATTTTCAGAGACAAGCGGTACTCTGATCTGAAGGGTTTTGATCCCTAATTAACCCAGCATACTATAGAATTGGAGCCTAATGCTAGGCCAACTAGACAAAAGAAAAGACCTTTAAACCCTAAGTTAGAGCCATTAATGTTAAAAGAGCTGAGAAAATTTTTAGATGGTGATATCATATTTCTTATTAAGCACACATCTTGGGTTTCTAACTTAGTTCTAGCAAGGAAGAAGAATGGAGAGATAAGACTTTGTGTAGACTTTAGAGACCTTGATAGGGCATCTTTGAAAGAAAAACACCCTCTTCCTTCCATGGAATAGATTTTACAATATGTTTTAGGTTTTGAGAGATTCTCACTCTTAGATGGATATTCTGGTTACAACCAGATTTTAGTCAAAGAATCTGATCAGTTTAAAATAGCTTTTATAACTAAATGGGGTACCATGGCTTACAGAAGAATGCCATTTTGGCTATCAAATGATAGAGCTACTTTTCAGAAAGCAATGGACATGGCTTTCAAGAATTTAATGTATAAGTTTGTTCTAGTATACCTAGATGATGTGACAATTTACAACAAGGTTGCAAATCAGCACATTGATCATTTGAGATAGATATTACAAAGATGTAGAGAATTCAGAATTTCTTTAAATCCTAATAAATCCATGTTTGCAGTTCATGAGGGAAAAATCTTAGGATACCAGGTGTCTAAGGAGGGAACCACAATAGATCCTGAAAGAATTCATGCAATTTTTGAGCTTTCATTGCCTAAACACAAGAAAGGATTGCAAAGTTTTATTGGGATAATTAATTTCGTAAGGAGGTTTATCCCTGATATTGCAAACCTGCTAAAACCATTTACCACAATGCTTAAAAAAGATATTCCTTTCAGCTAGACTGATGAAGGAAAAATGAATTTTGAACTGATAAAATAGGCTTTGTCTTCAGCCCCTACTCTTGTTAATCCTGATTTTACTAAAATTTTTATTCTGTATGCCTATGGTGGTTCTGATACCATTTCAACAATGCTAGTTCAAAAGAATGATGAAAAACAAGAGCAACCAGTTGCTTTCTTCAGAAAAGGCATGGATGACTATGAGAAAAGGTACACTTTTATTGAAAAACATGTACTCACTGTTATTAAAGCTTTGAAGAAATTTAAACATTTAATTGCTAGAAATAAAGTGCACTTAATGGTTGCTCATTCTAGCATTAAAGAGTTTTTACTAAACAAGGATGTTAATGAAAAGAGGGCTGGTTGGATAATAAGGGTTATGGAATATGACATACAGATTCATGTGACTAAGCTAATTAGAGGCAAGGGCCTTTGTGCTCAAATGGCAGGAGAGGAAGAACAGGTTGAAGTTTCTAAAGAATCTAAAAATTTACAAGGTGATATTGTATTATTCAATGATCCTATGACTTGGTTGTCAGATATGACCAGATTCTTGCAAACTGGGCAATGCCTAAATAATCTTGATAAGGCAAAAAGGAGATACTACAGGTTACAATCTATTCCCTATGTTCTTATTAATGGTGTTCTATATAGAAAATACTATTCTGGAATGTTTCTTAAATGTATTGATTCACTAGATCAAGGCAAAATTTTATCTGAGTTTCATGATGGATCTTGTGGAGGACATTTCAGTCCTAAAACTACAGCCTGGAAAATACTAAGGGCAGGCTACTATTGGCCTGATTTATTTAAGGATGCTCATGCTTGGGCCAGAAAATTTTAGAAATGTGCAACATTTGCAAGTAAACAAAGGCTGGCAGCACTGCCATTAAAACCAATTGTGGTTGATCAACCATTTGCTAAGTGGGGTATGGACTTTATTGGTCCTATCAATCCTAATTCTAGTGCAGGTCATAAATGGATTTTGACTACTACTGATTATTTTACGAGATGGACTGAAGTAATTGCATTAAAGGAGGCTACTGGACCTGCTGTGTTAAAGTTATATGAAGATATTACAACCAGGTTTGGAGTTCCTCAATCAATTATTCCTGACAATGCTATGACTTTCATTGGTATAACTATTACAGAATGGGCTGTGAAGAATGAGATTTATTTAAGCACTTCTTCTAACTATTACCCTTAGGGTAATGGTCTTGCAGAATCTACAAATAAAAATCTAATTAGAATTATCAAAAAGACTCTGTAGGAAAATAAGAGAGATTGGCATTCTAAATTAAAGGCAGCCTTATGGTTGGATAGGATTACACCTAAACAGGTAATTGGAAATTCCCCTTATGTCCTAGTTTATGGTAAAGAGGCCAGATTGTCAGTTTCCACTAAATTTCCAGCCTTACAGCTGGCTGATCAGATGTTATTATTTGGAGAAGAAGATCTTCTTAAATTGAGGTATGCTGATTTTTTGCAGCTTGAAGAGGAAAGGAGAAAAGCATTGGACACAATGGAACTTAAGCAAGCACAAACTAAAAGATCTTTTGATAGGAAAGCTAAGTTTAGAGAATTTAAGGAAGGAGATTTAGTACTCAAGTGGGATGTGCTAAAGAGCAGGTCGGGGCAACATGATAAATTCAATAATTTTAAGTCAGGCCCTTTTGTTATAACATCTTGTAAGGACAACAATGCTTTTCAGTTGTCCACAATTAAAGGGGAAGAATTATAGATTCCAGTTAATGGAATACACCTCAAGCTTTGCTTTGAGGGTTAGGTTTTTTTTTCAGTTTTTTCAAATTCAATAAGTGTTGTCCAAGCATTAGGTCCTTAGGTTGCATTGAGTCTAGTTTAGATGCATTTTCATTTCAATAAAGGTTGCATTCATGGTTCAATTTTCCTAAATTATATTGCCCTATGATAAGCTTATAGGTCATGTCTAGTAGGTAGACATCCAACAGAAATCACCAAAATTGTTACTCAAAAATACAACATACAATACAATAAGCATAAGTAGGAAAAGGTTGCATTTGTTTGTCTAATTAACACTAACTTGTAGGTTTTGTTAGTTTACATGTCCTTATTGCATTCATTCTAGATGTCATTATTGTACTCTAAGTATTGATTACAATTCCAAAAATTCCAAATTTCATAAGTAATCATTACATTGTGCTTTCAAACTGAATGTGATATACAACTGTCCTTTCTTGTTCATGTTTCATCAATAAGAAGAGTACATTGCAGAATTGAAAGAAAGATTGAAGTATGGAATAGGGGTCCCATGCATTTCCTTTTGTATTGGTTTGTGTCAGCTAGTTGTCTGCTAGGTTTTTGCATTTAGGTCGTCATAGTTTGAGTCTTCATCTGCATCTAGGTCTTTAGGGTTTTCTATCTGCATAAGAAAGGAAATATGGTTAGATCATGTTGGATCTAAGAAATACATGAGAAATGAATAACATACTATAGAAATCAAGTTTTCAATACTACATATCAATTTGGAAAATTAAATGAAATAAGGAAATGTACATTGACACTCACTGCAAGGTAGTGTTAATGGGACTTGTTTCTGACATGAAACCTTTTACTACTAATGATCATTGTGGTGTATGTTGTCCTTTTTATTAACCAGGTGTCTGAATTAAAGGGACTTAGTATGTTTCAAATTGAGAAACCTTTTTTAGATAATGTATTTCATAATGGTGTTATTTGAGAGCTTAACAGATTATCTTGTAGATAACAGCTAACTGGTTTTCATATTCAGTCATTGTCAAAGATGCAGATCAAGTTGGTTTTCCATGATAAGAGTGCTACAGGAAGTGCCAATGATTGCCAACTTTCCAGTTCAAGATACAAATGGTGCTACATAAATACTGGTACAAATATGTCCTTACTATTTCAAAAGTACATTTTCAAGCCATAAACATATTTGTTGCTGAATTCAAAAGAGTGCTTCAAGATTGAGCCATAAAATTATAAAATGTTTACAGTTTGTTTTTATTGAGTGTCATGAACCCATGTTTGAACCTCATTAGTTAACATTCTGGTGTTTTTGAATGTTAGGAGCCTGTGCTTGAACTTCATTAACAGTGAACAAACATTTTCATCTTATTGTACTTATCATATTAAGTGTAGATTCAACATCAATGAGAATTGTATACAGTGGACAAAACTACAAGATGCAAGTTAAATAGAAAATAAAATTTGTATAAACTGGAACAGAGTATGTACAGCTAATAGTGGAATATCATAAAGGAAAGCTACTTATCTGCTATGGAATGAATAATAGTTATATGTTGAGAATCTCTCAGTCATAATCACCTTCTAAGGTTTGCAAAGGTTATGAGTGAAAGATGTGATAGTTTTATTTGTAACTGATTATATCTTTAGCATTTTTCACTCATAACCTTGCAACTTTAGTGACTTATCATAAGTGTTTCATGGTTTCCTAGAGCATTTATCTGTCATTGCTGAGCTCATAATATATGGTTTGTGAAGGAATGAGTCCACCAGTTCATCAAATTTATTGATGTTGATTACACAAGTTCATTTTAGATCAACCTAATGAAATAGTTTGAATATATTAAATACAGTTTATGTACAAACTATAGAAAGCTCTTAAATCAATTTCTAGTTACTCTCTTTTTTATACAGAGTGTGTTAGCACTCTAAAAAAATTTAATGGCTATAGCATCTTTCCCCTGGTCTCTGTATCATTTTTCATGTCTCCGGCTAAAACCCTTGGCAAATTTTTTTTAAAAATCTAGCTGTTGGGTCCTTAAATTTAAAATTGCCTTGGCCCTATTTTATTTTCGTGTTACCTTTTGCGGGTCATTTAAAACCTTTAATCTGCATGTGCCTTTTTTAAAAAAGACTTCTTTACATGTCGCGCGGTTAGGTTTCATGTGTCGGCGGGTCCCCTTTAATCTTTCCTAAGTTCCCAGCACCCTGCAAGTTTTAAATTTTCCTAAGTCCTGAGCTTTAATTTCTCCTATGTTTCGACAACCTTTATTTTCCCTGGGCCTAGCTCTGACACCATCTCCATCTAATGGTGGGCGTATGTTCGCAAGTGATGTGTCAGGCACATGAGATCTTAAGACCGCCGTTAATCTCATTGGGTGACGTTACCTTTCCTTTTAAGTGGGTCCACATGCCAGGTGTGCCATGTCAGCATTTTCTTATTGGTCCATGGGGTAATGTGTTAGCAGTCATCAGTGGGACCTGATTGCTTGAGGCTCAGTGGGCCCTGACATGTCAGAAAATCAATGGATAGCATAAGAGCGCAAGAGATGTGTCAGAGGTATGCGAAATAGCGACGGTCGTCGATCTTCCTTTGTGACACGGTGATTCTTTGATGTGGGTCCACTACCAGCTATGCTGAAATGGCGTCTTCTTATTGGTGAACGTGGGTGGTGACTGGAAAGTATCAGAAGGTGTCTGAGGTGGGGTTAGGTTGTCAGTTTCTTGATGATCATGTGGTTATCGCATGATCACGTGGAATATTCCTTCCCCATGCGATCATGCGACAGCCGTCGATTTGGAATCTTTCTTGGTTACTCAGTGGGACCGTGGTGTCAGGTGTTGTTGAAATATTTTTTTCTGATTTGGCCAGGTGTGCTAAGGTGGAATCCTGTCAGTGGGACCTAGTTTTTGAATGTGTCAGTGGGTCCTGATCTTATCAGTGAATTGACGAATGGCGTATGATCTTATGGGTTTTGTCAGAGGCTTAAGATTTTGCGAGGACCGTTGATTTTGTTTCCTATCAGATGGTTGTCAAAGATGGGAGGAGATTCTTGATCTAATGGTGGGTGTGTAATCTGATAGAATCTTGGAAGTCTTTGTGAACTTCCGACGGCCGTCGATCTTCCTGATGCGGGCCCGGTCAAAGTTTCTCAGTCTTTTGGCGGTTGAGTTAAGATTTAAAAGCTCGCGAAGCATGAAGATCGGATGGTCACAACTTAAAGTTGATGGAGATTTAAATTTCAACTGCCAATTTGCTCCAAGTGCCATAAAGTAGCCATTTATTTTCAAATTTGAATTTGCAGAGGGTTTCTAGCAATAGGAAGTACTAGAATTTATGGTTTTAACAGCTGATTTTGATTGGTTTGGTGGTGCTTGCTATTGCAGTGTGGTTCAGGGTGTTGAGTGATCATCTGCAGGGTTTGTACTATGTGGTTTTGTGCTCAAGGCATGTTGCAGGGTTGACATTTAGGCATTGTTCATAATTCTCAGTACTTTCTCAGAGATTTTTTCATGATTGAGGATCATTCCAGGATTTTCTTTCTCCTGGTTGCCTGGGTTTCCACCCCTGTAATAACTTTATGACCATTTCCAGTTGGTTGGGTGGTTGAAACCCTAACCCTAAGTCATCTGTAGCTTGTTGCATTCTCTTTGAGAATTCCAAGATGACTAGGGAGTATAAGTTGCAAAATTTTGACTGAGTAGGGGTTCCAAACTTTCTTTGGTCCCAGCTGGTTGTTGATAGTGTTATACTGATAGAGGAGTGGGATTTTGGGTATTTCCTATCTTTGTGTTGTTTTGATTGTATATTGATCATGAATATGTTAATGAAAATACTATTGAGTTCCAATCTTGCATTTGTGTATGTCTTCTTGTTTCAGTTCTAAGCTCATATATGTTAATGTCACAAAGTGTGTTAGCATATGGTAAACAAAGAGTATTGTGAAGTCATCTCTGAGTTCCTAACAAAGTTAGGATTAAAGTCTTTTAGGTGGGTTTAGTGAGTTTACAACCAAGCAGGAATCTGATGTCCTTGTGTCTGAGGGAGAGGGGTAATAGGAAAAGCACTTATCCTGGATTCAATTGTGTTTGAATTAAGGTATTCAGTTGATGTATGTAATTGGGTGACTCTTTGCCCTAGGTTAAGGCATTGGTCCATCCTCTGGAGGCATTTCATTATTGTCAACCATACACACAAACATTCAAATGATAAAATATTAAAGTAGTTAGTAAAGAGTATATAGTTGTATATCATTTAGTGATTCCTTTCAAGAAGTGAATCAAGGGTACACCCGCCTGAGCAATAAGGCTCAAAGTGTAGAAAGATCTCACTGTTGATCCTTGTCAGTTAGCCCTCTTCCTTGTGGACTTTGGAGTGGTGATAGAGTCAAAGTTTTATTAAAAATTATCCATCAAAGTATAAATCTGCAAGTTGAAGATCAAAGGGAATAATCCACATCCAACAAAATGGTGACTCTGCTGGGGAAGAAGTAAAAGACAACAAGCTTTCCTACTTGGCTAGATCATCTCAGAGCCTGGTTAAATGATCATAGAGTCAGATATAAAATAAAGCATTTGCTAACATCTTCTCAATAAGTATTGAGTGGCGGCTCTGATTTATCTATTTGATCAGTGCATCTCCTGATAAACAGTGTGATATCCTGGTGTAGTTTTGGTTGAATAGAAGGAGATACAAAGACAAGTACAATATTTTCCTCTTCAAAGAGGTGGCGACTCTACAAACAAATAATCTGATGGAGCTGCATGGTGAGCCCTAGATCTGCCCTACCTTCCAGTCAACAAAGTCTTCTACTACAAAACTCTCAGGTACTTTTCAAGGTCTAGATGTTTCCTTATTAAGTGATCAAGCACTAAGAAAAGGAATAAGGTGTGAGTAGAGGTTTGCATACTTCAAAGTTTCAATTGTATTTTTGCAAAATTTTATGGAAGTATTACATTAAGTTATAATGGGTAAGCTTGAGGAGGAGCTTGCATTCCTTGAGCAATGAATCCTTAGGGATTGCATGTCATTGATGAGATTGAAAGTAGGATGCAGAAGGGATCTACCCATATCTCTTTTCTATGATAGATTTTGGGATGTATATAATGAGCTTCCTGATGATGTTGAGTTTTCAGAACCTGAGTTCATTGGTTTATTCTTAGATCTTTGTTTTCATGAGTCAACTAGTTGGTTAGATGCATTGTGGGAAGAATATTATATATGTGTCAGAGATTGGATAATTAGTGATGACAGCCTTGGGCTTGAGGATGCACTTGGGGTTATGTCCTTGAAAGCTAAGAACTGGCAGTTATTGGGGGACAAGAGGTTGAGGGCATTGGCTTCTCTTTTTGTTGATCATGAGGAAGCCAGTGGTTTTGATGTTGATTCTCATTATGTGGAAGGTGTTGACTATAAGGCTAATTTTGAGGTCAGTGCATATGAGAGTGCTGAAGATGGATCTGAAGTGATAATGTTTCCAACTTGTCTGCAGATTTTTCTTCTTTTCAATATCAGAGTTCTTGTTTCTTGTCCCAATTTGATGTTGTTTTGTGTGAGTGGCAAGAAAATGAATATGATGCAGATGATGATTCCTGCATTGGTTTATCCACACAAGATGCTCTAAGGCCAGAGGTCTCTTTTCTTGTCTTGGACAAGGAAGATGTTTGCAATAGGGGTGAAGCTGGGGAAGATGAAAGTATGGCCCAAAGTCCACTAAACAGTGAAGAGATTTCAACACTCTTGGCTGAAGAATTTCAGAGGTGTGCCCCTATTTTGGATTTTGATTTGCAGCTCCCCTATGATTTATCCTTTGACATTGATAATGAGACCAATGTTCAAAGTGACCCTGAGGACCCATGTATATTACAGTTCCCCTCATGTAGTGACTCTGCAGAAGAAGTTGAAGGTCATGACAGTGTGTTGTCCTATCATAAGATTTCTATTGATGAAAAAATTTCTTATTCAAACCCTTTCCCTTTTTTTGCTAAATATGACAGTGATGGTGATAGTGTTGAGGACCTAGTCTTCAATAGTTGGGATAGAATTTCTTTTGGTGAAAATGATGATGCAGTGTTCCCCTGTCACAAAAATGTTGAAGAAGACCTTCACTTGGTTCATGATCCAATTCATGAAAATGTCATGGATGAGCCAAGTTGTTTGGTGGCTAAGGCAATGCATGAAGATAAATCAGAGGATCCAAGTCCTTTTCAGCCAGGTATTTTTGATGTAATGCATAGTACTCAACATGCTTTATTTTCTGATGCATTACTTGATCCTTTTATTGTTTCCAGTCCACAAGAGGAAGTAAATGATGTTCCTTCTTGGAATATGGATATGAGTATGGTAGTTGTGACTGGAAATGCATGGGTAGTGATCAGTGCAATTTTGTTCTTCAGCCCATGAATTATCACATATGTTGGTAGAAGGATGGTTATGAAATTTGCAGGTGTTTGGTTACATATGTTGATGAAAATCAGATTTTTGATTCAGGAGGGGCATTGATTTTCTTTGGGTGGCCTGGGGCCACTGAATAAAATTGTATAATTTTTGTAAAATTTTGTAAATCCTTGTACAGTTGTCTTTCCCTTTCCTATTTCCTGCTTTCCTGTTCGGTTGTCAGTTTTTGTGAAGGTCCCTATTTTTGTTTTGTGGGATGGTCTACTTTAAACTAGTGATTCTAAGTCCTTGCTATGCTTGCAGGAGGCATACATCCCCAAACAGAGCCACTGTTAGCACTCTAAAAAAATTTCATGGCTATAGCATCTTTCCCTTGGTCTCTGTATCATTTTTCATGTCTCTGGCTAAAACCCTTGGCAAATTTTTTAAAAAAATCTAGCCGTTGGGTCCTTAAATTTAAAATTGCCTTGACCTTGTTTTATTTTTGCATTACCTTTTTGTGGGTCACTTAAAACCTTTAATCCACATGTGCCTTTTTAAAAAAAGGCTTCTTTACATGTCGCGCGATTAGGTTTCATGTGTCGGCAGGTCCCCTTTAATCTTTCCTAAGTTCCCAGCGCCCTGCAAGTTTTAAATTTTCCCAAGTCCTGAGCTTTAATTTTTCCTATGTTTCGGCAGCCTTTATTTTCCTTGGGCCCAGCTCTGACACCATCTCCATCTAATGGTGGGCGTATGTTTGCAAGTGATGTGTCAGACGCATGAGATCTTAAGACCACCATTGATCTCATTGGGTGATGTTACCTTTCCTTTTAAGTGGGTCCACATGCCAGGTGTGCCATGTCAGCATTTTCTTATTAGTCCACGGGGTAATGTGTCGACAGTCATCAGTGGGACGTGATTGCCTGAGGCTCAGTGGGACTTGACATGTCAGAAATCAATAGATAGCATAAGAGCACAAGAGATGTGTCAGAGGTATGCGAAATAGCGACAGCCATTGATCTTCCTTTATGACACGGTGATTCTTTGATGTGGGTCCACTACCAGCTGTGCTGAAATGTCATCTTCTTATTGGTGAATGTGGGTGGTGACTGGAAAGTGTCAGAAGGTGTTTGAGGTGGGGTTAGGTTGTCAGTTTCCTGATGATCATGTGGTTGCCGCATGATCATGTGGAATATTCCTTCCCAATGCGATCATGCGACAGCCATCAATTTGGAATCTTTCTTGGTTGCTCAGTGAGACTGTGGTGCCAGGTGTTGTTGAAATATATTTTTTTGATTGGGCCAGGTGTGTTGAGGTGGAATCCTATCAATGGGACCTAGTTTTGGGATGTGTCAGTGGGTCCTGATCCTATAAGTGAATCGATGAATGGTGTATGATCTTATGGGTTTTGTCAAAGGCTTAAGATTTTGCGATGATCATTGATTTTGTTTCCTGTCAGATGGTTGTCAGAGATGGGAAGAGATTATTGATCTAATAGTGGGCGTGTAATCTGATAGAATCTTGGAAGTCTTTGTGAACTTTCGATGGCTGTCGATCTTCCTAATGCGGGCCTGGTCAAAGTTTCTCAGTCTTTTGGCAGTTGAGTTAAGATTTAAAAGCCGGCGAAGCATGAAGATCGGATGGTCACGACTTAAAGTTGATGGAGATTTAAATTTTGACTGCCAATTTGCTGCAAGCGCCATAAAGTAGCCATTTATTTTCAAATTTGAATTTGCAGAGGGTTTCTAGCAACAGGAAGTACTAGAATTTATGGTTTTAACAGCTGATTTCGATTGGTTTGGTGGCGCTTGCTATTGCAGTGTGGTCCAGGGTGTTGAGTGATCATCTGCAGGGTTTGTACTGTGTGGTTTTGTGCTCAAGGTGTGTTGCAGGGTTGACATTTAGGCATTGTTCATAATTCTCAGTACTTTCTCAGAGATTTTTTCATGATTAAGGATCATTCCAGGATTTTCTTTCTCCTGGTTGCCTGGGTTTCCACCCCTGTAATAACTTTATGACCATTTCTAGTTGGTTGGGTGGTTGAAACCCTAACCCTAAGTCATTCGTAGCTTGTTGCATTCTCTTTGAGAATTCCAAGATGACTAGGGAGTATAAGTTGCAAAATTTTGACTGAGTAGGGGTTCCAAACTTTCTTTGGTCCCAGTTGGTTGTTGATAGTGTTATACTGATAGAGGAGTGGGATTTTGGGTATTTCCTATCTTTGTGTTGTATTGATTGTATATTGATCCTGGATATGTTAATAAAAATACTATTGAGTTCCAATCTTGCATTTGTGTATGTCTTCTTGTTTCGGTTCTAAGCTCATATATGTTAATGTCACAAAGTGTGTTAGCATATGGTAAACAAAGAGTATTGTGAAGTCATCTCTGAGTTCCTAACAAAGTTAGGATTAAAGTCTTTTGGGTGGGTTCAGTGAGTTTACAACTAAGCAGGAATCTGATGTCCTTGTGTCTGAGGGAGAGGGGTAATAGGCAAAGCACTTAGCCTAGATTCAATTATGTTTGAATTAAGGTATTCAGTTGATGTATGTAATTGGGTGACTCTTTTCCCTAGGTTAAGGCACTGGTCCATCCTTTGGAGGCATTTCATTATTGTCAACCATACACACAAACATTCAAATGATAAAATCTTAAAGCAGTTAGTAAAGACTATATAGTTGTATATCATTTAGTGATTCCTTTCAAGAAGTTTATCAAGGGTACACCCGCCTGAGCAATAAGGCTCAAAGTGTAGAAGGATCTCATTGTTGATCCTTGTTAGTTAGCCCTCTTCCTTGTGGACTTTGGAGTGGTGATAGAGTCAAAGTTTTATTAAAAATTATCCATCAAAGTATAAATCTACAAGTTGAAGATCAAAGGGAATAATCCACAACCAACAGAGTGTTTTCATAAAGCTGTTAGAAAAAGGAGTATTCATCTGTTATGTTCAGAATTCCATGTCGAGCTTTCTGGTTTTCATTATTGTCACAGTCATATGCTAAAGGGAAGACCAGATTTAATGAAGTCATTATAAATAGTAATTTGAAATTTATGCAAGTGTGATGAACAATTTTGTTTTGGTGTGCAAAGTGAGCTTCCTATTACAACAACAGAGAATGTTATATGTCTACCAGTCAAACACATCTATAGAGTCAAGAAAATATTGCAAGATCACAGCTTCAACAAGATCAAATAACCTTCATGTTACAGTAGCGAAAGGTATGAAATGTTCATTAGTTAAAAGGCTCAAGCAATGTTTGTCAACTTTCAAGTACAAGTATTCAAAGCTGCTAGTTTTCATTATATACAATATCAGTGAGCTCTTGGTCAAAGCCGAGTCATTCTCAGTTACTTGACAAGTTTTTACAAGTTCCAAATCAAATGTTAAGCATATACTCACAGCCATGAGTTAAAAATTAGAATAAGTTATTCAACCCGTGAGTTCCAGATTAGGAAGCTCGAGTTCTTACAAAAGAATCACTATTACGAGCTCAATCATATATGTAAGTAGAATCTCAGTCAAATCTAAGCTTTGGAATGGAACTATGATTGATTGCAGTAGCGGCTTTATTTTCAAGTATAAAAGTTTTCACCAATCAAGCCATGACTGTAGTCAATCATAATATGGAGCTAACAGTTTGAACTCATTAAAAGAAGCAGAATAGAACAATGGGTATCGTGAATCAAAGTATAGAAGCTGTGACAGTAGCACAAGATGAATATGGAGCTCACGGTTTTTAGTATAGTCAAGCCCTGACTATTTATATAAACATAGTTCAAGCTCATAGTTTAAACTCATGAAAAGAAGCAGAATCAAATAATGGGAACCGTGAATCATAATGTAGAGCTTACGATTTGTGTATCAAACGAAGAGTTTTAGTCAACCAAATACCAACAACGGCTGCTAACAAGGTGAGATAAGAAGTCACAGTCCAGGAACAAGGAGCAACTGAGAGTAAAGTGTGTTACAATTGTGTGTGTGAATTTTGTACCTGATCTGTAGACACAACACTTCACTAAAACATTAGAGGTTAGCAAAAATCAAAATCGTGCAAAATTGAAATCGATTTTAACCAAGCGATCTACTACCTTCTAGTAGGTGCGAGATTGATGTTCTCAGATTGCTATCGAGATCAGTGACCTAGACGACACCTAAATGAAGGATTTGAATGCAATTGATCTAGATATGAATTGAATGCAATTAAGCTATTTTTTTGGATTTTTCTATGCAATGATATGAAAACTTGATATGGAATCTATGCTAATATGGAAATTGATATGGTAAAATGATCTAACAATGATATGAAAAAGAATCTAAATGAATGTAAAAAAAAAACAAATTGATCTCACAATAGCCTTGATTCGCAATAAGCTTTGATTCTCCAAATTCCAATTCTCCAAAATAGTTGTGCAATTCGTAGATGACTTTGACAAAGTAAGCTTGCAAAATTATGAGATTCTGTGGATTTGAGAGATGAATTATGAAGAGCTGAGCCTTGTTTTTTAGAAATCCAAGGCTTTGCAGGTGCATGAAAAAAAACCATAAATCACTCAAATTAACTCAGCTTGATTTTTGAGTTATTTTTAAATAAAGATAATTTAATTCACAAAAACATGCAAATCATGCAAAAATAGCTTTTTAACTCAAATTAGAGTTTAGATCAGCTTTTTGAACTCCAAAAGGATGTTGAGTTCTAAAAAGTCAACACTTTGCATTGATTTTCTAATTTGGAGTTTAACTGTTTCTTTTGAATGTGCATAATAATTATGAATTAATTAAATAAATAAAGTGATTTATGCTCAACTTAATTGATTTTTGAAAATAAATAATTGATTTATGGGTTAATCAATTATTTAATCAAACTTTTATTAAAAACTATATTATTAAATAATGACAACTTGCTTTAATTAATTAAATAAAAATTTAATCAATTATTCATAAGATATTAGATTTATTGTCAAAATTAAATAATACAATTCATAATAGATAGAATTAAATTTAATTACACAATTAAGTGGCAAGATATTAAAATATGAAAATATTCAATTAATCAAACTTATGATAAATGTGATTTATCACCAAATAATCATTAAATTAAAGATAATTAAGATAATTAGGAATATTGCTAGGAATATTCCCCGATGCAGAATTTAAGATAATCAATTAGGATTCAATGATGTTTAGATGTGCCTTAGATTAGGACTTTGATGTCGATTTCATTCGAATTGTTGATATAGAAGATTAATGAACTTATAGCCCATTTTTGGGGTATTACATTTTGCCCCTCTTTGAATTATTGTGTGAAGCACAGTGGTTCAAAGATAGTCTGTGAAACTAATTCGAAATTGATAATTGATATGAGACAGAAGCTGATTGATATTGATATTGATATGAAGATAATAGGTCCTGAATGACCAAGGATAATGTTCACTGTAGCAACGATGAACCGATGATTGCGAAAGAGTGTCAAAACACTTGATTCCAAACCTTAGGATTGCTAAGAAGTGAGTGACCGGTTCTAGACTTGATTGTCTTAGCATAACTAGTAGGTATCACATCCGAATCCTTCAGTTGTCGAAGAACCAAGGAAAGAACACTATGATCCGATGGTTGCAAAAACTGATATAGTTTACAAGATTAGGAGAATACCAGATTGATATGGATTGACGAATCTGATATGCCCCAAGTGATGATAGATTTGCCCCGAGCGATGAAGTCTTTTTTGATGAATCAGTAACTAGATGTGGTTGTTGTCTTGATTACTGAGGAAAGATTGATAGAATTTGATTTACAAACTTTGAATGATGTGCAATACCATGCCCCCTTCGGAATTAAAATTGAAATCTGACAAGAAAAGTCAGTGTTGACAGTTTAGAAGCATGCTAATTGATTGGAAAAGTGGTTAAACATGTCCGAGAACACATTTTGCATCGTTTAGAGGTCCTATAGACCAAGTAGACTAGGTTTGACCATGAGTTGACCATAGTTAAAATTTTGAAATTTTGATAGATTGATGTAAGATAATCAGTTAAGTTGAATACTGGATTTTTGTGATGATAGAAGGTTGATTATGCAAGTAGTTAATAATATAAATGATCTCAGATTTGAATTTTGATCCCGAAAAAGGATTCTACTTGCTGTTTCATTGGAGGAACCTTCATGTGAGATTCAGCTCTTGTTAGATTTGAAGATGCGAGTGGAGAATTGTTTAAGCATTGAAGTTCATTTAGCCATTGTGAGATCATGAAACATGCAAAATGCAAAGAGACATGCAAAATGAAATGCAACCTAAGACCTAGGACCTAGTCACTGATCATGTGTCGATTTGTTATCATCATTGAAATTTTAGGTAACTGGATAAATCAATACAATGCCCACTAGTTATGAAACCATAGACATATGAATATCAATTTGTATGCGCAAGAATCAATACAACACCCACTGGTCAACAACCATGGATATATGAATATTGATTTTATTTTTGAAATGTCGGATTAGATATAAGCACCAAGGCATAAACGCCAGGATGACTTGAATATCATGTCTATTTTGATATAACAATTTGTATAAGCATCAAAACATAAACGTCATGATGACTAGGATACACCTTGCATTGAAAAACACATCAAACAGCCAAGAGATCATTCTAAATCCAATGTGAATTACCCATAGTGACCCTTTATCATTCACATCCTTAGGTAAGATTGTGTTTCACAAGAGGAGAAAGAACTCACTCAAAAAGACAATAGTTAGATCAAACTTCCTTGAATTTTCTAGGTATCAATGGTCGAGGTACGCAGGGCCATCCAATTCGAGATAGAGGCTCTTACAGTCGGACACCATTTCAATCTAGAATTTTCAAAGTTGTTTAGATTTTCACATACAAGCAGAAAACAAAGAAAAGATTATGCCCCCAGTCATCACTCTCTAAATCCTGTAAAGGACATCATCGAAGGGCTCGAAAGGACACAGTATGCAAAAATATCAATGCGAATCAGTAAGCATACAAGGAGATAAAAGCATGTAAAAAAAGCATAGATTGTTTTCAGTTTGTTGTTTGATTGCGTTGTTGTAGATGAAAAATCCTTTTGGGAGACAAGACTGACTGACTGACTCACATGAAGCTTCAAAGGACTCTGAGTGGATATGATACGTCTAAGATACACTGGAGACCATAAGATATGACATTGATTGCCCCCAAGTGTTAAGCATTGATAGGATACAGATGCTTGAGTTGTTTGGTGTACAAATCGACTTATTAAAAACTGGAAATGCAAAAACAAACTGAGAGATATGTACAAACTAAAGCAAGATTAAAAGCTGGGAAAGACCAAGATTGTGTGATAGATGGAGCATTTTGGAACAAGTGGCGCTCGTTTGCTGGGTTTTCACCATCTTTGCAGAGATTTTATTTTTGCTACCAAGGTGCCTATTTTTAGGTTTTCACCAAGGCACTTTTTTTTCTTTTTCATTTTTTTTTGAATTTTTGATATTTTTCAATTTTTTAAGATTTTTTTTTTCAGGACATTTTACCATAGACTGAATGCCTTAGGCATAGAATTTCTTCAAATGGAGAATGTTGATTGGTTCTTAGAGCTGTTCTCCTTCAGTTGTTGAGAGTTGATAGGCACCAGAGCCAAAAGTAGCAGTGATTACAAAGGGACCCAGCCAATTGGATTTGAACTTCCCCTTGCGTTCTTGATGTGATTGATTTTTAGGATTCTCTCTCAAAACTAGATCGCCAACCTAAAATTCTCCGTGTCTGACTTTCTTATTGTAGCCTCTAGACATTCTCTTCTGATATACTCTGAGATGATCATATGCTGCTTGTCTGTGATCATCTAGTAGTTCAAGTTCTTGCAACCTAGACACTCTGTAGTCATCATCAGTTACTAGACCATGCATTCTGATTCTGAGTGATGGGATTTCAACCTCAATAGGTAGTACCACTTCAGACCCATAAACTAAAGCAAAAGGTGTAGCCCCAGTAGGCCTTCTGATACTTGTTCTGACACTAGTTTTGATACTGGTTCCGATACTTGTTCTGATATTGGTTCTGACACTTGTTCTGATACTGGTTCTGATACTTGTTCTAATACTTGTTCTGATACTTATTTTGATACTAGTTCTGACACTTGTTCTGATACTTGTTCTGATAATTGTTCTGATACTTGGTATACTTGATAGCATCTTTTTCCATTGCAAACTCCCAAGCAAAATCATATCATGCAGTCCCAATGTCTAGCAAGGTGGAGAACAAGAGGGATTGGCAAGCTGGTGGAAGAGATGGAAGACAAGAGAATGAAGGAGAATGAAGGGAAGAAATCCTCAAGGGCAAATTTCTCAAGAATACTCAAGCTAGGAAAAAATTTTCATGTAAAAGCACTTTTGGACAAGTAATGAAAGGCTAGCATAGGATAAGTCACAAAAGCGTAATGCCAAAGAAGGAAAGGATGCAGTCCAAAGGAGTAGACATGTCAATAGGCTTCATAGCATTGTGTTTTACTCTTTCTTTCTTTTTTTTTATTAGATCAAGACCAAAGGGGAAAAGGATAGCGATAGGTGAAAATGAATGGAGGAAAATAGACATGAAGGCTAAACAAGAAGAGAATGAAAGCAAGATCATCATAAGATAGCTCATAAAATAGCCAAATGTTCGTGTATAGATGAACATTGTCAAGATCAAAGAGATAAGATGGAATGGATGAAATATGTAGAAGAACTACGCATGACACCTGATTGCCAGGTTTTCATCATGGTACTTATCCAAGGTGCCACAAGGGAGTGGTTTTGACCATAGGATGAATTTATTTCTCTTTACTTTTTCTACCAAGGTGCCCATTTCCAGGTTTTCACCAAGGCACATTTTCAATTTTATTTTATTTTTCATTTCTTTTTTTCTCTTTTTTGGAAGAAGGCAAGCTTTTTAGATAATGCTCCTTGAAAGGATAAACCATAATATGCCAAGGATTCAAGATGATATGCTCAAAGATGCTGATAGGGAAAGGGAGATGGAAGAGAAAAATGGAGGATAAGGTTTTATGTAAAGCGAGTGAGGTTGGAAGATAGGAGGAATAGGCAAATGAGGAAAAATGATAGAAGGTAGAAGGATAATGAATGGAAGGATCGTGAAAGGGTAGATGGAAAGGAAGGCAAGATCAACATCAACACATGCCTTGAAGGGTGGGGAGAGGATGGAGGAAATGTGAATGAAGGAATACGTGAAGGAATATGGTGAATGGATAGTAGAGGTTGTGGTTTAGGCACATGGAATGGAAGAATGTTTTTGGAAGAAGATGAAGTGGAAGTCTTTGGAAGCTTGAATGTCAACTTCACTTTTTTCTCAACACCAGACTCTTTCAAGAGAGACTTTGGAATCCATATAGCTGTAGGCTTTTCATTTCCTTTTGATGATCTAGAGAGAATATCTTCAATGATGGATTTTGGAACCCATACTTGTCTTGTATTTTTTTTTCTTAGATATCTCTTTTGACTTTATGCCTCCGTGTCATTTAGAGGAGACATGGTGTTCTTCTCTTTTTGATGGATTCTTGTATTGTTTCTTTTTCTTGTATTGAACATTCAAGTTACTTTCAAAAGATTTGGGACTTGTGGAAGAAGGAGGATATGACTGGTTTAGATGGGTGGGTGGATAAAAAGGATTCAAGGGTATGCATCTATGTTGATCTTGAGAAAAGATGGGAGATGGAGGGATGTAAGGACCCAAGATATATGGAAAATTAGGAGAGTTAGGAGGGGAAAGTGAAGGGACATAGGGACCCAAGATGGAAGGAAGGCGTGAAGTCCTTAGTAGTGGTGGAAGAGGTCCAAGGATGGAAGTGGAAGATACAAAAGGATAATCAATAAGTTCATCAACATCTATATGGCAACCAAGGATATCAACATCTTTAGAGTGAGCATTAGGATTTTCAATAGAATCATGGATATCTTGAATATGAGCACCTTCTTTGATAGGATTTTTCAAAGCTTGCAAAGACTTAGGAAGAGTAGAAAGTGGAAGCGAACATGGAGTGGTAGAATAAGAAGATGGAAGACTTTGATCTTGAAAAGGATCTTTGGATAGCATAAGTGCATAATTTTTTTCTTGATTTTCAATAGGCTTAACATCAGAAGTAACAACACCATTTTTACCAACCTTAATGGAAGTATCATCTTTGAAAAGCGCAAGCATAGTAAGGTTATTTTGATTGTCAATAAGCTCAACAATGTAAGTAGTAGCTTGATCTTGTGTAGGAGAAGACTTAAGACATGGTGGAATGCATAAAAAAGGGTGTACAGGATCAAAAGAACCATGAAGTGGATAAGAGACATCGGGAAAATGAGTGGATGACATGGAGGGTTCTTCATCTTGATCTTTCTTTATATTTTTTTGTTCATCATTTTTAGAGTCCTCTTGACATGGAGCCACTTCTAAGGACAAGGAAGCATTTTGGGATTGTATGGAAGACTTTGGAAGAGATGGTGGAGGACTAGTTGAAGTAGGAATTGTAGCATATGAAGGCATAGGCTCTTTAGGTTTAGCATTATTAAAAGTATTTGCAGCCAAGTGAAGGTTAGCTTGAGTATCTTTAAGAGGTAGCCCTGGAGGATAACTATAGGGAACCGTATGAAAAGTATCAGGGCTTGTGTCAGATGAAGGTTCTGTGAAAGATTTGAAAGACTCGAAAGCTTTAGAAAATGTATGGGTATTGGAGGAAGTAGGGTATGGAAGGGAACCATCACCAGACAAAGGTTCAACATTAACATGATCTTGCTTGAGAAGATAATCTTTATTTTCAGCAGGAGAGTCCTTAGGAGAAGGATTCTTATAATATTGATGCTTCAAGCTAACATGATGCATTTTATAGTCCTCAGCAGTAGTAGATGGATCATAATCAAGGTATTGTCCACAAAAGCCATCAAAATATCTTTCAAAATCAGAATCATATGGATCACCATCATGATCTATCCAATGTGACGGCCCATTTGTAGTAAGCAAGAACACACGACAAGGAGGACTCTTAGGAATAGAGGTGTCATAGGTATCATTACATTGTCTGTCGTCATAGTCATCATAGTCTCCAAAGCTGGATGTGTCACTCTCCATGGAAGAGGTATCATAAGGGTTATCACATTGCTCAAATTTTTTCCGGGGGCATGGTGACATGTACAAGTCTTTATCAAATGGAAGAGTATAGAGATTCCATGAAGAACTCTTTAGGTTCCTTTTCTTTCTTAAGATTGTTAAGTTCAACTTGCATCGCTTGCAGCTGCTTCCTCATAGCGGTGATTAGAGTTTCTTCCTCATGTAAATTGATTCTTTGAGACATGTGTACTGATTCTCAATGGCTACTGCTCTATTCTTGACACAGTGACTTGATCGACAGATTCTAAAATAGGCTTAAAAGGCTAAGTATCTGGCAATTCTGACAACTTTTCAAAAATTTCCCAAACGACACTCTGCAGACTCATACGACAGATGGGCAATAATGAAATGACACTTTGAGAAAACTTGTATGACTTTCTGACCTCCTAAGATGACTTTTGACTCCAGAAAAGAATTTCACTTCAAATTTTGTAAATTTTGAGTTTTCAGATTCAGATTGTTTGCAAATTTCAATGTCCAGATTTGAAGATTGTAACAGATTTGTTCATTTTCAGTAACCAGATAGATAAACAAGCATGCAAAATAGCAAGCAAGTGATTTCAAGCATGTCTGAAAATAATGAACAATGGAAAAAGCAACCTTGTGCATGAACAATCAAGTGACTTATTCATTCTAATCCTTAGAAGCGTTAATTGTGTATGTTCCAAAAATGTTTTGCAATAACGCACATATACCCTATAAAATGAAAATTTGGCCTCGCTAGGGTTTTTAGTAATGGTTTGACTCTGCAACTTTTATGATCCAAAGGGGTGAACTCCAATCCCGGTGCACTAGGGTTTTGACATAGTCTGAGAACTTAATCTTCAGGAGCTACTAGGGAGATCTAACAACCCAACAATGAACCATACCCATGGAGATTTCTTCCATAAGGACATTTATATAGCGGCTGTCACTACCACGGTGAAAATGGCTATTACCGCTTGAGGTTACATCAATGCAGTTTGCCTTGTGAAGGGATTGTCCACTACAGTTAACCATCTCTAAAGGTGACTCACAATAGTATACCACAAAGGAAATTAGCTCCAGATCTAAGGGTTTGACACCTTTTCACTTTTAACCCAAACAAAGCAAGCAGATTAATCCGACACGCTAAGACAAAGTTTTGCTTCACCAAGGTTTATGATGTCAACTCCACATGATCTATCAACCTCTCCAGGGAGAGAATGTATCAATCAATAAGAGAAGGCACACTAGCCAATTTTGATTCACCAAAGCTCGTGATGTCAACCCCACATGATCTATCAACCTCTCTTGGGAGAGAATGTATCGATCAATAAGAGAAGATGCACTAACCAAGTTGAATGTGAAATGCACTAAGTATCCTCCCTACCTACAAGGATTCTATCATCAAGAAGGATTTCGCTGGGAATCCAATCTCTCAAGAATCATGAATAGTGTTCATAGGGCCTAATTACCATGTGAGCACAAATGTATGTTTCCAAAAGCAAATCTACCAAAAGTACCCAAAAAGCAGAAAGAGGAACACTTAACGCTTAAAGCGAATATGAGATGAGTCCGCAAGGTGGAATGCTTAACACCTTACACAAGCTGAAAATGAGTCCCCAACTTAGAAAATAAGTGAGTTCCTAAAAGCACAAAAGGGTTGCCAAGTGGAACACTTAATGCTTCTGTCCTGTTGACCCCTCCCCTTTATGGCGCTGAGATTGCAACCACGGGGTGGAATGAGGGGCCAACAGATTAGCGAGTCCAATAACCCAAGATAGAATTCAAGATCAATCACAAGTATCTGAGACTACTTAATGAATCCTTAAGGGGTCACAACCTAGTATCAATTATGCAAGTGTGTAAAATAAAAGCATGAAAAGAATCACCCAAGCTAGACACGAGAGATTTATTTTAAGCCCCAAATCAAAATATTATCAGCCCAAGTGGAATACCTAAGATCCTTGCAATGTGCTTAGTATATTTTTACCTGATTTTAGCAAACTTGACACTTTTTTCAATCAAAACCAGCAAGAGTCAATCAAAAACAGAGAATTCCAATTGTTAAGATTAGCTATTAGTCAAAATCTAAAAATCAAATTTGACAAACTACTTGCAAAAATGAAATGACAATTGAAATCTAATGCCTAAAATCGTACGATAGTGGGTCTATTACTAGACAATAGTAAGAAACTCGTACGACAGTGGGTATGCTCCCAGACGACAGTCTGGAAACTCATACGACACTGGGTGTCTGATGAAACGATAATCCAGCTTCCAAATGATAGTGGGTGCTTGATGAAATGATACTCGGTCAACTGTCGTATGACAGTGGGTATGTTCCCAGATGACATTGGGTGTCCGATGAAATGACAGTCTGAAAAAATCATACGACACTGGGTGTCTGATGAAATGATACTCGGTAACTATCGTATGACAATGGGTATGCTCCCAGACGACACTGGGTGTCCGATGAAATGACAATCTAAAAAACTTGTACGACACTGGGTGTCTGATGAAACGATACCCAGTCAATTATCGTACGACAGTGGGTATGCTCCTAGACGACACTAGGTGTCCGATGAAATGACAGTCTAAAAAACTCGTACGACACTGGGTGTCTGATGAAACGACAGTCTGAAAAACTCGTACGACAATTTGAAAAACTCGTACGACACTGTATGGACCGAAATTAAAAATTGCACTGTACGGACAGTTTTGATAGAAAAAGTGCCAAAAATTTTCTTTTTTCTTTTTTGCAGGCCAAAAAAAAACAAAAAATAACGTCCTACTGAGAATACCACTAAAAAAAGTAGCAACAGGGGAGTTCTGATAGAGAGATGATAGAAGATTGATAGAAATGAAGGGAAGCCTGTTTCAGGGCCCCACGGTGGGCGCCAGAAATGTGTGTGAATTTTGTACCTAATCTGTAGACACAACACTTCAGTAAAACATTAGAGGTTAGCATAAATCAAAATCGTACAAAATTGAAATCTATTTTAACCAAGCGATCTACTACCTTCTAGTAGGTGCGAGATTGATGTTCTCAGATTGTTATCGAGATCAGTGACCTAGATGACACCTAAATGAAGGATTTGAATGCAATTGATCTAGATATGAATTGAATGCAATTAAGCTATTTTTTTGGATTTTTCTATGCAATGATATGAAAACTTGATATGGAATCTATGCTAATATGGAAATTGATATGGTAAAATGATCTAACAATGATATGAAAAAGAATCTAAATGAATGTAAAAAAAAAAAAAATTGATCTCACAATAGCCTTGATTCGCAATAAGCTTTGATTCTCCAAATTCCAATTCTCCAAAATAGTTGTGCAATTCGTAGATGACTTTGACAAAGTAAGCTTGCAAAATTATGAGATTCTGTGGATTTGAGAGATGAATTATGAAGAGCCGAGCCTTGTTTTTTAGAAATCCAAGGCTTTGCAGGTGCATGAAAAAAAATTATAAATCACTCATATTAACTCAGCTTGATTTTTGAGTTGTTTTTAAATAAAGATAATTTAATTCACAAAAATATGCAAATCATGCAAAAATAGCTTTTTAACTCAAATTAGAGTTTAGATCAGCTTTTTGAACTCCAAAAGGATGTTGAGTTCTAAAAAGTCAACACTTTGCATTGATTTTCTAATTTGGAGTTTAACTGTTTCTTTTGAATGTGCATAATAATTATGAATTAATTAAATAAATAAAGTGATTTATGCTCAACTTAACTGATTTTTGAAAATAAATAATTGATTTATGGGTTAATTAATTATTTAATCAAACTTTTATTAAAAACTATATTATTAAATAATGACAACTCGCTTTAATTAATTAAATAAAAATTTAATCAATTATTCATAAGATATTAGATTTATTGTCAAAATTAAATAATACAATTAATAATAGATAGAATTAAATTTAATTACACAATTAAGTGGCAAGATATTAAAATATGAAAATATTCAATTAATCAAACTTAGGATAAATGTGATTTATCGCCAAATAATCATTAAACTAAAGATAATTAAGATAATTAGGAATATTGCTAGGAATATTCCCCGATGCAGAATTTAAGATAATCAATTAGGATTCGATGATGTTTAGATGTGCCTTAGATTAGGACTTTGATGTCGATTTCATTCGAATTGTTGATATAGAAGATTAATGAACTTATAGCCCATTTTTGGGGTATTACAACAATCAATAGTTAAGCTTTGACTATAACACAAAGGTTATATCGAGTTCATAGTTTGCAAATATAAGAAAAAAATCTTAGCAAAGATGAGATCAAGCATTTGTACAAGAAACAAACAAGCATCTGTCGTATGACTGTTAACAGCCAGTATAAAAGCCATGATTTATTAATTTCCACCAAATTATCTATGAAGACTCAATAAAACACAAAATAAGAAAATGCTATGATTTATGGTAAGTAATACGCTGGTATTTTAAAAAAAGGTCGAGAACTATGTGTGCAAGAAAACAAACTCCAAGAAATAAACTGAGCTCGATGATAACTTACAGTTGCATACTAGCCCAAGTTTGCCAGATGTCAAGCTCTCTGTTTGAAGATACAGTCAATAAGAAGTCATAGTGATCTCTAGTAATAGTGAGGTGCATTCACAGTTGAGTTCCTTCAATAGTTTTCGAAGGCTTCTACCAGTTAGGGTTTTCTTCTTCCCTAAATTTCTCCAGCAAGAATGTGATAAACACAAGTGCTGAGATCAAAATGAGTATAACTATTTGGAGTCCGCCTAGCAATTCAATGCCTTCAATGCATGTCTGTTTCTTGTAGAGCCTCAAAAACTATTCATAGTGCCACCTTGCATACTTATCTCCTTGATTTTTGCATCGCATTGCAAGTGGATGAAAAGTCATGTCGACTTTCCCACATTGCATACAGTTTACACTTAGAGTGTTTTATCTAAGTTAGGAGATGAGGTTAGGTTATTTAATATTAGATTTTTATCTAATGTTATTTTTTTCCATAATTTTGGCAATTATTCTTTGTAAAAGGATTTAATTCCTTGTTATAAGCCAAAATTTAGTGGGTGGCATTAGGAGGAAGTTTTTAAAGGCTTAGTTATTGGCATGTTTTTTGGCACATTTTTGGGCTAAAATCAGGCATTTTGAAGGACTTAGGTTTTTGGATTTGAGGCATAGGCAAGATATAAAATTGATTTTGGATGATCAATTAGGGGTTACAGATTTTGGAGAGAGGGCATATAGTGAACACATTGTTCCTAAGTGCTTTGAAGGCCATTTTGTAATCATTTTTGTCAGATTTTGGAGGGAATGAATCAGAGATTTGGGATCATATTTGTGAAATTGTTTTGATATTGGATCCTATTTCATCTTTTCTAACAACTGTTAAATCATTTATTATCTAAAGGAAGTGGATAGTTTTCTGTTCCTTCTCAAGATAATCAATTGCTCCTAGACCTTGTATGAGAAATGTATGTTTGTTGATTATCCAAGCTATTTGTGGTAGAACCCTGAGAGCATGTTTTGTCAACCTATATGTTGAAAAAAGATTCAGAGTATTGAGATCTTCATTTTTGAGTTAGGATTGATGTTTCATCATTTCTGCAAAGTCTGAAATATTTATTTGTGTATCACCCTAATCTTTTAGTTATAGTATTATTTTCCCTTTTCCTAGCAAATTGCATATCAGGTTAAGTGATATTCCATATTTTATAGGAACCGACCTAGAATCCAGAGATTCCTCTTCATCCATAGTCTACCCACAGCTAGGAGAGGTTTCCATTGTCAAGATAGAATTGTTGTTTTGCCTTAATGCTTGATTTAGGGTAACAATTCTAAGCTTGAACAGGTAATAATCAAATAATGATAATTATTTAATTACTTTATAGAAGAATAAGTGATGAAGATTAATTAGACCTTAAATAATCGATTAATATTACTTAATTATGGTTATGGAGAAATAATGAATTTGAATTTAGAATATAGTAGAAGGATTCAAATCAATTAATAATAAATATTATTTAATAATTTAAGAGGAATGTTAGTAAAATTGTTGCGTACGAGCAACATATCAGTTTTAGGTGTCTCTAGGTAGTACAAAGAATCTTTAGATATTTGAATGCACACAAGATCTTGGATTACAATATCCAAAAGGTTTAGATTTCACTCTTACAACTTACAATGATGTTGATTGGGTCAGATGTGTTGATAACTAGCAGAGTACTAGTGGTGGAGCATATTTTCTTCCCTCCTAGGTGGTTGCACGGTCAAGTAAAAAGCATGATTATGTATCATATCTATTGATAAAGAGTAATGCATTACAACATCCTCATGTTGCACTTGGGTGATGTGGATGAAATAAAACCTAAAGAATATTGACATATAATTTGATGAACTGAACTCAATTTTATGAGATAATACTAGTGCTATAAATATTTCCAAGAATCTGGTAGAGCATTCCAAAGTAAAACACATATCCATCAAATATCATTTCTTTTGGACAATGAGGTTAGAATTGAATATGTACCTGTATGCACCCTAAAATGGTTGCCTAGACTATGGGCCCCCATTCTTCAATTTATCAAATCACAAAATTAATTTATCAATTTCCTGAATCAATGGCTTGCAATATTTTCAAATCAAATCAATTTCCTTGATCAAATCATAATTAATTCAATTATTTCAATATTTCCTAAGGTTTGATCATTTTATCCTAAGCCCTATTTAATTAAAAGAAAAACTTTCCTTTTAATTAAATAAAATAATCTTATTAAAATAAAATCCCTCTTTTAATAAATTCCCCACTTAAATATCTTTTTGTGATAAAAAAGGAAATAAATCAAATTAAAATAAATAAAGATTCTTTTTTCTCCACACTTTCCTTTATAAGGAGCCATCTCCTTCTCATTTTAGGATCTAGATTTTATGTTATTGTTATGCTGCAGGTTTGGAGAGCGAGTTTTGAGGAGAGTTTTGAGCACTTGAGCTTGAACATTGCAACTTCTCTTTTCTTGTCTTCTTCTCTCATGCATCCATGACAATCCATTTAGATTACTCTTGCACTTGCATGTTAGATTATATTCATGTTTCATTTCATAGAATAATCTTGCATGCATATTTCCTTTCATAGATTAGTTTGATTTCATGCATTGTTATTATATAGAATAGCTTCCATTTTCATTTGCATGCATATTTGATGATCATGGAGACTAGCACTCTTGCTTTCCTCTTTGAATCTCTCATTTTATGGTGTACTCGCATGGGCACAAACTAGGTCTAAACTGAGGGCCTCCATTACAAACCCTTGCACTCCATGAATAGAGAGCTATGAGTCACCATTTGAGACCTCATTCTTGAGCAATCTTGAATATAATGACTCATAGAAGTGTACCAACATTTTAGCACACATTTTTGTCCTTCCTGTTAGGATTGGCCCTGTTGAAAAAGATGTTTTATTTCAAATAGTTGACGCTAGCCCCCTTGCATACAATATCTTACTCGGTAGACCATGGATTCATGATATGCAAGCAGTGTCATTTACCGATCATTAGTGTGTTAAGTTCCCTTACAATCGAGTAGAGATTTGTATACCTGGGGATAACACTTTATCTGTTAACTTAGTTTTAGCGAGTGCTCATGTTCCCCTCAATAGAGAAGAAAAAGACTTCAATGCAACCTTAGCTGAATGTAAAGACAAGTTCAAGTCAGTAGACCTTGGCATTGGGGGGTGTCAACTCAACTCCCTCACAAATCTACCAGTTTCACCTAGGTCTTATGGCAAGCCTTCACAAGAAATGAAACCTTCTTTAGCTATGAATTTATTTGGCATGTTCATAGAGTCCTCAATGCCTATTCAAGATGAGAAAGAAGAGATGGTTGTTAAAGACTAGATTTATAGAGAAGATAAATACATGCATAATGAGAACTTCTCTCCCTCTCCTAAGGCTTATGGAAGAGGGTATACTTTTTTCCAACAGATGGGCTATCCTGAACATGACCCTCTTAGCCACAGATTGGATGCTAGAGCCAAATCCCTTGATCATGGTCTTTTTGGATGCAAGTCTAAGAAGATGGTTGGCCTAGGATTTGTGAATTGCAACAAGAACACTACTCCTATCTTTAATGAGTCAGATAGTGAAGATGAACCAGAATACATACCTAATTTGAAAAATCAGCAAGATATGTGTGTAGATTGGGTCCCTTCCACTAATCTCCTTTGGGGAGATTCAGATAATCCAGTCACTCATGAGACAGTTGCAAGCTTAGAACAAGATGAATCGGATGTAGAATATCCTATCAGAGAGTGTCAATGAAAGAATCTTGTTTGTTTGATGGAAAGAGAAGGTGTTACCCTTGATGACATCATAACTTCCATGTCAAGACATCCCAAACCTTCATGGTGTAAACATCCTAGTCAAAGTTTAGACACAAGTTCATATGAGTATGAAGGGACTCCTTCTTAGAGCCTTCCACAGTTGACATGGATGTTGATGTCATCCACACATAGTTCTCAAACTGAGGTAGCTGACAAGCTACGTGTAGGATTAGAGGATTTGAACACACATGTTGCCTTAGTGGATGATCCTTCACTTGTTAGGACAAATCCTGATTTGGGTAGCTTAGAAGGATACTTGACAGACTCTAACTCTTCAATCACCGAAGATGATATCATTCACATTCACAACCTTGAACCAGTCATTGACTTACCTCTTGTTCATCCTAAGCTCCTTGATTGGTCCCAATGCTATCAAGAACCTGAGCTCTTAACGTTTCAAAATGATTATGAGATAGCTTGTTACTTGAATACCATTGAACCCATAGTCTCTTCCACCAGTGAACCAGCTACTAGCATGATAGAGCTAGACATCAAGTACCTTAGTCACAAAATAAAAAGAAAATAAAATCAAAAGAATAAGAATTATGATGGTGAAAACCACAGTGTGGTGGTGTCAAAACCAAAAAAAGTAAAAATAAATGACGTATCCAACGGTGAAAACCTCTCTGAGGCACCTAAGGATGAGGTACTTGATCATCTCCCTAGCTACTTTCAAGATAGATCTTCAGTGATTATCGAACCAACACAAATAGTCAATTTGGGTACAGATGAGGCTCCACAAATAGTACACTTGGCTCAGTCCTTGGCACCACAAGAAAAAGAAGCTTACACTAAGTTCTTATAGAAAAAGAAGATCAACTTTGCATAGAATTATTCAGATATGCCAAGGTTGGACACTAATATTATTATGCATCACTTGTCCATAGCTCCGGGTGTCAAACCGGTTAAACATAAATTGAGAAAGATGCATCCTCACATAGCTCTCCTAGTCAAAGCAAAATTAGAGAAACTCCTTGGTGCAAGATTCATAAGAGCTATAAATTATGCTGAATGGATATCAAACATAGTACCGGTTTCCAAACATGACAAATCCATTCAAATTTGTACAGATTTTAGAGATGTCAATAGAGCATGCCCAAAGGATGAATTTCCACTTCCCAATATAGACATGATAGTGGATATGACTACGGGTTATGAGATTTATTCCTTGATGGATGGTTTTTCCAAATACAATCAGATTAAGATAGCTCCCGAAGATCAAGAAAAGATTGCATTCACTTGTGCATGGGGTACCTATTATTGGAATGTTATGCCTTTTGGATTAAAAAATGCTGGAGCCACCTATCAAAGAGCTATGACAACCATTTTTCATGACATGATGCATAAAAACATGGAAGATTATGTGGATGATACCTTGGCCAAGTCTAAGAAAAGAGACACACACTTAAATGATTTAGAAGTCATTCTAGATCACATGGAACAATTTCAATTAAGGTTAAATCCTAAAAAGTGTGCATTTGGTGTCACCTCTGGAAAACTACTAGGATTCATACTTTCAACAAAAGGAATAGAGGTGGACCCTGAAAAAGTTCAAGCAATCATAGATATGCCACCTCCTAGAAATATTAGTCAAATGAGGAGTCTTCAAGGATGTCTTCAATCCATAAGGAGATTCATTTCACAGTTGGCAGATAGAGCTCAACATTTCAACAAGAACTTACACAAAGGAGTCAAATGTGTTTGAAATGAGGATTGTCAAAAGAGCATATATCAAATCAATAAATACTTGGTAAATCCTCCCATTTTAATGCCTCCTATCCTAGGGAAACCACTTATTCTATACATTTTAGTGACATAATCTTCCTTGGGGGCATTACTAGCTAAAATTGATGAACATGGGAAAGAAAAAGCAATATACGACATTAGTCGCACTCTTGTTTCATATGAGGTTAACTACACCAGCATTGAGAAATCTTTCCTTGTAGTTGTGTTTGCTTCCCAAAAGTTGTGACATTACATGCTTGCGCACACTATACACCTCATAGAAAAAATAGATCCACTCAAGTAAGGCTGCCCTCACAAGTTGACTTGCTAAATGGATGATGATCCTTTCAGAGTTTGACATAGAGTACATTGAGCGTAAAGTAATCAAAGGACAAGCAATAGTAGATCAATTAGCTAATTTCCCAATACAAGATAATGCACCTATTCAAGTTGATTTCCCAGATAAATACCTCATGTATATGACTAAAAGAACATGGAAGATGTTCTTTGATGGATCCTTTATGCAAAACGGTTTAGGAGTTGGTGTGTTGTTTGTTTCTCCTCATGGGTACACGATCCCTAAGTATTACAAGTTATGGTTCCCATGTACAAACAACATTACTGAGTATGAAGCTTTAACAAATGGACTTAAGATAGCCATAGAATGGAGGATCATAGAGTTACACATCTATGGGGATTCACAACTAATAATCAACCAAGTCAATGATGAATATCAAATAAAAAATGAGAAACTGGTACCTTACAAGAAAATGGTTGATTCCTTGAAATGATACTTCACATTTGTCACATTTCAACAAATCCCTAGAGCAGAAAATAAAGAAACTGATGCTATGGCCACACTTGCTTCACTCCTTCAGTTAGAGCAACATGAATCTATATTTGAATTCTTGGTGGAAGAGCTACATCACCCTATCTATGACTCCCAAGAAATTCATGTCATTTGTACCCCTTTTGGTCATGAGTCATCCCTTGATAGTGCCATTTACTCATACCTTCATGATGGCATTATACTTGAAACCTTTAACCAATCTGAATGCAGAAACCTTATCCAAAATGCCTCTCATCATTCCCTTATCTTTGGTGATTTTTATAGGAGGGGTCTAGATGGAACACTTTTTAGATGCTTAGAAAAGGAAGAATCTGACCAAGTTTTAGTTGACATCCATGAGGGCATCTGTGGGGGACATTCCAATTGTCTTTCCATGGCCCGAAGGTTGCTTAGGGTGGGGTATTATTGGCCTATGATGCAAATTGATGCAATAGGTTTTTCAAAGTCATGTGAAAAGTGTCAAAGACATGATAACCTGATACATATTCTAGGCAGGGAGCTCATTCCTTCTATATCTCATTGGCCATTTCAGCGCTGGGCCTTTGATCTTGTTGGGCAGATTCATCCCAACTCATCAGGTGGACACAAGTTCATTATCACTGCTACTGATTACTTCACTAAATGGGTAGAAGCTATCCCACTTTCTGTTGTCTCGGGAAAGATAGTCTCTCTATTCATTCTGAACCATATCATCTATCGATATGGAGTGCCTTCTGAGATTATCACTAACAACAGAGGCTAGTTAAAAAATAAAGAACTTAAAAAACTCTGCAAGAAATTCAAGATTAAACAACATTGGTCCTCCATTTACTTCCCACGGGGAAATGGTCAAGCAGAGGCATCAAACAAAACCATTCTTAAAATCCTACATAAAATAGTTTGTAAGAATGGTAGAGATTGGCACTTACAGATAAATTTGGATTTGTGGGCCTATAGAATGAGTATTCGTACTCCTATTGGGGCTACTCCTTTTGCCCTTACATATGACACTAAAGCAGTATTACCTTTAGAGGTTGAGATTCCTTCACTTAGAGTTTCCCTCAAAGGTCTAGTTACAAATGAAGACTACTGCGCCATGAGACTTTAAGAGTTATAACTTCTAAATGAGAAACATCAGACATCATTTGACCATATGAGGGTTTATCAAAAGCATATGTCCAAAGCCTTCAACAAAAAGGTTCACCCTAGAGAATTCCATGTGGGCGATCTTGTCCTATGTGAAAATCCTAAGAATCAACAGCATAGAGATCAAAAGGGAAAATTTGAACCTAATTATCTTGGACCTTACATCATTACAACAAATTTTAGGACATGTGCTTATTTACTATCTACAATAGTGGGAGATCAACTCCCTAATCCTATCAATGTCTTGCACCTAAAGAAGTTATATCCATGATGCCCATTTTGTCTAGGGGCATCCTTTGTACATACTTATTGATCCTGAAAAATCCAAAAAAAATGATATATTGTCAATAATTCTAAAAATCAGAAAATGTCCTAAAAAAATGATCATCTTAGTGAAAACCTTGCAATAGGCACTTTGATGTATCTCCAATTTTTTATTATAAAAAGTCCTAAAAAAAAAAATTGCAATAAAATCTAAGTGGTGAAAACCTAGAAATGGGTGCTACTTAAGGTCTTTGCACCCCTGTTTCTTAGTGCGTGTCCTTGACACTTAGCCTTTCTCCATCATGCCTTGTCCTGGTTGCCTTGGTTTGGAATTGGTCTTTGTCTTTGTCTAAGGGGCATAACTGTGTTAGCTTTGGTCTCTTGGATGTGTTAGTATTTAGGAAATCTCACAAATGGTGTTTTTCAACACAACCCCTGACATCGAGTATTTTTCAACACTTATCAGTTTGGTCTTACCTAGTTTTGTCTTGTGATCTTACCTACTTGCAAGCATTCAATTTGTATCATCGAAACTTAGTATCAGTGAACACACTTAAATTTTTAAACACAACACTTAATGCTTGAGCTATGTCATGATATTTTCCTTGTGTGCTGACTGTTATTGATTTTCGTTGAGTTTCCTTGTCTAATAAGTCTCTCTGGTATGCATAGCTAGAAGACTTGGGGCATGGGGCATGTTTTTATTTTCTTTCTGCTTGTGGGTGTGGTCTTGAAACTCTGGAGTGTCTCTTGTTGTCCTCTTGAAACACTTGGGAGATTTGAGACATCATCCTTGACCATTTTTTCACAACTGTTCTTATAGTCATCCTGACATCTATGCCTTGATGCGATCGTGGTTTTTCTACATTAAATTGGGTAAGCTAACATCGAAGTCATCTTGACCTTTATGTCTTTGATGCATATGTTAGAATCTTTCCACATTTTAATATGATATAAATCACATTCATATCTTCATAGTTGCGCTTGTGACTAGTGATGATCGTGTGATTTTTCGATGTCCGTTTATAAGGCCCAATGATGAAAATAAGTTCCTTAACATTATTTAATGAATGATGAACACAAATTCCTATGTTACAGTTTCTCTATTGCAAGTACACCTTTGTATTTTCATGTAGCTTGCATGTTAGACTTCATGTTAATTTGTATTTTTAGGCTACATTATGAGTTTGAGAGCATTTTCCTTCATCTTTCGTGTGGACTTTTAATCAACTGTGGTCATATTTTGATCTTCATTTCCTTATCTTCTTCCGTGATCTCAATCAAAATTTTCTATCTTAAACAATTGATTGATTTTGGGGCATTCTCTTTCTTAAGGCAAATTTTCTTTCTTCTCTCCATTTCTTTCTACCTCTTCCAAACTTCTATCTTCCATTCTCTTTCACCCCACTTCTTTTTTTTCTAATTCAACCTTGGGGCATAATCTTTCATGCTTGATGATCTACATTAGTTCCGCGAGCCTTATATATTTCATCTTACATCAAGAACCTTATCTTTAGTTCAATTTGATCAAATTTATCAATTTTCTGTTTCTCCTCTATCTCATTTCAATTTTGATCACGAGGGGGCAGTACCTATCAAACTTCAATCCTTGGTTCAGATTTATCAATCCTATCAATTGCTTTGCTTGGGGCAACCTTGCTCGAGATTCTTATCTTGGACATGTCAATTACCTATTTATAGGGGTGTTGACTGTTAATATGATTTAGAACAATAGAGATGGGGGTGAATCAATTGTTCTCAGGTCTAGATGTATAAATTCAACTTTTAAACACTTCAACAAACTCAGATTTAATAACCAACACTACTCGATCATTACATAATGTATGTCAGAAACATATAACAATGCAATCCACTATCCAACAGTATTTAACTTGCAACACATAGAAATGTTCACAAAAAAACATTCACACAAGTATGACACTAGGATTTATAGTGGAAACCAAATTTGGGAAAAACCACTTTGTAACATGTTACTGATATTTTCACTCTTCTGGAGTGAGCTTTGTGAAAAGCTAACCCTGTTAAAGGTTTACAAACACACTGCTAGGTGTGACCCTATTAAAGGATTTCAACCACCCTATTAGGAGTGTGCCTTGTTAAAGGAATTAGGTACATTCCATTAGAATGCAACCTTGTTCAAAGGATTTAAACAATGACTGTTAGGTCAACCTTGATTAAAATATTTAGACTGATACAATGGTTAGAAAGTAGCAGTAGTATCTGATATGAAAAACATACAACTCACTTTGCAAATAACAGATCCAATTCACACATATATGCTGGCTTATTGACTGAGTACCATTTCCATCTCCATCACTGATCTACTTAGAAATCCCTTCAAGAAATCACAACTTTGATCAACTCCTTCTCCTTCAGTCTTTCTGCTTAGACTTATCAGTCAACAACATCAACAACTCCAACATCCACTAGCATACTGTTTAACCTCATACTTAGGTTTTCCTTTATACCTCTTCAATAGTTAGATGCATCTTTTGCTACTTAATATCCTCCGTAGATCTTAGGTTTAGGTCAGACTCATCGAATCCTTCCATTATTTAAGTTTTTCATCCATCTTTCTAGAAACATCTTTAATCTCTTTATTGGAATCACAATAAAATAGTTTACTATGCATTAAATGCTCCATACACTCAATTAATAAAGTCAACATGATTTACATAATCCAAGAATTCAAACAACGTTGGCTAGGAATCTGAATTCTCCCTCAAATGTAAATTAATGATGCTTAGTCAATACTGTGTTCAACTTCTTGGTCATCACTACATAGCTCAGTCGTCTCTTCAAATTTTATTGGTCGAAAAATTTTGTCACTCGGCAATAAACTAATGTTCGGTCAACATTGAATTTACTCGACATATACTGTCTCTCGGTTGACACTAATATCACTTAGCTTAAACTGAATTTCTTCACTTTTTCTTGGTTAAGCCTACTTGTTTAGTCTTGCTTCTTACTTAGATAAATAATACATTATGTTATCACTGTGCCACATAATCAAGTACTTATTTCAAAGTATCAAATAACTTAAATAACTCAACCTTTCTCTAGGTTCTATTGTTATCACCCTTGCTCTAATCCTTCTCATCAATCAATAGATATAGTACTTTCTTAGATAGCAACTGTCTTACCAGTTAAGGTTTGACATCAATGACAATACAACAATTGCTTCAATTACAGTTTCCAACAATCTCCCTCTTTGGCATTGATGGCAACACCATATGAATAACACATGATTCACCAGTCAATCCAAAACTTTGTCATTGCATCAGAAATATTTGTAATATCCTTAGCTTCATTATGATTCTGAATCACTTAGCCTTACTTGCTTGATCATTCACATAGTTACTCCCTCTGAATCTTTTCTGTGTCTCTTTTCTATGATCTCTGAATTCTCTCCCTCTTTTCTTTTATGTGATTTCATTTCTATCTCTGAATGTGTTTTCATCTTTGTATCTCTCCCTCCTTGACAACAATGCCAAAGAAACATTTTAAAACTTACATCTTTCAAATGTAGATGTCATCTTTGCAGTTCAATAACAATATGTCTCCCTTTGTCATCTTGCTTATGACTGATTATCAGCTCTACTATACTTTTCACAACTCTAGGCTGCTCCTAAAGTGTGACCTTTTCTGCATCAATTTTCCAAATACTTTGTTCAACACATTTGATGCAGTACTCCTAGATTGACTAGGCAATCTTAGTTAGGGGAAGCACCCCTAATTTACCTCTTCATGAGCATCCTTAGGTAAATCTTTGGTGAATATGTTCGCTAGTTGTTCCTTTGTATTCACATATTCCATTCTCACTTCTTTATGTTTTACCAATTCCCTCAAGTAATGATACTTGATGATAATATGTTTGGTCTTTGTTTGCATCACTTGATTCTTTGATATGTTGATAGCACTTATGTTATCATAGTATATGACAATTGGTTCTGTGATCTCCTCATTCATGCCTTTCAATAATTGCTTTATCCATACCAAGTTTGAATGGTTCACTGCAGCTGCTACATACTCGACTTCAACTATAGATTGGGAAATGCAATTTTGTTTCTTGCTTGTCTAGTAGACCAATCTCTATCCAAGAAAGAAAGCTCCACCACTAGTACTTTTTTTGTCATCTACATTTCCTACCCAATCTGCATCAGTGTAGACTCTTAATTAAAATTTCTCATGTTTCTTGTAATACAATCCATAGTCTTCTATCCCTTTCAAATATCTCATTATTCTCTTCACAGCCATCATATGACTTTCCTTAGGATTGGCACAGAATCTTTCCACAATCCCAACTACTAGAGCTATATCCGGTCTACTATGAACAACATATTGCAGCTTTCCAATCATGGATCTATACACAGTTTGGTTTACTTTAGTAGTATCATCATTTTTAGATAGCTTCTATCCAGTAGCCATGGGAGTACTTACTAGCCTTGAATCCTCCATACCAAAGGTTTTTAGTATCTCTTTGACATATTTATATTGAGTGATAAAAATACCTTTTTCCATCTGATAGACTTGTAAACCAACAAAGAATTTTATCTCACCAAACATAGACATCTCAAACTCAGTTTTCATCTCATTTGAAAATTTCTTACATAGGGCATCTTGTCCTCCAAATATGATATCATCTACAAAAAATTTAGCTAACAAAATCCCTTTACCTTCTTCATCTTTCATGTACAGATTTCTATTGTCATTTGCTCTTGAGAATCCAATCTATATTAAGTAATTGTCCAACCTCTCATACCATGCTCTAGGGGCTTGCTTTAATCCATATAGTGCTTTGTTCAGCTTGCAGACCATATCTCTCTTGTTTGGATCAACAAATCCTTCAGGTTGTTAATTGTACACTTCTTCTAAAATACCATTAAAAAATGCAGACTTGACATCCATTTGGTATACCTTGAAATCTTTGTAAGCAACATATGCAAGTAGAGTTATCACTCCTAATATTGCTACAGGGGAAAATGTCTCCCCATAGTCTATTCCTTCTTCTTGTGCATAGCCCTTGCATACCAACCTTGCCTTGTTCATTGTGATTTGTCCATGTTCATTGAGTTTTTTTTCTGAATACCCACTTTGTTCCAATGACATTTTACTTTTCTGGTCTAGGCACCAGAGTCTAGGTATCATTGTTTTCTATTTGGTCTATTTCCTCATTCATAGCTTGAATCCATTCTTCATTTTCTAATGCCTCCCTTGTTGTCTTAGGCTCAAATTCACACAATAAACATGTAGGATATTTCAACTTACTTCTGGTCAGAACTCCAGTTTCTTTATCTCCAATGATCTGCTCAGGCTTGTGATGTCTTCTTACATATTGTGCCAATGTAGGTTCAACTCTCTTTTCTCCTTGCTCTTCAGGTTCATCAATAAGATTGTCAGATTCAGCTTCTGATAGCTTGACAACTTCTTCTTGATGGTTGACATCATCTTCCTAATGCTTGACATTATTCTCCTAACGGTCGACATTATCTCCCTAATGCTCGACATTGCTTACCTATGATTCTACATCAGGTGCAAGTCTGTTACTCACCTCTCCTTCTATACAGACAAAAGACCTATAATCTTCAGGTTCTCTTCTGCTTTCCAGCTCATTTTTCTCTGCATATTCATCAACTTTCACATTTCACTTTTCACAATTTTGTTAGTGTTAGAGTTAAAACACTTAAATAAGCTTTACTTTTTGTGGAATAACCTAGGAATATGCCTTCATCACTTTTTGCATTAAACTTTCCATTCCTATTATCTTTCAATATATAAGATTTTCTCCCAAAGATTCTAAAGTACTTTACATTAGGTGCATAAAAATGTCATAGTTCATAAGGTGTAACATTTGTACCTTTTTTTATTTGTACTTGGTTTAAGGTATAACAACTATACTTACAGCTTCTTTCCAGTACTTTTGTGCAACATTTTTCTCAATCATTAGTGTCCTTGCACAATCCATGATAGAGCTATTCCTTCTCTCGACTATACCATTATGTGGAGGTGTTCTAGGTGCAGACATCTATCTCTTGATTCCTCTCTCATAGCAGAATAGATTCAACTCATTTGATATAAAATCTCTTCCTCAGTCATATCTCAAACATTTTAGGTTTCTATCTGTTTCTTTTTCAACCTTATCCAAATAACACTTAAACAATTGGAATGCATCAGATTTTTCTTTTAAAAACATTATACTCATCATCCTTGAATAATAATCAACAAACAATATAATGTACTTAGCACCACAATAGCTTTGTATACCCATAGGTCCAAAAAGGTCAGTATGAACTAGATCCAAAATATTTTCAGAAGTAAAAGTTTTTCTCTTGAAACTAGACTTTGTCATTTTACCCAATTGACATTTATTGCACATCACATTACCAAGTTTCTTCAATTTTGGCAATCCTCTAACTTTCTTCTTTTTACTAATGTTTACCAGATTATCAAAGTTAACATGACATAGCCTCTTATGCCATAGCCATACATCATCAAATTATGCAATCAAAGACATCTCTTCAGATAGATCTAGATAGAATAATTACTTTTAGTTTGTTCTCCACTTCCAATCAGTTCACTAGTGGCATCAAATATTTTAGCCTTTCTATGATGAAACTCCACTCGGTAACCAGTTCTATTAAGTTGTGCAACACTTAGCAAATTATAGTTAAGACCTTCAACCCAATAAGCATTTTCACAAGTGATTTTATTAGTTAGCTTAATCAATCCCTTACCCTTTACAAGACATGGTGCATCATTACCAAATTTAACACTTCTACCTTTGTAATGATCTAGGGTATCAAATTTACTTTTATCACCAGTCATGTGATGTGAGAAACCACTATCAATAATCCATTTATCACCTTTTCTCACATAAGAAACAAGTGCAGTTTTCTCATCTTCATCAGAATCATCTTTCATAACAACATAAACTACTTCAATTTCAAAATCATCATCATCAATGTCAGTTTCTTCTTCAACAATATAGCAGGATTTCTCACCTTTATCCTTGTAGTCCTTGTACCTTTGATAACCTTTATTTTCTCTCTGTCCTTGTACTTGCTCTCTCTTTCTTCATCCTTGTCATTCTTGTCAGGGCATCTGGTAGCTTTATGGCCAACTTTGTTACATGAAAAATGTATGATAGGAAGTTTACCTTTATATTTGCCTTTTCCTCTTTTTAATCTTCTAGCCATAAGAGCTTCAAGATCCTCTAGTTCCTCATCAGATGTGTCACTATCACTTTCACTTTCACTGATACATTTCTCTTTTTCCCTTTTAGACTTGTGCAAAACAATTTGTGACTTGAATGCAGATTCAACATTAGCAATAGTGTAGTTATCATAGTTAGAAAGCTCAAAAGCAGTAAGCTTACCAACAAGACTTTCCAGAGTTAAAACATTACCAGGGTTACATCTAGATTCTTGAATTACTGAGATTCTAATAGCATATATAGGAAGAAAAGTTCTCAACACCTTTCCAATAACAGTCTTGTCATCAATATTTCCATTAGCTCCTCTAATAGCATTTACTACCTCCTTGATTATACCACAATATTGAGCAATATTTTCACCTTCTTGCATTTTCATTTCATCAAACTTACCTCTTAGGCTTTCAAATTTTGACCTTAGTACATTTGTGTCACTTCCATAGATATTTTCAAGAGTGTCCCATATTTGCTTTGCATTTGTGCAATCTTTAATGTTTTCAAATTTAGAATGGCTTAAGGCAGATGCAATCTCCAACATTGCTTGGTTGTGTTCTTGTTTAGCTCTCATATCCTTGGTAGTCAAGGGTGCAACAGGTGAAACATAGTCATGTTCAACATAATATTTCACCGAGTCACCAATACCAGCTAGATGCAATTTCATTAGACTCTGTCATGTAGGGAAGTTCTCCTTATTCAACTTTGGTACCTCCTTCTTATACATCTTGATCATTTGCTTCAAGTACCTTTAAACTTTATTCTCTGTAAGCACCAAAAACTATGATACCAATTGTTAATATGATTTAGAACAATAGATAGGGGGGTGAATTAGTTGTTCTCAGGTCTAATGTATAAATTTAACTTTTAAACACTTCAACAAACTCAGATTTAATAACCAACACTACTCGGTCATTACAGAATGTATGTTAGAAACATATAACAATGCATTCCACTAGCCAACAGTATTTAACTTACAACACACAGAAATGTTCCCACCAAAACCTTCACACAAGTATGACACTAGGATTTATATTGGAAACCAAATTTGGGAAAAACCACTTTGTAACATGTTACTGATATTTTCACTCTTCTGAAGTGAGCTATGTGAAAATCCAACCTTGTTAAAGGTTTACAAACACACTGCTAGGTGTGACCCTATTAAAGGATTTCAACCACCCTGTTAGGAGTGCACCTTGTTAAAGGAATTAGGTACATTCCATTAGAATGCAACCTTGTTCAAAGGATTTAAACAATTACTGTTAGGTCAACCTTGATTAAAGCATTTAGACTGATATAATGGTTAGAAAGTAGCAGTAGTATATGATCTGACAAAAATACATCTCACTTTGCAAATAACAGATCTAATTCACACATATATGTTGGCTTACTGACTGAGTACCATTTCCATCTCCATCACTGATCTGCTTAGAAATCCCTTTAAGCAATCACAAATCTGATCAACTCCTTCTCCTTCAGCCTTTCTGCTTAGACTTATCAATCAATAACTTCAACAACTCCAGGATCCACTAGCATACTGTTTAATCTCATACTTAGGTTTTCCTTTATACCTCTTCAATAGGTAGATCCATCTTTTTCTGCTTAATCTCCTCCGTAGATCTTAGGTTTAGGTCAGATTCATCAAATCCTTCCATTATTTAAGTTCTTTGTCTATCTTTCTAGAAACATCTTTAATCTCTTTATTGGAATCACAATAAAATGGTTTACTGTACATTAAATGCTCCATACACTCAATTAATAAAGTCAACATGATTTACATAATCCAAGAATTCAAACAATGTCGGCTAGGAATCTGAATTCTCCCTCAAATGTAAATTACTTACGCTCAGTCAAAACTGTGTTCAACTTCTCAGTCGTGACTACATAGCTCGATCATCTCTTCAAATTGTCTTGCTCAGCAAATTTTTTCACTTGGCAATAAACTGATGTTCGGTCAACACTAAATTTACTCGGCATATACTATCTCTTGGTCAACACTAACATCACTCGACTTAAACTGAATTTCTTCACTTTTGCTCGGTTAAGCCTACTTGTTCAATCTTGCTTCTTACTTAGATAAATAATACATTATCTTATCATTACGCCACATAATCAAGTACTCATTGAAGTATCAAATAACTCAAATAACTCAACCTTTCTCTAGGTTCTATTGTTATCACCCCCGCTCTAATCTTTCTCATCAATCAATAGATATAGTACTTTCTTAGATAGCAATTATCTTACCAGTTAAGGTTTGAAATCAATGACAATACAATAATTGCTTCAATTGCAGTTTCCAATAGTTGACCTTGTCTTTTGCAATCAACTTATCTTTGTCTTGATGTGTTCTCGTCTGTCAATCACATGTTTGGGTTGTTTTGTGATCTCAAGTCGATCTCACACTTCAACTGCATTCTTTGACTACATGTGTTCCCATAAAGATCACACATTAGTCAAAGAGGGGCAAATGTATGCACCCTAAAATGGTCGCCTAGACTATGGGCCGTCATTCTTCAATTTATCAAATCACATAATCAATTTCCTAAATCAATGCCTTGCAATATTTTCAAATCAAATCAATTTCCTTGATCAAATCACAATTAATTCAATTATTTCAATATTTCTTAAGGTTTGATCATTTTATCCTAAGCCCTATTTAATTAAAAGAAAACATTTCTTTTTATTTAAATAAAATAATCTTATTAAAAGAAAATCCCTCTTTTAATAAATTCCCCACTTAAATATTTTTTTGTGATGAAAAAAGGAAATAAATCAAATAAAAATAAATAAAGATTCTTTTTTCTCCACACTTTGAATGCACATATTTCTAAGTGGTGGGATTTTTCCTCTTACTTGCCTTTTTAGGGATTTATCCCACATTGCTCTTGAGGATGCATTCCCCTCCACACTTTACTTTATAAGGAGCCCTCTCCTCATTTTAGGATCCAGATTTTATGTTATTGTTATGTTGCAGGTTTGGAGAGCGATTTTTGAGGAGAGTTTTGAGCACTTGAGCTTGAACATTGCAACTTCTCTTTTCTTGACTTCTTCTCTCATGCATCCATGGCAATCCATTTAGATTACTCTTTCACTTGCATGTTAGATTAGATTCATGTTTCATTTCATAGAATAATCTTGCATGCATATTTCCTTTCATAGATTAGTTTGTTTTCATGCATTGTTATCATATAGAATAGCTTCCATTTTCATTTGCATGCATATTTGATGATCATGGAGACTAGCACACTTGCTTTTCCTCTTTGGATCTCTCATTTTATGGTGTACTTGCATGGGCAAAAACTAGGTCTAAACTAAGGGCCTCCATTACAAAACCTTGCACTCCATGAATATAGAGCTATGAATCACCATTTGAGACCTCATTCTTGAGCAATCTTGGATATAATGACTCATAGAAGTGTGTCAACATTTTAGCACACAATACCTACAAAGGAGCAGATTGCATATATCTTTAAAAAACCATTATATAAGGATACTTTTGAGTATCTCAGGTAGAAGCTAGGGGTTCTGCCCCTTCCTAGTGTTTAGTAGATGCACCAATGTGTGTATTGGTCCAAGGTATTCTATGCTTAGTCTGATCTGGTTCAATTCTTGACAGCTTCCTCTTAGAGGGAGTAGAGTGTGTTTCATAGGGGGATTTTTTTTCCTTTTTCATTGTTGTCAAAGGGGGAGAAGATCAAATATTTCCATGATGATATTATTTGATATTGAGTTGTTTGTTGTATTATTCATGAATGTTTCCATCAATGAAAAAGGGGGAGATTTTTGGAATTTAATTCTCATGCTATTATCACTGTTATCATTAATGGTTTTTATTGGTGTCAAAATATCTTATGTATGGATGTGGATTTGATGCTTTGGTGATCCAGTGTAGTGTACTCTTGATGATGTATTGAGTAGATCTATCTTTATTCACATTCATCTTGCTCCCATTCATCTTGCAAAATAATGTGGTTCACTCCTTTGGGTCCAGAAATATCTAGAAAGTGGTTATTGTGCTTCAGAATATATATTTGTACTATAATGTGTACATCCTATTTATTGGTCTCAATTATCATGGTAATTATGTAGCATGTTGTATTAAGTGAGGAGGTATTGTATATTGTGTTGTATTAAGAGAAGAGGTTTTGTGTGGTCTACATTTAATTCCTTACCACCACGAGAATGTTTTGTGGTGACCTATTTCAAATTGTGTCTGGACCTAGATGTTTATGATGGTATGACATGGTATAAGAAAGAAATAAGAATGTTGATGCTAGAGTGAATGAGTATGCGTAGTGAATGCAAATCCGATAAGGAAATATTTGTGTATTGTTGAATATGAAAATTTGTGTAACTAGTAGCAGATTGTAATATCATTCCTATATTGTTGATTATTGGTGACAGTGAATTATGTGGTGGATTTTGTTTCATTATGCTTATTCTAGCAGCGAGCCTTTTTTGTATTGGTGGTGAGCCTTATTTCTTCAGGGTACTTAGCCCAACTAGTAGTGAGCCTTACTTGCAATGAGAAAACTAGGTAGTGAGCCTTTTCAAAAATCACCTTGATTGGTGTAACCTTAACCGATGCTTCTATTCATGAACATTAGATTCTCTATGGTTTTTCCCATCTTGGGTTTCCACATAAATTATGGTGATTATGGTGTGTGGTGTTTTGTGCTTTCATGTTCATATTTATTTTAAGTTTCAAATTGCTTTAAGTTTTTTACAAGGTTTAATAAGGTTAATATATATATTTTTTATTATAATTGATTTACCCCCTCTCCTCAATTATTCAACATGTTCATCAATTTTTACATAGCTAATTTTATTTTAGTCTACTTAGTTGAGTCCTCTTCACACTATGTTTAAGCTCGCTTGGGGGTTGAGATGTTCTTTCCTAAATACTCACCTGGTGTCAACAATAATTTTCCATAGAGTCTTAAACTTGTTTCATACTTGGGGGGGTGGTTAGAGATTGACTCCTACCTTATCACCTCTACTTGGTTTCCTTTATATGTAATACATTTTTTGTACATTTTAGTGACAATGTGACTTTTTTCATTCTACATATTCCAAATTTGTGGAGAGTAATTTTGCAAGGTATATTGGTTGTTTCTAATAGTTTTTTCATGAGATACATAGTTGTATGTATTCATTGAATTTAATTTCTTATCAAGAAGGATGACACTTAGAATCCAAAACATTAGTAACATGAAAAAAGATTTAATTGATCCAAATATTTGGGGTTAGTACAATTCAATAATAATAAAAATAATATTGTAAGGGTGGCCTTTAATCCCTTGTCCACCTTAAGGAATTGTGTCCCCCCCGCTAAAGACTCTAGGGACATCTTTTCAGAATCGAGGGTCTATAAGATCACTTTCTCTTGTGGTACCCCTTACATAGGTGAAACCGGTCATTCCTTCAACACTAGAATCAAAGAGCATGCTGCCGATATCAAGCACGAGCATGTTCTTAAGTCTACATTAGCCGAACATTCTTCCTCCACTAAACACCACATTTGTTTAGAGGATACTCAAGTTGTTTACAAGGAGGACAACTTCTTCAAAAGGAAGCTCAAGGAATCCATGAAATCAACAACCACCCTTGCAACCTCAATCGGGATGATGGTTGGAGCTTAAGCATTTCTTGGCACCCTTTTCTATCTTCCCTCAAACACCTCCCTCATCGCAACCCTCCTTTCTAGTCTTGTCATTTTTGTCCTTGCGTGTCGCTCCTGTCTCTATCTTCCCTTCCCCCTCTCTCCCCCCTTAACCTCTTCCCTCTTCCCGCTCGGAGTTCCTCCTTGGCCTTATGTTAATCCACCTCCCACCCCTTTTCCTAACCCCCCTCCTCGGTGGGTTGGTGCCTCTCGCCTTCCCCCTCCCCCTCTTTTGTTCTTTTGGGCTTGGCCCCCGTTCCTTTCCTTTTTTAATTTCTCTTCTTAGACTCCTATGCGCATTCTCGTATACACCAACTTCCTTCTCTTCTTTGCTTTTGTTTTGTGTTTTCCTTCGTTAGCTATATATATTCACATACATGCATATATGTCTGTATGTATGTGCTGATATATATTCTTTGTTATGAGTTGGTGGCTTTCCATATTCTTCGGTCTCTTTGTGTTCTCTCCTGGTGCTGTTTTGGGCGCCCTCTTGAGTTTTATTGTCCCGTCTATTTGCTTCTCTTCTTTTTATTGCTCCTTTCTTCTGTTTGTTCCTATATATATATATATCTTTATATATATACCTACAAATATATATATAACTATAAATATATAGTTATATATATATATATTTGTAAGTATATATATACCTACAAATAGATATATAACTATAAATATATAGTTATACATATATTTGTAAGTATGTATATATATGTATATGTATATATATGTATGTATATATATATATGTATATATATATGTATATATGTATATATATATATATGTATATATATATATGTATATATGTATATATATATATATGTATATATATATATATATGTATATATATATATATATGTATATATATATATATATGTATATATATATGTATAATATATATGTATATATATATATGTATGTATATGTATATGTATATATATATATATATATATATACATACATACATACATACATACATACATACATACATACATATATATATATATATATATATATATATGTATGTATGTATATATATATATGTATATATACATATATTTACATATATATATATATATTCTCATATTTATAGATATGTATGCATACTTCTATATATGTATTTGCTTCTTTTGATATTATGTATTTATATGCATTCTAGTACACATACATGCATACATATTTTCTAGCTTACTTGTATATAGTTATAGGTATATATGTGCACTCATACACATATACATATTTTTATATTTATATATATGTATTCTTATATATATATATATATATATATATATATATATATATATTCACTTATATATAGATATGTATGTATACATCTATATATATGTTTGCTTCCTTTGATATTTTGTTTATATGCATGCAAGTATACATACATGCATATTATTCACTAGCTTACTGGTATATAGTTATAGGTACACATGTGTACTCATACACATATGCATATATTTATATTCATATATATATGTATTTTTATATTTAGTCTCATATATATATATATATATATATATATATAGTTGTTTGTCTTAGTTTTAATTCTTTTTATTTTTCTTGCTATTCTTTTATCTTTTGATTTGTCCTTCTTTTTGATTTCCCTTTATGTTTCCTCTTTTTGCTTGTGTAATCCTTTTTTGTTTTGAACTTCTCTCCAATTTACTTGGCTTATTTAGTCCTTTTTTCATGTTTAGCCTTTTTTATGTTCCTCTTATATTTTTTATGTTTTTGTTGTACCTCTATTTTCTCTCTCCTCTTCCCTTCTCCCTCCTCTTTATTTCATTGTCTCCTAGATCTGCAATCACACATTTTTTGTTCTTCTTGCTCTTTGGCATCCTGATGATGGATCATGTAGTATGATCCGAAACGTTGATGGTTAAAAACTTTACACAATCGAATCTAGAAATTGATATTAGCATATACATGGATTGTGGAAATCTAATATATTTGATAAGTATAATTACTTAAGTAACATCACTCCCTAAACAAAATGAAACAACAAGTAAAATGGAAGAAGATTTTCATGAAAATAAATAAATTTTTGGGTCAACATGGAAAATATGTAAATATATCAACAGTTTGCATTATCTTAGAAAGAAAAAAATACAATATGTAGAATAATGACGAGACACATAGAATATTAGACAAAAAAATTTTAATCCTTGTGTGGATCCATGTGCCTACAAGGGTATTATGGGCCATCTATGAAAGAACAATCATATAGATACAAGAACAAGGGAGACACTAGAAAATAAGAAATGTATATATCCTTTATATAAGAAGAGTATTGATGTAATTGGTTATACCAAACAAATTATGCCCACATAATCTTTGATCATATAGAGGGGGAGGGTGATCTTGTGAAGCAACTACAAGTAGTGTTATATTAGGTGTCTAACCTATGACAATATCCAAAGATGTAGCTACATGAGAAACATCATCCTTAACATCCTATAAGGTGAATTTCAATGATCATGTAAAGATGGTTGACAATGTTGAAATATAATCTAATGATTCAAATATATTCTCCTTGGGAAGAAATTGTGTTGAATGAAATCTAGGAGGAATATTATTACTAATCACAAGAGGAAGAGCAAAAAAAAATTACAAAAGAAGATGGAACATTTTATGTAATAAGAATAGATGAAGAAAGATCTTGTCCAAATGAAAAAGATGAATTATGCTTCTTTTTGTGATATGCTCTAATAGGGCCCTACTCAAACTTGCACCTAGGTAGTTGATGGGGATTGTTCACAATGTTGTAGTCAAATTTATAAGTAATACATTGCAAATAGACTTATATGCAGTTTCAATACCTTATCAATAGAACAAACAATTTTTATCTTCTCAAATCTACACATTGTGTAGAAATTATAGATGAGGTTTTGTGATATTTTGATATGTCCTCAATTTCATGTCTCATTTCAATACATATTTATACAAAAATATGTATGTGTACAGGTCATAGTTTATGTTACTGAGTTATGTAGATTTTAGTTGTGAGAAGCACTCAAATGTCTTTAAAATTTTTAGAAATTCAATTTCACTATGAGATAATTATGTGCAAATATGTGAATTTTGAGTTGTGCCTCATTTAGTCTTTTTATTGAACATATCATGTATGCCAAATAGTAACACAATCATAAAACTTCGTTGTATCACTACATTTGTAAGTCTTTTATATATTTTATGTTATTTATATTATTCAATATCTTCATAGCGTGTTGAAGTATTATACCGTGTAAAAAATAATAAGAAATATCACTTTAGGAGTTCATTAATTAAATTTTTCTTGAAGAGTGCAGTAGTGTAGACTTGCCTTCTCAAAATAGTTAATTAATTGAATGTTTTGAATTTTTTCATAATATAGATTTTGAATATTTTCTTAGATTAGAAATATTTTGATAATTCATATTTTATTTCTGCAAAAGTATTATGCTTATTCTACAACTTTTAAAAAAATCACAAGAATGAGATATTTGATTGCCTATTTTATACATCGTCAATATTAACAACATAACAATTTCTTAAAGTAACAAGTTTAATGATATCTCATCACTTTTTTAATTTTTATTATAGGAGAACTTATTTGTAATTTAAGGTGTCATTAGGAATGAAATCATATTGCTTGAATCCATTATTTAAAAAAAACTAGCAACTATTAATGCATGTTCAAAAAAGGAGGCCATATGCAAGATTATTCACAAAAGTTTAATGTTTTGTTTCAATCATGTGAAATGTTTTGAATGTTTTCATAATATAGATTTTAAACATTTTCTTAGATTAGAAATATTTTGATAATTATATTTCATTTATGCAAAAGTATTATGCTTATTCTACAACTTTAAAAAATCACAAGAATGAGACATTTGATTGCCTATTTTATACACCGCTCATATTAACAACACAACAATTTATTAAAGTAACAAGTTTAATGATATCTCGTCACTTTTAATTTTACTATAGGAGAACTTATTTTTAATTTAAGGTGTCATTAGGAATAAAATCATATCACTTGAGAAAATTCTTCAATTAATTAATTTAAGGAAAAAGGAGGTTGGCGAGCGCTCTGCAAGTGGGCACTTTCTGAATTGCTACGTGTCTTGCCTGCGAGCGCTCCCCGTGTGAGCAGTCTTGTCTAGGTCTTGTCATTCCTATTGTGCTGTCATGTGCCCTTACTATTTTCTGTTTATTTCAGTCTTTTTTTTGCTTGGTTTTGTAGGTTTTTCCTTGTTGGGCTCCCATGGTTGCTATTTGTCCTTGGTTTTGTGCTGCTTAGGGCTCAGCCGTTTGGCTCATGGGCGAGGTTCTCTTCATGGATGAGGATTCTGGAGAGTAGGGGAAGGATGACATTAATGATGGCACAACAAAGCGAGAGAGGCCATGCAAAGTGATGATGGTGGTAATAATTTTTGTGACGTGGGTGACAATAAACCTTCATTTAAAGATGTGGTGGTTGATGGGAATACCAGTACAGTTTTTGAATGCTCCTTCGGGGAAGAAGATAATGTCTCTCGAGGAGGCCCACCAATGGAAATCGATGAGATTCTGTCATTGGTCCAGGTAGTTCCAATAATGACATTGGAGGAGAAGGTAAGGTCCTTATCTTCCTGGAAACACTCTTTCTTTGACTTTGAATGTTGATATGGTGAATGCCATTAAGGGTGAACAAACTAGATTGAAAAGCATTGATATTTTCTTTGTTTGTATGGACGTTAAGTTTCTTTCTATGTGTAAATTTTTGGATGATTGGATTAACAATGTTTGGGGAAGAAGCTCGGCATTGTTGTTAATTTCAGTAGAATGATACAAAAAGGTCTCTTTGTCATTTTCTTTAAGAGCCATGCTATGCAGGAGAAGGTGTTAAAAAAAAGCTTTTGGAATGTAGGGGAAAACAATGTTTAGAGCCTTACCGTGGTTTCCAAAAGGTAAAACTAAGGATGTAGTATACCAGGCCTCTCCATTTTGGGTTGAAATTCTTGGAGTCCAGCCCAAATTCTGGCCATTTCTTTCCCAGATTCTTAAACCCCTCAGGTCAGTTTTGTAGATTGAAGAAACAAAAATCACCCTCCCTCATCTTAATGCTCATGTTCTTCTCGCTCTGACCCCTGGAACCCCTTTCTCGAAAAATATCTCTGTTAATTTGAAGGAGACCCCTATGTTTGGAAGATTAATAAACTAGGGGATATTGGTGCTTGCTTCCATTGTAAATGTAATGGGCATAGTAAAAAAGAGTGCCCCTTGTTAAAAAACATCTCCAAGGATTTCCATCCTGCCAGTGTCGAGAAGAATAATTGTAAAACCAATCCAGCCCCATCCTCAGACACTGTAGACACTCATGTTGATGGGTTCGTAACTTTGAATAACCCCTTGTTTGAGGGAGAATATGAAGTTAGACTTGCTGCTTCCTCCATTCCAAACCATAACATTGCCCTGACTCCCTTGTATATCCCGGTGCCAAGGTCAAAAAATGATGGCAATAGCGGCATAAAAAATGCACAATAGATTGCCTTGGAAAAAAAAAAATGGTGCCTAGGCAGGAAATGCTAGCATCCCCCCTCCATCACCTCTGGAACATAGTAATCCCCCCTTAGTACATAACCTTCCTCCTCAGAGTAGAGAGCTACCCTCAGAGGCTAGGAATATGGAGGAAGATGGGGGAGTAGGTGTGGTGAAGGATTCACTGAGGTAATTGCTAAAAAAAAGAAAAGGAAAACGTATGAGAGAAGTAACAGTTTAAAAAATAAAGAGAGAAATAACAAGACAAAAGGGAATGATATGCCAGATTGCTTTTCTAGATTATGCAAGATTAATCCCCCCTCTAATGTTAATCATGAAGGTACAAATTCATAGCTGGAATGTTAGAGGGTTAGAAATGTCAAATAGGAAATATATAGCTAGAAGATGGTGTAACAGTTTAAGTGGCAAAGATATTGTTACTTATAAGAGATTAAAATCAATGGGTATCAAGCTTTTAATATATTGAAATTCATTTGGGGTAAAGCTAGATGCTATTATTAATCATGATAGAGGCAAGGGAGGAGTAACAATCTAATCAATTCCACATGGGAAAAGAAAATTACAGATAGTGGAATCTCTCCTTGTAATAGAGCAATATGGATCATCATTAAACATGATGAAAGTGAGATAGGCATTTGCAACATTTATGCTCCGAATGATTATAGGGAGAGGACTAAGTTGTGGGAATGGCTTGCCAACAATCTTCCTAAGATAAAGTGGATCTTCATAGGAGATTTCAATATGGTAGAATGCCCGAAGGATAAAATAGGAGGTGGAAAATTTGAATGGAAGAGTAATGAACAGTTCTTCTGGAATAGATTTAAGAGAACATTTGGCATTAATGATCCAAGACTAGACTCAAAGGAGGGCATGAAGGAATCTGGTATACATGGTGCAATAACCAAGCTAATAAAGCTAGAATTTATTACAGACTTGATAGGGTTTATATTAATAAGCATGAAATGAGTACCATTCAGAAGGTTGGTCAATACCCTATTAATGTGGTCCCCCGCTAGCAGTCTGATCATTCTCCTATTTGTGTGAATATTTGTATTAAGAAGGAGGGGCATCAAGTTGAAAACTACTGCAAGAAAACCCTATTTAAACTCAATATGACACTATTAAATAACCATGACAACCTGGATGCCCTCCATATGGTCACTATCCTCTCTAAATTTTGGAGTAATAATAGCTCACCTATTAAAAAATGGGATCAGTTGGTTGAATCTTGGAGGAAGTTGTTTCAAACTATGGTACAAAAGAAGCTAAAGACAAGAATCAGGAAGAGAAAAAACTCAACTCCCATCTCCTAGAAATTGAAACTGATTGTAGAATAAAGGTAATGATGAGAAGTTAGAAAAATGCTTTGTGATACCAAAGGCAAACTTAGGGTTCTTCAACAGTACAAGATTCATGGACAGAAAATTAGAGCTAAAGCTAATTGGATTAAAGATGGAGATAGGGGGTCTAAATATTTTTTATATCATCAGGGCAAAGCAATGTAGAGAGGAGATTACATGCATTCAAACTGATAGAGGAATCAACACTTGCAATAAGGAAATCATGCTCACATTTGTTGAATTTTATAAAAATCTTTTCACCTTGGAACATGATGAAGGTAGTCAACTATGCATGAATCAGTGTATCAGTATTATCCCATCCAAGTTTAACAAAGAACAGAGTACTATGCTAGGGAAAGAAATTTCTATTTAGGAAATTGAAGATGCCATCTCATCATTGGCCAATGGAAAGTCACCTGGGATAGATGGCCTACCAGCTGAGTTCTACAAAACAAACAAAGACTGGATATCTAGTGAATTATTTGAAGTCTATCAATTTGTAGTTGACAAGGGGACTCTTGGTGAAAAAATAATAAAGGACTAATCAAACTCTTGCCTAAAGAGGGAGATAAAACTCAGGTGAAAAATTGGAGGCCAATCACCCTTCTAAACATATCTTATAAAATTATTGCCAAACTATTGGCTAACAAGATTGCTAAAGTGTTAAATGACATTATCTCAGTGACTCAGACTGGATTCATCAAAGGCAGATTTATTCTGGAAAACCTTATTACCAGCTGGGAAGCAATGCATTGGGCAAAAGCTGATGAACAAAATGCAGCCATGATACTTCTAGATTTTGAGAAGGCATATGATAGAATTGAGTGGAAATTTTTTATTGCTATGCTTAAACAGTTTAGGTTCCCTGAATACTTTTGTAACTGGGTCAAGATATTGTTCAAAGACTCTAATACTAGCATTGAGATTAATGGTGAGATCTTGGAATCCATTCCCTTAGGAAGATCTATTAGACAGGGATGCCCCTTAACTCCTGCTCTGTATGTTATTGCTGTAGATGCTATGACATATATTCTCAAGGCCACTAAATTTGGCCCTCCTATTAAAGGTATCTCCTTGCCTAATAATGAAGATCTCCTGATTGAGTAGTTTGTAGATGATACAGCTTTGTTTGTTGATCTTGATGAAAATAACTTTAATAGATTGTATTCAGAATTGAATTATTTTGCAAAGCCTCTGGTGCTAAGATTGCCCCTCATAAATATGTTATTCTTGGATGGGATAACACCCCTCCCACTTAGCTTGAGGGGAAAGGATGGCAATGGTCAGGCCCTAATACTATTGTGAGATATTTGGGAATACAATTTGCTCTTGACCCCCCAATGAATGATATGTGGAATTGGATCTTTAAAAAGTTGAAAGAAAACACATCAAGTGGCAAACTCATATGCTTTCTCTTGCAAGAAGACTTCAGCTAGTTTAGAAAGTTCTTTCTTTGCATGCAATATACTATGCCTCTACATGGCTATTTTCTAATACTCAAACAAATAAGTTGGAGAAGATCTTGAGGGATGTTTTGTGGTCTGATGGTGTTGGAAATAGGAAGAGACATAATGTCAAGTGGGAGTGGTGTTGTACCCTAAAGAAGCTGGGTGGATTGGGTATTAAAGATCTGAAAAAACAAGGTAGGGCTCTAATCTCAAAATGGCTTATTTAAGCTATAGAGGGCAATGACCTTGGAAAGTATTAATAAGAAATAATGTTGTCAGGTCTGTCATTAAAAAGGGCAAAACATGGGATAATATCCCTTTTCTTAACATTCTATTAGGTGACTTTGATGTGAAGGTTTTTAGCTCTAGGATATTCTCTTCTCTATGGAAGGCTTGGAAGGACATTAAACCATTACTATGTTCCAGAGGTGCTATAGGGAGGAATCCATATTTTGCTGTAATTGACCGGTCTATTTGGTGGGGGATTTATCTAATGATAAACCACTTGCTCTCACCCAATGTTGCTCAGCTAAAAGCTAGAACAGGAAAGGCATTTCATATATCAGTGATATTATTGTTGATAATAGGCTTTCTTCTTGGGCAGAGTTAAGCAGTAAATTTGACATTCCATCCTCCCAAAAGAAAACATACACACTCATGGCTAAGGCTATGGGTAGCTAGTTTTTGGGCAAATGCATTTCATCTTGTCACAACCCTGAACTTATTAAATGGAAAGATGGTACCACATTGGGGAATTTTTCTTGCAAGAAAATTTATAATATGATGAGTGACAGTAATAAATTTTTTAATGAAATTAACCAAGTCTGGAGTTTGAATTGGTCTAGCAATAAGTGGCACTTAATCTTTGAACTGTTATGGCATTCTCATGTGGAGCCCAAAAAGGTTTGTTTTAAGTGGATTTTTCTATTGAAAAAACATGCTATTGGTTACTATGTGTCTCAAGGTTCTAGGAATAGCATTTTGTGCTCTGTTTGTAATTGTACTGAGTCTTATGAGCATTTATTTTTCAATGTCTGTGGGCTATTAAAGTGTGGTCTGCTATTTTTGGTTTTGATTTTTTGAGATTTTTTGAGTCTAGCTTGTCCTGGCATGAAGTCTTGGTGGGTTATGTGGATAACTTTGATTGAAAGCTTAATGATTTTTGGATTACTGTTACTACTGAGGTGCTTTGGTTTATTTGGAGACAGAGAAATGAGGAGATTTTCCAGGACAAGAAGAGGGATCTTACAGAGTTTAATTATAAACTAACACATTTCACTATCATGTCTCAGGTTTCTATCACCATCCAGATTTCAAGGGAGAGATTCCAAAGCTTGATGGAGGAAGGAGTCACCATTCTCTTTGCTAAAGATATCCAGACAGTAAATGAACATGGGATGATGCAAGCAGAAGGTCAAAAGAATAATGAACACTTTGTCAATATCACAACAGTTGCTGATGAAGGAAATATGATGGTACCTCAGGAATCGGAAGAGGTAATACAAGAGAGAACACAACAGAGGATCCTAATGAAGAAGAACCTGATATTGGAAATGAGGATCACTGGTGTCTCAATCATCACAGCTAGAGAGAAGAGTAGGAACAAGAAGATGGATGGGAATAATAAAGACTATTGTGGCATTTTGAAACTGAAACCTTTTTTTGATCCTAGTATTTTTTGAATAGCAAAGTGAATATGTTGTATAGACATATATATATGTTATATTGTACATTTGGTACATTGTACATCTTGATGTATTGCCTTACATATATACTGATGTAATGATGATAGTCAAACTCTGATGTAACTAGTTGATTCTATATCTCAATAGAAAAAAATCATATCACTGGAATCCATTATTAAAAAAAACTAGCAACTATTAATGCATGTTCAAAAAAGTAGGCCACATGGAAGATTAATCACAAAAGTTTAATGTTTTGTTTCAATCATGTGAAATATTTGAATGTTTTCATAATATAGATTTTGAATGTTTTCTTAGGGGTAAAATAACAATTGAGTGTCTCCTTTTAGGCTAACTCAATACACTCGGCCCAGTTAGATTCA